>NW_017549178.1:1989494-2105948 GCF_001854935.1 Bemisia tabaci
CGATCCGGATGCCCTCCGTTAAAACACTAAGCATAAAGATAGAAAGATTGGCCTGTTATGAAAATGATAAAATAATACTGGGCGATGTTGCCGAATTATGCCGCTTTCATCGTATTGGAGAGAATGAAGAGAGAATATGAAGAGAGACTAGCGAAAATTTGAATGAGCACCCCCACCCTTAGGGGAAAGACTACCTGGACGACCGCCTAAGAGATGGGCATAAATCTGGCTCTCTCCTCCTAAGGATGATTGAAGATTTCATGCTGTTTTTATTGATTTCACGAGTCCTTTATTTTGGTAATGTAGCATCGCGTTCATGATATTGGACTCCATGATCATCACCTATATAATGATCGGTTGCTCATCACGTCCAAGATCTTGGACTCCATGCTCACTTCAATGAGGGATAATTTTTTAGAAAAATCGAAGTGAGCATAGCGTCCAAAATTGTGGGATGCAAGTATTCTTTGACAAAACACGAGCATATGGTCCACAAATTTATTATGACAATTTTTGTGAAATAAAGACGAAAAAAAGTGTTTTTCTTAAAAATTATTGCATTGGTTAGGTTAGGTTAGTTTAAGTTAGATTAGATAAGAGAAGTATACGATTTTCTACAATGATGAACTTTAAAACTAAGAGACGTCTACTTGCTATTGGACTCCATGCTCAAGTAAAGAAGTGAAAAGTTTAGCGATGAGCATGGAGTCCAAGATCTTGGGCGAGATGAGCGGGCAAATGTATCAAGGGTTGTGCTGAGAAATTTCAGGAGCGATACCACTATTTTAACCTCTGTGAACGCTTATTGCATATTTGCTCCGTTGAAGGAGAAGTTACGAAGGGAATTTCGCAAGCTCTTGCGATCTGTCTTACGCCTTCCTTTCAAGCCAGAGTCAATAGAAATTGATTGCTTATGGTGGTTTGTCCCGGGTTTCCAATGTGTCTGTGCTGTCGTGCGGTTTATAGCATAGATTAAGTCAATAATCTTTAAGTACATAGTTTTAGGTGCTTTAGAGGTGAGATTGTATCGATATGGGTTGGTTCAAAATGCAAACATAGCCTCAAAAGTCAATTGAGTTATCTGTGGGAATGGGTTTCTGCGACAGATTTTTTATTCTTATGGGCATTACTCATCCATTGAGTACCGAATGTCAATGAAAAAGGAAATTGTTAGGAATTTTCTCTTTTTCAGCTTTTCTAACTTTAATCCTTAAATTTTTGTTCGAGGTTTGTTCTATTGTCTTGAACCAAACGACGCATCGAACCACTATCGGATTGGATCCATAGATTTTTCCTCCTAGTGATTGATTCGAAAATAGCTCCGTCATGCTAAAAAAGAATAGTTTTTTTCGCTAAAATGTCAAAATCTTCTACAACAGACTCTCACCTAACCAATGTGATGTTTCAGGGTCGAATCCCTTCAACCCTTGATACTAACTCCGGAGAAAACCCGGCCGATGATATACCTGTTGGTAATTACGGCGTGTCTCGGGACGCAAATACTTAATTGAAGTGAATCTTGCATTAATGACTTAATATGATATGAATGATATTTAAATGATAAGACTTGTAAATTATTTGTAAAATTATGTATTTCTGAGATACAAATTTAAAAAAAAAAAAAAAAAAAAAAAGAAAACTCCGGAGAAAAGGAGAAAAATACTTAATCGGAGAAGTGGCATCCCCGAAACGGGACTCCTTTCTGCGAGTGCTGCCGAGTGCGGTGACTTGTCTCAAAACCTGAAGCGCATCTTGCAAAAATTGCACCCATCATTTCTCTCGGACCACTATTAATGTCTCCGCACTTCCGTTGACGTCATCTTGGAGAGTCTTTTTCGCCTCCCCCCTTCCTCCCCCGACCCCACCACCCCCTCCTTCGCCGGGAGATTCGGTATTAATTATTTACCCCTGTTCCAACATGCATCTACGCGCGGTGACTTCCTGTTCGAGTGCGCTAAGCCTCTGTTCCTATACGCGCCATGTTGTCGATTCTAACCCTTAAGTTAATATTTTTTGTGAGGTCTGTGATTTGGACTGGGTTTAACAGAATGCACCGAGTCCCAATTGAATCACATTTTGCAATAAAGAACCACTAAAAAAAATAAAAAAACAAAAAAATAAAAATAAAAATAAAAAAAAAGCACATATCTGCATAGAAAAGCCAATAGCATGTATACTGTTTCAAAAAATGGGCCAGATAGTGGTTCCTTATTGCAAAATGTAATCCAATGGACTACTAGACAAGGTACGAATTTTAGCATTCTGATACAAGTTACTTAACCAGAATTTCACGTAGAACACGATTCGCGCAACGAAAATTACTGAAACCAACGTCTAACGGAGATATTAACATTTTTATTTCACATTGGTTACGAGGAATTTTAACTGCCCGCTCACAAGAAACTCAAAGCTCTACGTGAGTCAAATCGCGCACTACAACGGTTTCAGCAAGCTTTTCAATCGAGCAATGTTCATTTTCCACCATGTGTTGTTCAAACTATAAGCAGTTTGCTACAGCTGAGCCAAAGCGTCAAGATTGAGGTTGCCAGATTTTTATATCTCAGAGACTGTCATGATAAACGTTTAGCGCGCGATGTGAATCACGTAGAGCGTTGAGTTTTCATGAGCGGGTGGTTTGAATTCACGCATCAAGAATTATTGAATATCTTCGTAAAGATATGATTTCGGTAATTTTCGTTGTGCGCATCGTGTTTTACGTGAAATTTTGGTTAAGAAACATGTATCAAAATGCTGAAATTTGCTCCTTGTCTAGTGGTCCATTAGGAGGAACAAATGAGTTGGAAGTAGTTTTAACCTTGATTTTGATTATACTTCAAGCACATCCATATCGCGAAAAGCGAGAAACAAGGAGCCGTGTCAGTTCGAGGGTGTTTCATCCCTTGCGGTGGCGTGGCGTGCTTTGCGATAAATCGAATAATCTGAAATTTAAACCCATGGAGAAGGATCGATAAAGAGGGTGTTCGCAACGAACGCTTCAATAATCGATTCTTTACCATAACTTCGAGTGGGATAATCTCGATTAGCGATCGTTCAGGCCTCGCCACTGATCTCTTGATGTTCCACATCTCGCCGGAATTATTGTTTACGCAAGTGTCTCGGTTTGCTACTGACGTGAAATGGAGGAATATGTATGTGAAGTTTGCCGAAGTATCGCGGATATTCATCTCGTTTTGATAAAAAAAAAGTCGTCCTCAAGAGCAGCACGAAGTCGGTGTCAAGACCAAGCGTCTCATTTCGCCTTCAGTTTCGACGATACTTCAAGCACACCCGTAAAGCACGAATAGTGGTATCATAGAGCCGTGTGAGTTCGAGAGTCTTATTCTGTTGTCATTTCTGGATTTTTCACAACTTAACGGTATTTTTCACACAAATATCTCAGTTAGTTGCTGTCGAGAAATTAAGAAAAACTGGGATAAAGATTGCCCAAATGTCGGGGATAGTTGCTTGTTTTGATAAAAAAAAAAGAAAAAAAAAAAAAAAAACTGTCGTCCTCAAAAGAATTACGAAGTTGAAGTCCAGACCAAGTACCTCATTTCGCCTTAAATTTTGATGATACTTTAAGCACCTCCATAATGCACGAATAGTGGATTAGTGGTAGGTACTTCAGGTTTTCCGATTTCCAGTGCATGGTCTGGCGTACTCCTAGCTGTTTATAATTGACTCTAGAAACTCTGCATTTCTGTCATTCATGGACACACATATAAACACAATATTTTTTTTTTTTTTTTTTTTTTTTTTTTTTTTTTTTTTTNTTTTTTTTTTTTTTTTTTTTTTTTTTTTTTTTTTTTTTTTTTCAAACTGTGCAAAGGAAAAAAAGTCTCTTGGACTCAGAGTCTTAAAAAATTTGACAAGAAAAAATACTCTTGATTCAATCGGCTTTTTGCTTGAATCGAGAGCCATTCCTTTTAATCTGAGCATATTTCCTTTTGATCAAGCATAAATCGGATCGAATCAATTGTACTTTTTCTCGTCAAATTTTTCAAGAGTCTGGACTCCATGAGACTTTTTGCTCAGTATGCTGTCTTCGTGGTGACGTCATGACTTACGTATCAGAGAGGTCTAAAATTGTCAACACTTTCGATATCGATTTCCTCGGTCTACTGCAGCGCCGCGTCCGGAAAATCCTAAACGACAACCCTGGCGAGTTTTTCAACCCTCCCTCCTCGGCCTCCGCACCCCTCCACCCATATTCCGCCCGCCTACCACTGCACTCTCGGGTCTCCCCTCCNCTCGGGTCTCCCCCCCCCCCCCCCGTGTTTCCCATTTGTTTCTCGCCGAAAGTGTCGTGCTGCGTTCCTAATTGATGCAGGCACCGAGACAAATTCCACGCTCCGCCGCTGAAAATTCCGCCCGAGAGCATCAAGAACGCAGTATCGAGGCGTGAACGATCGATCATCGATATTTTCCCATTTGAAGCTATGGCGAAGAATCGATTATTAAGATGTTCGTTGCGAACACCCTGCTCATCGATCCTTTTCCATGCGTTCAAATGGCATGTCGATCGATATATCGCAAAGCACACCTCGCCAGCGCAAGAACGGCGAGCGGAATAAAAAAGGACTGTTCCAATTTCTAAGAAAATCCAACATGCGTATGAAAATAAATAAGTTAGCAAGAATATCTCCATTCTACAAAAAAAATTAACTGGCAAGACTCTCGGCCTGGGCGGTCATTTCTCCAGCATTCTACTCTAATTGGCCGAGGGAGGCCCCCAGGGATGGGCGATATTTCTGAGAATTTGTCAAAATCCCACATTCTATTTTGTCACTGTTATATTCTGCAATAAGGAACTATACTATTTCTGTCTCATATATTGGAAAACTGGTAAGTGGCACAAGCTTCCCTATACAGATAGTTGATTTTATGGATTACGTAGAATAAAGTACCCGTATAAGGAGAAAAATGTACACGTCAGTAATTTTGGAGGTTAGGTCATGGAGCTTTCGGTTGAGCCTGATGATTTTTTTTGGAAAGACGCTCATGTTTTTACATTCTTTGCTATCTTGGTTTGACATTTGATTCTGAAGATTGGTAGCAGTATTTTTCCAGTGATTTCCGTGTGGGAAGGTTGGTTGCCTTTTTTGGCCCTAGGAGCTCTGTTTTTGGCAAAATCTCAATGTATAGTCACGCTTTTATGTCGGGGAAACAATTTACCTACCAAATAATGGAAGTCGCCGAGGACAAAATTTTAAGATTGAAAATTCGAAAAAATGAAAAACGTTCAATTTGTGTAATCTTTATTCCCGTTTTTAACTCCATGAGAGGGGGTTGTCTTAACTCTCCCTATAAGGGGACTCTATCTCTCTACAGGTGTTGTATACCAGACTTGCGGTTTGACCATGACATCGACTTCGGGTTTATTTTCCACTTCCACGATACGACGAGTGCAGGGTCTTCAAAATATTTCTCCTCGGAATGGAGATGTTGCATGTGTGAGGAATTTGCGATTTGACTGTTGGTTCTTATGTAAAAGTTCGCGAGAAACACAATGGTGCCACAGGTTCTCCCTGAAATCAACTCCCAAGCTCAAAAAAAGCTCTCAAGTTGAGGCCAAAACGGAGGGGATATCCCACGCTACCCTGAGAGTCCACCTCTACATCAAGACAAACTCTCCATGCAAAGACACGGATCAAATACATTAGCAGGGCTGCCCCTTTATTTGGGGACTCCAAAACTGAGAACACGGCAACCCTGCTAATGTATTTGCTCCCTATCTTTGCATGGAGAGTTTGTTTTGATGTAGAGGTGGTCAGGTGGACTCTCAGAATAGCGTGGGATATCCCCTCAATTTTGGCCTCAACTTGAGAGCTTTTTTTGAGTTAATTTCAGGGGAAACCAGTGGTCACATCGTGTTTCTCGCGAGCTTTTAAATAAGAATCAACAGTCAAATCGCAAATTCCTCACACATGCAATATCTCCATTGGATTGTACTAGAGTAAAAAAATAAATGGAAAAAGCACGGGATTGCAACACTGTCGGTGGACACGGAAGTGAAGCTCGGTTGGCAAAACTGGAGCCCTTCGGGCCTGGAGGAGCCGAAAGCCCGGCGTGCCGCGAGGAGCAGGGGCCGCGCGCGGCCAGCGGCTGGAAAGTCGGCGCGCGTTTTTTGCGGTTCATTCATTAAATTTATTCATTCATTCCTTCCTCAGTTCATTCATTCGGGAGCTCCGCTCCTGGACCCGGTTCAACTGCTCTGCGTACGGGCTCCTGGTGCTAACCCCCCCCCCCCCCCNCAACTGCCGCACCGCGTGTCCAAAATAAACGCACGGGCCCCGTTGTCGGAGTCCCGGAGAATGCAAGCCGTGAGTTTTCGACCCCAAGAACTCGGGTATACGAACCCGAAAACATGACCTATGACCTGGAGTTCCCGTCTACAGAGAGAGTGCGTAGTGAGGAGATGTCGGTAATTTTGAGGTTAGGCCATGCAGCTTTTAGGGACCAAGAGGGCAGCCATCCTATGGATTCAAACTATCCAGGGTGACTTATTACCAAAATTGTTACGATCTATTATCGTTTGTGAAGCACTTATTTGACTTAGTCTTTGCATACAATTATTTGTTTTTACGGAAGAACGCTCATTATGAACGATCTAGGTATTCTCAGTTCGAAATTGGAATCTGAAAATTTGTAGTGGCATTTTTTGTGTTGGAAGATTGGCAGCCCTTATGAGCCTCAAGAACTCTGTATTGTGACGTGTCCGTACTCTCTTTATGTAGGTCTTCCTCAACTTCCATCGGATCTGCTTCAAAATTTTGCTGTAGCGAGAAGAGAAGTTGCTTTTTGTCGGAAATGTTTTAAAGTCCTAAAATTATTGGTTTCAATCCATTTGGCTAAAATTCTGCATTCCGTAAAACTCGGCTGTAAGCAAGGTGGAGGGAACCAATGTGTCATCACCGCGGTGGATGACGTCAAATACCCGACTTTTCATGCAGAGGGCGATGTCTCAGTTAATGTTGAACGGAGGAAGTCGCTCTTCGGACAGGTCTTATTATTTTTAGCTAATCTACAAGAATCAAGCATCAAGCGTAACTGACCCATTAAGGTTTGGTGAGAAAACTAAACCAAAACCGCGCGTAGCGTTTTCCGAATGAATCTGGAAAGTGTAGAAATCGCTAATTTCGATATTTTCCCAAAAACTTGGCTCTCTTAAAAAGTTTTCTTATGGCAGATAAGGTCCCTTTTCACAGATCCGGTCGCAATTAAATTAAAGCTCTCTTTTTTTATTTCACAGAGCACGCACTGGAAATCAACACATTGGATCTAGAGTCCAGACTCTTGAAAACATTGACAAGAAAAAATACTCTTGATTCAATCAGATGTGTGCTTAATTCAAAAGGAAATCCGCTCAAATTAAGAGGCTTAGTTCTTGATTTAAGCAAAAATCCGATTGAATCAAGAGTATTTTTTCTTGTCGATGTTTTTAAGAGTCTGGACTCTAGATCCAATGTGTTTTCTTTTCCAGTGCGATCTGGCAACGTCCGGGCGGAAAATGCAGCTCTCGCCCGGCCCGGGGCCCAATTTAAATTGTTGCTCGGATAAAAAGTGACAAAACGCGGGCCGCACTCGGGCGAGTAAAACGAGCGGGGCTTTCATCTGGACATAAACCGAGGGAGCGGCGGATATCGTCGCTCCTCCGACGTAAGGACGTATCTCAACGTCAACATGAGCCTCGTTTCACACATAAACCCATGCTTTCTGGGGCTCATGAGAACATCGTGATATTGACGGGATAAAGCGGAGACAAGTGCCAGCCAACGCTAACTCGTAATCGCGGGCGACGGGAATTAAGAGAAACAGGACGCGCCTGAGGAAACCCCAGAATTATTGCCCGTATTTCGGGAAACCGCGAACAAACGCGCTGTCGTATCGCGCGAGAACCGCGTAAGTGCGCGCGGCAATGATAACGGCGTTGTGCGGCTCTTGATTAGCGGGGTAGCGCGGTTCCATCGCCACCTATTTAGCAATGACTCGTGAACTGCAATGCGAATTTGTATTAATGGAGTGGAGTTTTCCTTGAGGGATCATGGTCGGATTTTGTTCCGAGGCAACACTCGCAACATGTTGGGAAAACAAGCAACAATCGCGTTTGGTTCGAGGTTGTTTTGTGTTGCGGGGGCGGGGCTTATTTTTGCGCGCAAAATTTGGGGATCCCTACAGCAACATTGTTGTGCAACAACTCCAACGTGCTCAGAGGCAAGTCAGCAAATACTTTAATTTCTCAACTATTCATCATCGAAAACTTCAAAATCTGATCTTTCATATGTCTCAAATGCATCGGTTACCTCTAAAGACCTCCGGGCCGACGACTTTGAAAGGCAACAGTCAACATCTCCATCGATGAGCCTCTTTGAAGCCCTTAAGGTCTCGATACACGATCAAATTCCCGAATCAATTACCATCAAAGTGTCGGGAGTCATCAGTCTCAAAAGCATTACTTTGCTTAATTTTAAAATGAAATCTTAGCAGACATGTTTCGTGCGGCAGGAAATGATGATCATTTGACAGCCAGTCCAATTTTGATCAAAGAGGACTGTCGCATGGTGACCACCAGTCATCAAGTGGTCTATACTTGGATCAGAATTGGTTCGGAATTCGATCGTGTATCCAAACCTCAAGGGCCGACGATTTTTGAAAAGCAACAGTCAACAATTCTATCGATTAGTCTCTTTGAAGCCCCTAGTTTGTAGGTGGGCAGGACGCTCAAGAAGTAAAAAACCGAGAAATTGAAAAGTGCCAAACGGGCAACATCGTCTGTTACATCGTCTGTTAGGTCTGATCGAAGTTCTTTTCCGTAAGCTCTCCGCGGGCACCGGCGAGGATCACTGCCGTGCTAAGGAAGAACGCCGTATGAACATTCGAGAGTTGCCAGATTTCCTCTGAAGAAATGCTTATTTTTGAGGAACGTAATAAATATTTTTCTTTGAAATTGTCAGTACATTTCAGCCGTATTCTGAACCAAATTATCTGAGAAATTGGAAGAAAAACATTCCCACACTTTCCTGAAAATTAGTGATTTGTCACAGGAAGTTTGGCAACGCCTGAAGGCTCATACGGCGTTCTTCCTTAGCACGGCAGATTACGATACCGAATTTTCAAAAACATGCCAATGACCCACTTGTGACGCCAGGATGAGGAGTTACGAGCGACCTCCGCCGGTTCGAATTGACAATTTAGCTCGGGCCCGCGCCTCCCATCGAGGAAAACAATGCTTTCGGCTGAATTATTCGATCGGCGATTCCGACCGCCTAGGAGTCGTAAATCAGTTGATTTGAATGAGAAACGCTGGTAGTTCGAGGTATAAACCCAACAAATGCATGCATATTTAACAGGTTCATTCTGTGTTGCCAACTTGGAGGTATATACTATTTATTTACGAATGACAATCTTCAGTATAATCAAGAAAAACTTCAAAAATCAAACTCGATTACGCGGATAGCCTAGTGTAAAAAAAGAATGGAGTCTCTTTTATCGTAACGTTTTTTCACATTATAAATCATCTTGACGCGAAAGTTAAGTTCCATGAACCTATCTCTGTGTGGACAAGGTCCTCCATTTATAAGAAATGAACGAAAAAATTATGAAAGAACAAACATAAATGTGGTTTAATAATTTTAACTTCCGCCGCTGCGCCGCGCTGATCGCATTGTGTTTGGCACAATGCGTGAAGTATTCACGCAGTCTTGTAGGCGCTATGCGTCTTACGCTAATCGCACTGTTTGCCGCGATGCGTGAGGTATTCATGCATTCTTGTAGGCGCTATCTGTTTCACGCTGTCCGCAATGACCGCACTGTGTTTGATGCAATGCGTGAAGTATTCGTGCAGTCTTGTAGGCGCTAATATGTGTTACATGCTGATCGTCGCGCCGTGGGCTTCTCCTTTTCATCTCAAGTCCTCGTCAAGTCATCGTCATCATTTCCCTATAAGTCGCGCCATTCCGGGCCAAATTGCGTGCCTGGTTTCTCTCGCAACTTGACTAATTAAAGGTGCTGTCTCTTGTATCACTAAGAGACGACAAAATTAGAAATTACTATACTGTCAGGAAATGAGAAATTTTGTCGCCTTTTCTCGTTTGTAATTTTGTTTTTAGAAATCCGATTTTTTTTATACCAACACTTTAAAAAATTGCAAATTTTTGCCGCCCCTTAGATTTGCCGCTATGGGCCGCGGCTCATGTGGCCACCTCCTTAATCCGGCCCTGATTCTGGGTATATTTCTAGGTTAACATGAAGTGGCATGATTTTTGGAACACTAAAATCGAGTTGGTCTCCTATTATTAACTGCAACCCAATTGTTACCCTGTGCATTCGTAACCTTCCTAATTATATTAGCTGCAAGCAAGTCTGCCAAAGGCTTTCATATCATTCGTTCGAAAACACGATGAAAATTCCTGAGCCGCTCTCGACCGAAGCAACCCGGTCGACCTAACCTATCTCATGCTCATTGTTGACGAGGGCTTATTCCATAATTCCATCACATCACCGCCCGCTCGCTCGCGCTCCAGCATCAAACATGGGCCAAGCTCTTAACCTGCTCTGATCCGACAAAATGACACATTGGATCCAATGCGGAGTTGGGCAATTGTGCATGAATTCGTGCATAATGGACCACTAGACAAGGTACGAATTTAAGCATTCTGTTACATGTTTCTTAATCAGAATTTTACGTAGAGCACGATCCACGCAACGAAAACTAATGAAAAAAACTCCAAACGAAGATATTAACGTTTTTAAGTCACATTGGTTACGAGGAATTTGAACCGCCCGCTGACAAGAAACTCAAAGCTCGACGTGATTCAAATCGCGCACTACGACGGTTTCAACAAGCTTCTCAATCGAGTAATGTTCATATCTCACCATGTGTTGTTCAAACTATAAGCAATTTGCAACAGCTGAGCCAAAGTGTCAAGATTGAGGTTGCCAGATTTTTATATAGCAGAGACTGTCATGATAACGTTTGGCGCACGATGTGAATCACGCAGAGCATTGAGTTTTCATGAGCGGTTGGTTTGAATTCACGCATCAAGAATCATTAAATATCTTTGAAAGGAGTTGATTTCCGTTATTTTCGTTGTGCATGTCACGTGAAATTTTAGTTGAAAAACATGTATCAAAATGCTGAAATTTGTACCTTGTCTAGTGGTCCATTGGGTTTATTATTTTGATTATGGTGTAAGGGGTGGACCTGACCTACAAAAATTCTTGAATGTTGAGTTGTTGCGGGATCTACAGATAAAAGTGACATTGGTCACATTTTGAGAGAAAATGAATTTTGAATGAAATTTGAAAACGTCAATATCTTGGTTTGGAGTCACTGTCAATAATGTTAATTGCACAACTAAATGTGTTCTACGTTGAATTTTGATGTATACTCATATTGCCAAAATTCGCATCTTATTTTTTTGTGGCACGTTTAATTTTCTCTCCAAACTGTTCCAAAAAACGAAGTCAAAGAGATTTGTGGGCTCCTTGAGCTGACGTTTTTTTCTCCGTCAGGAGAGAGATTACATCATTTTCCGACATTTTGGCAACGACCCGATTGAACCGCACCACGAATAATCCAATCAGTCGGCAGTCAAGAATCAGGAATCAGAAATCAGGAATCGGGATTACCACCTAACGCTTAATTAATACATCTGTCAGAGTGGAGTCAAGATGGCGATGGGCCGTGTCGACTTGCTTGCCGCACCTATTGTCCTCTTGGACGCCCGCTCAGTGCTCTCCCCGTCAATAGCGCGGCGTGAATGCGATATATCGATTGTTATGCCATTTAAACCTATGGGAAAAGATCGATTATCAGGGTGTTCGCAGCGAGCACCTTAGTAATCGATTCCTTACCATAGTTTCAAATGGCGAGATATCGAGAATCGATCATTCACGGCACGCCACTGCTCCCCGTCGGAGAGTAAAAAGTTTAAACTGTCGCTTTAGCATTCTAATCTTTTCATGCTCTCTGCTCTGTTATTTCGTCACGTTGCCAGATCTCTAGAACTAAACTTGGTGAAATTAAACAATTCGGGAATCTGACCGTACTTTTTGATCTTTGGAAAAAAGTTGCTTGGATCTAGAGTCCAGACTCCTAAAAACATTGAAAAGAAAACATACTCTTGATTCAATTGGACTTTTTACTTGGATCAAAAAGAAATCCGTCTAAATCAAGAGGCTCGGCTCTTCGATTCAAGGGAAAATCGGATTGGATCAAGAGTATTTTTTCTCGTCAATGTTATTAAGATTTCGGGTAGTTTTATTGTTTACCCTTTTAACTCACAATCATCCCTTCATTCTACCAATTATCTTACCGACATTGGTACTGTACCCGACAAAACAGTACGGGCCCAGAATATTATCCATAAAAAAATAGAGTTACTTAGTATACGACGGAAAAACGCCAGTAAAATCACCGAGAACACAGCAGCTGGCGATTTTACCGTTTTTCGGTAGTTTTACTGTATTTCTATTGTGATTTTTTTTAACTCAAACTGCGTGTATGCACCCATTTAAATCTGATTGGATTGAAAAGCCATTCAAGAATTTTCATTTTTCTTCTGCGCATACTGTTTTTTATAGGAAAACCAGAAGATAATACCATTATTCATTTGTAAGAGCGGAGATATTTAAGCCTAGCAGACTTTACATCGTTCCGCGAGAACCGACACAGTGATATTCCATTAGAAAATTCGCGGAGGGGTGCCCCCCCCCCTCCCCCACAGAATAACGTAATCCGATTAACCGTTTATAATTATCCTCAAATTTATAAAAATAAAAAGATTCATCCGATAGGTGAATTCGCAAAAAAGGCAATCAGGTGGCAAACGCATTAAGCCAACGATAAATCAAAACGCTGCCATCGGAGTGGATACCCAGATAAGACATAATATTTTTACAATATTGGGCAAATATTGTCAGTACTGTCGCAATATTTACACAATACTGACAATATTTTGATAATATTATGATCAAAATTATTTTTTTAGAAAATATTTAAAGAATCATCATTTAGTATTTTTAAAAATAATATGTTTACCCAAAACATCATAAAAATATTTTCAAAATATTTGTATTTCAATACTGTAAAAATTTATATCGTGAGAGTATTTTTAAAATATCAGTACATATAATATTTATATTCAAAATATGTATTATATATTTTAAAAACATTTTAAAAGACAGTAATGCATTGGTAAGTATTTTCGAAATATTTTGAAAATATTTTAAACAATAATACTGCTATTCAAAATATTTTTAAAATATTTTCAATATCCTAATCGGTATAAGTCATCATACTAAATGCCTGCCCATAACGAAAAGTATTAAACATAATAAGGCTTAGATTTAAGACGTAGCTCAAATGTGTTCTTTCTGAACAATTATCCATTATTTTCAACCGTATTATTCATAAAGGTTATTGCAGTTGTTGTCAAATTTAATATAATATAATATAATATATATTTTTTTGCCTCCCAAGAAATTGTTGAATTTCCACCTCCTTGAGGTCATTTTCAATGTATTTGCGCGTGATCTCAGTTTATTTCTTTTTTTGTTTCGTTTGTAGTTCATATACTGTTGTGAATATTATCATTGAATGAGAATGTTATCATTCATTCACATCTGGTTGTTTATTTTTTATTTTTCAAATTTCAAATGAAACATTTAAATTCAACTGAAGAAGAAATTCTTGATCTCGTGTGCTTATTGGTCTCCTGTAGAACTTGCACTTAGTAGCTGTGCAGCTGTGAGATTATGGCAATCGCACCTGCATAGTCTTTATGAGGAAGACATCAAACTGCAATCAAATGCAAAATGCATCTCAGAATGTCGATGAAAAATTTAAAGAGAAAAAAATAAATAAAATAATAGAATGGTGGAAATAATAGAATAACAGAGACAAAAGAAGAGAAATAAAATGAAATAAATCAAATTAATGATAAAATGAAGTCAAAGACTAAACTGAAGTAAAACATTAGAGGGAGCAAGGAGATGAAGTAAAAAAACTGAGATGAAGAAAAAAATAAAGTATAAGGGAAAAAACTAAATGAGGTTAAAGAATAGAATGAATTTAAAGAATTAACTGAAGTCAAAAAAATTATGATGAAGTATTAAAATAAATTACAGTAAAACAAAACAAAGTAAAGGAATAAGAAGTAAATAATTAAAGAAAAAAAAATGAAGTGCTTGAAAAAAAAAAAAAAAATAGAGTGAAGAAAAAAATAGAGTCAGCAAGGAAATAAAACAAAGTAAAACGATAAAATAAATTTAAAAAATATAGTAAAGTAAAAAGTAAAATAAATACACGGACAAATCCAGGCAGATGGAAAATATCCTAGTTGCCCGTCCAACTCGACGTTAAATACCGGTTTTAAGTCACTGAGATACATCGTCTAGTGAAGCTCAATCGGTAGGGTCGTCGGTTAGTGTTAGGTAGGTCCCGGGTTCAATCCCCAAGGTGGATGAAAAATTTCTAATCTGCAAAATCGATTCAATAACATCCCAGTGGTTTCATTATTTTTATTTTTCATGGTTTCTAAAATTATTTCCACAATTAACCCTTTTCCACCATCCCCTAGCTGCGAACCCCTAAATTGATTCAATATTGGTGTAGTATTGTCTCAATATTGATATCCAAATACTTTCCCTTTGAAGTACTGGCACAGTATTCTCAGCCAAAGTATTGGCACAGTATTTATGCCAAAAGGAAAGATGGTGTACGATTTTAACATTGGCTCAATATTTAACCAATATTGGCCCAATGTTTGCATAAATACCAAAACAATATTGTTTAAATATTGGCTAAATATTCCTGTCTTATCTGGGTACCGCTCGTATTTGAAATTGAAATCGATAACTCTCATAATTATCCGTGGCGAAGGATCCCAAAATAAGCCCGACTCATGAATTATTGTTTACCTCATTATGCCCGAAACGGCCTTCCGAAAGGCGTTTATTTTGGACTTCGTCAAAGGCAATTACCGTACTACGGTTCTAAAGAAGAACGCCGTATGAACATTCGAGAGTTGCCAAATTTCCCTTGATAAATCATATATTTTTTACGATATTCATGCACCTTTTTTTTTAAAAAATTTTAGATGTATTAGATTAAATTGCGGACGAAATTTTCTGAAAATTTTGAAAACAAATATTCGCAATTTTCCCTGTAAATTCAATTTTTATCGAAGGAAAATTGGTAACGTCTGAAGGCTCATGCGGCGTTCCTCCGGGGCTCACGGCACCGTAGGAACCCACTCAAAATCGCGAGTGTTGAAACCAGTTTTTTATGTTTTAATCAAACGTCCGGATCCCTGGGTTTTTTTTCACCTTTATCTCACCGTTACCGATCATAATTGCACCGATAAATTAGTTTGCACTTCGGTTTAGAAGTAATTGTGATTTTGCCTGTGTCGTATTCAATTTGGAGTGCGTTTACCGGATGAGTGGATCAAATCAGCCTAAATACAAGCAACGTTGCCTAAGTTTTCTCATTTTTCAATTATTCACAACATTAACCAAGGAGTAATAATTATACTTGAAATTTTGTTAATTTATACTCTTAATGAATTAGTAGGAATTCACAAATAGTTTCAAGGCGTCATATTACTCAATACTCGATGTTTTGTTAAAAAGGAAATATCAGGCAAAGTGAAATGCATCTAGGTTAATTTGAGTTAACTCCGTCGAAGTGATGTTGGTTGATGGAATTTCTACTGTCGCTAAATTACCCTTTTTTCGTAACGAAAGAACGAAGCTGTCATTCAACGGTACACAATCTATACTCACAAATTGTACTTCTATGCCGCTGAGCATTTCTGATTGAAAATTCAAATGATTTTTTCTCTAAAACACTGAAGACGGTTAAACTTTGGACACAAATAGCGCGGTCGTATTCTCGTGACAAATATGAATTGATCGGGTAAATTTCGCAACCTTGGGGTATAGCTAAGTTTCCTTCGTTTGGGGAACAACTGATTTTGGCAACTTGTACACTTAGGGCGTGTTCGCGTAATTTTCCCTTTATCTTTCTCCAGGAGACAAAGTGCTTTGTTATTTTCTGCGCACATGCATGAAACGAGTTCTACAGGAGGGTTTTGTTTTCCTCATTGATTCCTCGGACAAAACAATTTCCTCTCAGGGGTATACCTTATTAATTGCCTGATTTACTTTTTAAACATTTGAGGTTAACGTGGTCTGGGCCCGACCAGTTCAATTTATAACTTTAAAGAACATGTAATATTCTTGCGGAAAATCCGCTTCAAATACCACAAATCAACATTTTTCATGGAGAAATAAGTCTGATTCCAAGCAAGTTAAGCTCGACCATGTGCAGTTGCGTGGCGTGTTTTGCGACATATCGATTGATCAGCCATTTAAACCTATGGAGAAGGGTCGATAAATAGGGTGTTTGCGACGAACATCTGAAGAATCGATCTTTTACTATTTCACTAGAGTACCTGTATAGATCGTATTCGATACATCAAACGGGTGAGATTGTATCGATATCGATTGGTTCAAAACATAAACATAGCCTCAAAAGTATAATTTCAGGAATCTGAGAGAACGGGTCTTTTGTAACAGATTTTTCATTCTTTTGAGTACCAAATGCCAATGCAAAGTGAAATTGTCAGGAAATTTCTCATTTTCAGCTTTTCCAACTTAAATCCTTACACTTTGGTTTGAGGTTATGTTCTATTGTTTTGAACCAAACCACACATCGAACCGTTATCGAATACGGTCCATAGCGAGAGTATAGACAGATGTGAAACTCCGAAAATCCATCAGGCCTTCACCGATGCCTCTGCGAATAAAGTTAGGGCCCAGAAATGCAGCCAACGTATATATTTCAATTATCCAGAGCGATTTACTTGTACAATTATTACGAACCATCGTTTACAAAGCACTATTTGACTTATTCTTTGCAAAAATTTACTCATTTTTGTGGAAGAACGCTCATTTCTGTACATTCCTAGCCATTTTGGTTAGAATTGGAATCCACAGACTGACAGTAAAATTTTGTGCGTTAGAAGTTGGTTGGAAGGGTGGCTGCACTTTTGGGCCCTAAGCCCTCCATGAAGCGATCTTTCCATAGTCTCGCTGTATGGGTACTTTATATTTTACCAACTTATTGCTCAACTCTTTGGTCATCAGTCACCATTCCGCGAATCCGAGCGTTGACTTCCAAAAATAACTTGTACACGGTAGGGCAAGCAGAAGTGCGGGGTTTCTAAAATAAATTGTTTCTGACCAGGCTCCTAGAAGTCTGGACTCACGTTCCACTACTCAATGCAATAAACACGTAACTGTATTATTAAAACCCAACGCAGATACGTTGTACCTGCCGTGAAGGCACCGTGGTGTCCGTGATTCAAGACGCGTATGAATGGAGACGCGGCGGTCTCCACGGATCATCGCCCGGTTAGGTCGCTCGCGGCCTGCACTGCCGCGCTGAGGAAAAACTCCGGATGAACCTTCAGGTGTTGCCAAATTTCCCCCGGTAAATCACTAATTTTCAGGAAAATTTTTAAATGTTTCTTCACCAATTTCTCAGATAATTTAGCTCGCAATTTTATCAAAATATTCTGAAAATTTGAAGGGAAACTATTCATAACTTTCTTAAAAAATAAACATTATATCGGAGGAAATCTGGCAACTCTCGAATGTTCATACGGCGTTCTTCCTTAGCGCGGCAGTGCACAGCTGCGGGAGCAGTTATTTCACGCTCGGGGACCGTAAAAACTGTCATAATTACGAAACTATTATATNCCCCCCCCGGGAACACACCGCTTTCCCTAAACACACGTATATTTCACCCGATTTTATTATTAACTCCCCCGACCCCCTTGCTTACACTCCAGGGGCTCCCAAAGTTCCTGGGCAGGTCGCCGAGGTGTCTCCCAACATCGTGTTACCGAAGAGGGCATTCATTCCGTAAATGAAGTGTTAAGGAATTTTTGTTTTATTTTTTTTTTTACTTATTAATCTAAACCTCTTTAAACCTAAGATGACTCTTATTTTCGCCCATTATGCGCCGTTTCTCCGGAAACCGAGTTTATTCGCGGATGAATCAGATTTAGAGGGAGGGAGGGATTACAATTTTTTGCAAAAACTTGAACTAATCGATTTAAAAGTGGCCAAGTTCGTAATCACTACTAAAAATTAGAACAAAAGAGCGTTTTAGTCGAATGATGACTAAATAATTGAAAAAAAATTCTTTACAGGTTCAATAAATAATCATTTTTGTCAAAAATTTCACTCACAATCAGAGTACAATGAACTCGTCAACTGTCGGATTTACCTTCCATTTGGCATCAGTGGAGACAAAATGAGTTACATACCTGCAACAAAAATGGAAACAACTTATAAGAGATAAGAAATACTTATTACCAGTTGAATCAATTTTTATGGGAATGTGTATATACTTTTTTTAAAATTTAAAATCGGCGGCACACTGACTTTTGAAAGTTTATAGATCGTTTTCAATACATCAAATAGGTGACATTGTATCGATATCGATTGGTTCAACATGTAAACATAGCCTCTAAAGTCGATCAAGTAATCTGAGGAAACGGGTTTTTTCTGATAGATTTTTTATTCTTATGAGTACTAAATGGCATCGCAAGGTGAAATAATCAGGAATTTTCTCATTTTCAGCTTTTCCAACTGAAATCCTGAAAGTTTTGTTTGAGGTTATGTTCTATTGTTTTGAACCAAACGACAGATCGAACCACTATCGAAAACGATCTATAGTTGACATTTCCACTGATGCTGCTGCTTGAAGCTCTACTTTGATCGTGGATGAAGCACACGTGTCTACTATCCCACCACCAGAGGGCTGATTATTGAAATTGATAGACAAAGCGATAGACAAAGAAGACAAAGGGGATATGGAAGGATTCTGTTGGTGAAATCCGGTGACTGCAATGGACGAAGGAGGTAGTTAATAGACTGACTAACGGCAACCGACGAGAGATCCTTTGGTCAGTCCACCATTTTCTCCCTTGGTCTATAAGAACCACCCATCTCAACCAATAGGATCGCTACATACTCCCTATGTCTTCTTTGTCTATCGCTTTGTCTATAAATTTCAATAATCAGCCCGCAGGCTGCTCCTTTTTCACGGTCAAAACAAAACTTAATACAACAGCAGTTACTGCTCGGATTTTCTTTCGTGTCCGTTGCAACTTGCGAGGAGTGTATGATTGACCCGTGGCCGGTGCCGTGAAGCACGATCTGCGCCACGTCGGGATGTTACATCTTCATTTGACGCTTTGATACGCCGATGCCGACACAGCCTTCCTCCGATCCCCCGTATACTATGAGAAAACGCCGTATAAGTCTTCAAACGTTGCCAAATTTCTTTTGACAAATCGCGAATGTTCGGAAAAATTATGAATGATTTTCTACCGATTTTTCAGAGAATTTCGCGGGGGATTTGATCCAAAAGCTCGAAAAATTTCAAGCAAAAATATTTGTAACTCGCTTGGCAAATACATATTTTTCTAAGAGGAGATTTGGCAACATTCGAATGCTCTTACGGTGTTTTTCTTTGGCACGGTGACGATGGTGTTCCGCGCGCGTTCCTTGTCGGCATCGGATTCCACCCTCAGTGACGCCGATTGCGGCGCGGCGCGCGGTGGGAACGAAAACTACATCAGACGGAAAATCTGGGCCGCATGGTTCGAGCTTTAAGTAAGCAAAGGCAGCACTGGAAAAAAAACACATTGGATCTAGAGTCTGGACTCTTAAAAACATCGACAAGAAAAAATGCTCTTGATTCAATCAGATTTAAGCTTAAATCAAGAACCCAGCCTCTTAATTTGAGCGGATTTCCTTTTGATTTAAGCTTAAATCTGATTGAATCAAGAGTCCTTTTTCTTATCAATGTTTTCAAGATTCTAGACTCTAGATCCTATGTGTTTTTTTTTTTCCAGTGAGGATGTCTAGAGCTTCTTAAAGGAACAACAACAAATTTCCTCCTATGATGTCCACTGTAAAAAAATCCTTCAAGGGACGCCAATTTTTTAAAAATTAGAAAACCTGCAACTCGTATTTTCTTTTTAATACCCATTTTAATAGTTAGGCTCCCAAACTTTATTCGAGGCTGGCGAAAATTGTCCATTTTATAGCGTTATTTTAGGAGCTACCTTAAAGCTCCCTCATCGGCCGACTTTATGGTAAATCCGTAATGCAACTCCATATAGAAAAGACATATTTTGCCAACCTCGAATGCAATTTAGCCTAATAACTTTTGAAATAGGACCTTGAAAGGGCTCACAATGACCACAAAAAGTCGACACACTAGGGAAAATAAATTGAGAGTTTTACAATTTTTTTCAAAATCATAGAATTTTTTCTTTCCGAATTTTGTACTCTTTGAAGTAGAACATAAGGAGGTAGTGGTGAGTAATTTTTAACAAGGACCCATTTCTGAAGTTATACTGCTGAATTTTATTAGAGGCTGCCAAATATTGCCGTTTTAATGATGCTAGTTTGAGGGACTCATCCAACCATTCATAATCACGATGTAAACCACACACACGGAGTCTCCTGAAGAAAGGACCTAACTAGGGAACAACTATGATGTCAACTGTCTCTGGTCGCATTTCTCGGTCGATACCGAGAAAGTAAAAACTATTATAAAAGATTATTATCAGAGAAACTATTACTATTATCAGAGAAAAATACTATTATTTTCTACACTTCTGGTCCGGAAAATTCAGAATGACCTCACTGCGCGGCAAGACGTGCAGTACGGCTACGGATTGCAGTGCTCACTTGTACCGCTTCTGCAGCAGGACTCCCGGGTTCCGCTCGTTCACATCTCGCATGTGAACACGCCGTTTCCAGCATCCAGCTCCGGTGCCCTATTATTTAAATTCAAATTAGTTGCATAGTGCAAAAACTTGTAACTTAAATGGCGAAAAATTTGAATGGAATTGCGCAAATGGGCACCACATTCAATAGGAATTCGGAAAAAAGGCCTCTAGCTATCGACAGAGAAGCTCCAAGACTGCGTACTTTGCTTGTGCTTTTTCATCTCTGCTTCCACCCTACTTTATTAAATCAAATGGAGGAGTGTCAATATAAGTTGTTTTGGGGCCCACCGGAGCTGGATTTTCTCAACTAAACGATTTTTTTCTTATTAAAAGCCTCTATTTTAGGAACAACATACGCTCCGGAAAAAAAATACTTAGAGTCCAACAGTGCTCCCATTATCCGAAACTGGTTTCGATTTCCGGAACATTAAAGATTTTCCGGAATTTTCCCGGCTTTTTTGAGATTTACCGGAATTTTTTTAAGATTTGCTGGAATGTGCCGGAACTTTTAAGATTTGCCGGAATTTTCCTGGAATTGTAGGAATTCCCAAAATGTTTCGGATTTTTCTTGGAACTTTTGAATTTTCCGGAACTTTCTCGGAACTTCCAAAAAAAACTAAAGGAATCCCGGAACTTTTGACGGACATGGAACGGGAACACTGCAGTCTAATCACACCTTCCGATTCGGAGTAAGAGAGTTACTTAAACGCCCGATCAAAACTATAACCACACGGGATGCCGCCATAGGGCATGTGTAGAGGTGGGGCGGTGTGGAGGGGATGCGGGGAGGGGGAGGGGGTAAAAAGTGAAATATTATGCGTGCGAAACCGATCATTCATCAAAAAAATACCGCGCGGCTCGCTCCTTTCCGCGGGGGCGACAAATCTTTCTCTTGAAGAATCCGCTCCCCGACAATCCGTAATTGAAAACGGGATATATTCGGTTACAAATTGCCCCGCGATAAATCACCCTCGGGACCACACCCCCCCCCCCCCCCACGACCGAACGGGCCCTTTCCGAACGCCGCCGCCGCTTGACGGATCGCGAGTGACAACGGCGCGGCGTGTGCAAGGTCGTTTCAGGTGCAATCCATTCCACGGGTGTAATTTTATGACTGCCCTGCGGGTCGATTATTAAAATTGATCGACAAAGCTATAGACAAAGAAGACAAAAGGGATTTGGAGGGATCCAATTGGTGGGAGCAGGTGGTTGCGATGGACAAAGGACGTGGGTGATAGGCTAACTAACGGCAACCCACGAGAGACCCGATAGTTAGTCTATCATTTTCTCCGCCCTTAGTCTATAAGAGCCACCCGTTTCCACCTATAGGATCGCTTCGTACTTTCTACGTCTTCTTTGTCTATCGCTTTGTCTATTAATTTCAATAATCAGCCCGCAGAGCGTGGAGTGCTTTGCGATATATCGATTGTTATGTCATTTAAACCTATGGAAATGGATCGATAAACAGGGTGTTTGTAGAGTCCCTTTATACCCAGAGTTAAGGCATCTCGATTATCAGCTGGCCAGGGTGTCACGAAAGTGTGCACCCTAACGAACGATATTGAGGGATAATACTACAAATTTTGATCATCAATCATTATTCAGCGAAAAAAAACGTTGTATAGGGAAACCAGTGGCACATATGGTGTTTCTAAAATGGGCCAGGAATAGTGGTTCCATATTGCAAAATGTAATCTATATATTCTCTGAACTTGTGAAAAAGAGTTCATTTATGACTGCAAAATGTTTAGACTCTTGATCCTTGTATCGCACAGTGGATCGAGTCAATTAGAGCGGTCGAACACGAAATTTTTTACTATAACTGCAAATTTCCATGTATTTTTCGCCACATTATAAATTTCAAGGGATGCTTTCAGTAGAAAATTTCACGAGGAAACCAATAGAACCACTTTTAGAACCTCAAAGTTTCGTATTAACGGAGTAATAAGCTTTTAAAGTTTCAAAATTTCGTCCGACCTCTCCTATTGACTCGATCCACTGCGTGTCGTCAAAAGACTATGCGGCGCAATCCTAGTTTAAAAGGTAAAAGTACACGACAGAGAAGAAAAGAGAGCTGTGGCAAAAATATGATGTGCAGGCGGAGGGGACTATAAGCGGTCAATCTTTTAAGGACGAGCCATGGAGCAAAGGTCAGGGGTGGGAGGATGGGGCGGGGGCGGGGAGGGCAGCTGTTTTCATTAAGGAGATCTTTGACCAAAGCTAAGTACTCGCTGCAGTTCTCCTTCCACGGTTGCAATTCTGATCTTGATAAAAAATAATTTGCATTTGTATCATTATTTGCATTGCGTTTAAATGACTTGACACGCTGGAAAATGAACACGAAAGGAGGGACAATCTGAGGCTATTCCTCATTAAAAAATCAATGAAAAATTCTGGATTCGAAAATTTTTCTGCGGCTTGATCTTGTGACCCATCGAATGACCACCATTAGGTTATGGATCACCAACAAAAAGCGCGTGCTCCAAACTATACTACGCACGTTGCCCTACTTGTGCTTATCAAACTTTTTCGATGTGCCTTTCTTAAGTTTCGTGTAATTTTACATTAAAAATACCATTTACTTGGCAGTACGATACAGCCTGCATCTCCTTCTTGCAACAGACCGACTTGCGGCTCTTCTTTCCATTGTCAATTTAAAAAAAAATGCGTTAATTTTTTACGCAGACTGTGAGGTTAGCAGCGAATTTGAGAATTATATAGTGAACAAAATAATGTAACAAGGTGGAGAAATAGTACTGGGTCCACACCATTTCGCGGGGAAAGCAAAGCCAAGAAGTTCCAAAAATCATACTTAGAGTCAAAAATATTTCTTCATCAACCTTTCGTAAAATTGTCTTAGTAAAGTTTGTTTAGTAAACTAATTAAGATTATTGAGCCACGCACTTTCTTTATTGATCAACTCTTCCTTTGCCCCAGCAGTTTTCAACAAACCCATTCATATTGATACAACGGTTTAACCTCTAATAGTGCGCATTGCATACCCGGATAATTGAAGGCGAACAGAAAATTTTGATGAAGTGGAATAACAGAATTTGGACTTGTGAGGTTTATTGTCTTGGCTAGAAGCATCGCAAATCAATATGTGGACTCGTGGAGTATAGCAAGTGTGAGGTATCCACCAAATCAGTCTGCATGAAGGTACGCTTCTGTGAAGATTGTATCTGATGTCGGGAAGCTGACATAATTTGGCAGCAGTGCAAATCTTAGAGCCACGGCGACTTTGGCTCCGCGTGCCTCTATTAAGAAGTATGAACCTACTTAGATGATTAATATTATAAGATGGTCTGCGACCCCGGTCCGGGTCTCAAATGAACATTGTTTGATGAGCATAATGCCGCCCCGGTGGAAACCGCCCCGCTAAAGGGCTCCGGCCTTTGATCTGCTCCTCGATTTTCCTCCGCGCAAAAAAGCTCCTTTAATAATACATCCATTAATGAATGATTTTTCTCAAAAGAGGAAAATTTTCTTTGCCGCTCACAATGAGCCGGCCGTTATGCTTCCTCCTATTTATAAAATAACCACCTCTCTCATTCTCATCAATTAACAGTGCCCATTTTTCTCCCCCCCCCCTCTGGACCTCCCTGCCCTTTCATTGACCTTTGTGGGGCTCGATCTCTCTTCCCGCCCCGCCCACACTGACCCCCAACTTTTGAGGAGTAATATCTTAATTGGAGTGAGTCTTTTTGATTGACGCCAGGCGCTTTTGCCCGCGTCATTTCCGTGCGTGTTTAATTGAGCGGAACATTGACATCGACACATCGATTACAATCGATATTTCTGTTGGTGCCTTATGAAACACCAGAGTACGTGTCGAAGTTCGATACTTGCTCGATATTGAGCAGGGGAAGTCTATCGACTCAACGACAAGCAAATAAATATTTTCTTGCTATTTCTACAAAATAAGATCCCTGACTTAAGACCGCTCTTTAAGTTGGGGCGTTCCATCGGACTTTACACAGCTTTTCTTGTTTCCCAGGAAAAAATTGGAGTGATGATCTAAATTCAATACTTGCCACGCTTTCACATGAGCGAGTGTCCAGTTAGAATCGTTCGACAGTCGATTGTGCGGCATTGAAAATACCTCGGGTAGATTCTATGGATGGACTGAGTGAAGTTGCGTGGGTATAGTGAAACTAGAGGAGTGCGCTGGTTGTGGCCCAATTAATACTGGAGGATGATTTTACGAAGGTGTGACTGAGAGGTTCTGTTCTGTCCCTGAAGTGGATGGATCACATCACATCTTTATAACGGTATAAAATGAAACGGAAGATGTTTCTGAAGCAGACTTTAAAGAGTGGAGGGCCGATTGGGTATGAGAGCTGACAACGAAATTTTGAAAGGACGAAATTGGAACACTGGACAGAGTGAGAAATTAAGAGTTGGAGTAGAAGGGCATAGAACACAAGTGGCATAGGTGCAGTTTTCGAGAAAATTGAGAGATATTAATGATTGAACATACATTAGTCTTAGAAAATATTCTGTGAGAAATTCACTGCTGTAGTCCAAAATTAGTTTAAACTTTTTCTTCCCACGAGGCTCGATGTAATTTTGAAACTTTCCACAACAATCTTATGCATATGCAACACGGACATCCAACACGTGCGAATAGTTGTATCTAAACCCTATGAGTTGACAGTGAGAAATTCGGTGCGCCTTCAATTTTTGCGTATGCAACCCGCATATTCAAATAGCACGAATAGTTGCATCAACGCGCCGTTCACCACATCACGTTTCTACCGTGTTATCGAAAAATGCACACTGGGTGAACACTTCTCATTTTAAATTGGACTGCATTTTGTAATTTGGAACTATAAATTCTGGCTCATCTGAAAAAAACACTTGTGTGAATGGCGAAACTAATGGTACATACGTTGTTTTTAAACATGGCCAGAATTTACAGCTCCTAATTGCAAAATGTAGTCCAATTATTGGTACCTAATCTGCCGTGCTAAGGGAAAACGCCGTATGAACCTTCATGCGTTGCCAAATTTCCTTCGATAAAACACGAATTTCCTGTTGAACTTATGAATATTTTTCTTCTAATTTTACAAATGATTTTGCTCGTAATTTTTTCTGAAGTTCCTGAAAATCTCAAGAAAGAATATTCATTCACACAGATATTCTCAAAAACGAACATTTTATCGAGGGAAATTCGGCAACTCTCGAATGTTCATATGACGTTCTTTCTTAGCACGGCAGTAATATCGCCCTGAAGTTGCGGCATCGCTCAAAGCCGAACCAAAAACGTACTGCGTTTAAGCTGCAGTTGAAACAAATCATGTCCATTTCAAATTGAGCCCCAAAGTGCATCTATTTTAAAGTTTCTTAGGGCTCATTTGGAGATAAAAATATATATTATTCGGTTACAATTCTGCGCGAAGACCAGGGGTGGCATATCGCATTTTCATCCCCGTCTCTCATTACAATATGGCCTGTTGTACTTTTTTTTTTCGTCTATCGTCCTCTATCGTCCGCGGCGACTTTCGATTCAAATTAATTTCTATTTTTATTTCCGATGAGTTCCTCTCTCTTTTCTTTCAAATTTGCGTTCCGAGGGAAATTAAAACCGATGGTTGGATAGGCTACCGTTCGAGGAAACAACGTGGTGACTCACTGGAAAAAAAAACCACATTGGATGTAGAGTCCAGACTCTTAAAAACATTGACAACAAAAAAATACTCTTGATTTAATCGGATTTTTGTTTAAATCAAGAACCAAGCCTCTTAATTTGAGCGGATTTCCTTTTGATCGAAGCAGAAATCTGATTGAATCAAGAGTATTTTTTCTTGTCAATGTTTTGAAGAGACTGGACTCTAGATCCAATGTGCTTTTTTTTCCAGTGCTGTATTATATATTGGAGGTTTCACTTCTTTAGCGCCCTAAGGGTAGATTGCAGTGACGATGTATCGATTTATACCCCATTCAGACCCATGAAAAACGATCGATTATCAGGACGTTTGGGACGAACACCATGATAATCAATTCTTTACCTTAGTTTCAATCGATAGTCAATTTTGAAATACTTCATTTTTACTTTTAATGAAGCATTACTCAACTGCTATTCTTGAAAACTTCCGTTAGTTTTCCCCCCTGTGCTAAGTAAATTCTGAAACAATTTCAAGAGATGATTTTGATTTGCTCTCCTTCAAAAAGATAATAAAGCAGTGGAAGTTTTTGAACACCGCAACTGGGCCGGATTTACCTACTTGCCGCCCATGGGCCGCCTGTGTTTTGCCGCCCCTTCTCATTCTTTTAGAAACATCGATACAAACCATAAAGTGAACGTGCCGGAGGAGGAGGGGTGCATAAGACGCGTTTACTGGTGTTGAACACATTTTTTAGGAAAGCCCTGTCAACACTACTAGCAAAGGTTCACGGAACTTTGCGCGAAAGTTAAGTTCCGTAAACCTACCTCTGTGTGGACAAGGCATTCCATTCATAAGAAATGAACGAAAAAATTATGAAAGAACAAACATAAATGTGGATTAATGATTTTAACTTATTCCGCCGCCGCGCCGCGCAGACCGTACTGTGTTTGACGCAATGCGTGAGGTATTCACGCAGTCTTGTAGGCGCCATGCGTTTCCCGACGACCGCTGCTGACCGCACTGCATGTCTTTGACGCAATGCGTGAAGTATTCATGCTGTCTCGCAGGCGCTAATCGGCGTTCCAGGCCAAATTGCGTGTTTGGTTACTTTTAACTCGACTAATTAAATATGCTGTCTCTTGCATCACCGAAAGACGAACAAATTAGAAATTACTATACTCTCAGGAAATGAGAGATTTTGTCGCCTTTCTCGTTTGTACTTTTTTTTCTGAATCCATTTTTATTTTTGATACCTACATTTGTAATAATTGCAACATTTGCCGCCCCCTTTTGCCGCCGTGGGCCGCGGCCCATGTGGCTACTCCCTAAATCCGGCCCTGCACCGCAAACGAGATACTTCGTTTGGGAATAACCGTCGATAAGTTAAAAATTAAAACAAACAAAATAACAAAATCCTTCCTATTGATAAATGAAATAAATCCTCACATCTTTGCAGAAAGATGGGGGGAGGGGGCAGGTAGAAAGAGATGATGAAGTATCAAATTAACAGAATTCGACGGATGAGAACATGTTAACGGCAGGCACGGAAAGATTCGAGACAAAATGAGTTCGTGGCTCAACTTCCATTATTTTTCCTCCCTCTGCGAAGTTAATTCTGAAAACAATTTCAAGAGATGATTTTGATTTGTTCTCTTTCAAAAAAATAATAAAGCAATGGACGTTTTTGAACACCGCAAACTAGATACGTGGTTTGGGAAGAACCGTCGATAAGTTAAAAATTAATACAAAAAATAACGAAATTCCGATAAATAAGATAAATCCTCACATCTTGGCAGAAAGATGGGGATAGGGGGGGGGGGGGGTAAAAGAGAGTTGTTGCAGAGATGCTAAAGTATCAAATTAACAGAATTTGACAGATGAGAACATGTTAACGGCAGGTACGGAAAGATTCGGGACAAAATGAGTTCGTGGCTCAACTTCCATTATTTTTCCTCCCTCTGCGAAGTTAATTCTGAAAACAATTTCAAGAGATGATTTTGATTTGTTCTCTTTCAAAAAAATAATAAAGCAATGGACGTTTTTGAACACCGCAAACTAGATACGTGGTTCGGGAAGAACCGTCGATAAGTTAAAAATTAATACAAAAAATAACGAAATTCCGATAAATAAGATAAATCCTCACATCTTGGCAGAAAGATGGGGATAGGGGGGGGGGAGGTTAAAAGAGAGTTGTTGCAGAGATGCTAAAGTATCAAATTAACAGAATTTGACAGATGAGAACATGTTAACGGCAGGTACGGAAAGATTCGGGACAAAATGAGTTCGTGGCTCAACTTCCGTTTTGATTCATTCCCGGCTCGTAATAAACCAATCCAGAATGCTCATTGAAATATTTCCATCCGCGACGAACTTTTTCACAGACCGATCAGTCAACGATCGATTTTCGATATTTCCCCATTTGAAATGTTGGTAAAAAATCGATCATTAACGGATTTGTATCGAACACCTCGTACATCGATCCTTTTCCATAGGTTTAGTGGTAGATGAATCGATATATCGCAACGCGGCCAGGGAACTTAAGATAAAGCATTTAAACTCTCTTCAATAATGGCGGGAGGAGAATGACAGTCAAATATTAAAGGACAGCCGAGCAAATAGCGTATTTAGAGATGCAATTTAAAACTTTCAGGAAACTTCATCAGAGCTTTGAACTCGGCTGCGTTCCCTTCAAATCCGGGCGGAGAACTTTTAAATTGGAACGGAGCTTTTTTCCGGGAGCCGGGCCACGCCGGTTAGCCGGGAGCTTCGAGGCAGAACTTTTACAATTAATTGTTTTCAAACAAACGATAGACTCGGAAGTATATTTGTGCTCGCTAATTAGTTGAAAATCCGAAAGAAAGGAGCCGGCTCGCCCTGTCGTGGAAGACGTAAGGCTCATTACATGCTCCCGGAAGAGTTGTTCTTTAAACTGAATAGTTTTCTGACTTCTTCTTTCGCGGGGATGCCAAGTTTAGTACCACTCGATCTTACACGGAGAAGAAAAAGGTGAGTCATGAGTCATATACCATAGTAGCAGAACAAATTTTTGTTTTTCTGAAAAAAATATATCTGTTATCTAAGTGGTAGTTTTATATAAAAAATGTGTAACGCTTATAGATAAAAAATCAAAGTTCATACCTGACCGAAATATATGAAAAATGATGAAATCTAGATAGGGTAATTTTTTTTCTCAGACAATTTTTTTATACAACTTATGCATACGAAAGTGTTGAAAGTGAACATTTTCATGGAACTATTATATAAAAAAAGGTCATAATTTTCGTGTGCTTTTCGCGAATTAGAAGCTTTTTTAATATTTTTGCGAAAAGCTGACGAAAATTATGACTTTTTTTATATAATGGTTACATATAAAATGTTAACTTTTAACACTTTCGTATGCATGTGTTATACACGGAAAAAACAAGACTAGTGTTGAGCACTACTGGCCGTTTAGTGGGGAGTAGTTGAGGGCTGGCGTCTAAGCGCTGTACAGCTCAACACCGGAAGGCAGTTCAGGTGGGCACTGAACATGAGTAGTGCTAATCAGATGCCGCGAGACGTAGTTGCGCTTAACAGGTGTAAATTCACCCTCAATGTGTCGGAGTCACCATAGCCTGGTGGTAACGCGCTGATCTTCCACCAGCGCAACCCGATTTCGATCCCAGGCGGAAGCGTTTCATATTTTACGCTCGCTCCAAAGTCACTTTAGGGCTTGACATTAGTTCTTCCTTAGTGACCCAGCCTCGAGCTGTTTAGTGCCCAGCACTACTCTGACTTGCTGGCTCCATTTGACCTAACCCTCGTTAGTGTCCAGCACTAACATGTAGGTCCCAACCCTAAACGCGTTTTTTCCGTGTATAAAAAAATTAACTTTCGGACATAATCTTTATCTTTTCCTTTTATGGTTCTGCTCCTGGGGTATGGTTAAAAAAAATTTCAGTTTTTTTCCAATCGAATTTTACGTATGAGTTCTAAGGAACAATACCGCCTAACTCACGATTTTGGAGGAAATGAGTTTGCGACTTTTCTGCATTTCACAGAATATGATACGCAAGTTGATAGGTCCGCAACTCAAAAAAACTGATATTGAGCTGAATCCACACAAATTTGACTCAAAATAACCAAATTTTGTCGACAAAAAACACGGTTTAAGTCAAAATAATATCTCAAGAATTTTTTTTCAGTGCTCGTTTCAAAGATGAAAATGACACATCTGAACGTATTTATGCTGGAAGGAACTATGTTGCGTGCTTACCCTATGCACATAGTTATTTTTAGGATAAATACGTCCATCTTTAAAGCCTCGAGTCGATGACTTAACGATCCGATCGATCTGGCATCCCCGCTTCTACCGGAATTATTTTCGGCCGGGGTGTTGTTCTTTTGTCAAGGGTTCATTTTTCAAAAGCTCCTCTAAACCGCCGCCTCCTCTCAAACAAACGGACCCTAAAAAAGTGTGAAGACACGACGCACCTTCGCGCGACTGACATGCTTCGGCTGCCCGCATTGTTCTAACCGCTCTAATTAGGGTGATTAAATACACAACTTTTTGTCGGCTCATCTTCCCTCCTCCCTTCTACCGGGAGCCACGCTCGAAGGGTGAAAATTTAGTCAATGGTTGCCACATTGAACATTAATGTATTCCTTGTACAGTTTCTTTCCTGAACTGACCCATATGGTTTACATTATGATCAGAGGCGGATCCAGCAATTTGGCAACACCAGATTTTGTCCATTTAAACTTACGCTGAATAATCGATTCTTATCGAAGCACCTGGCCCAGCCAAGAATCGATACATTTTCTTTGGTTTAAATGGAGGAAATCAGGTGTTGCCAAATTGCTGGATCCGCCAATGTTTAAGATCAAGGGAGGAATTAAACAAATCCTCAACAAATCTTGGAATCTCGCAAGTTTTGTTAAACGTCTTGCATCTGCAGATTGTTTGTGCTCAATTAGGTTTGTTCTTTGTGATTTTCAATCTTCATCGTAGATAAATTAAAAATTAGAAATATTTGACATCCCGGGAAAATTTTACTGCGGGTGCCTTTGCATCTGAATAAAAAAATGAACAGTTTTCAAATCCACCAGAAGGAGGCAGTCGTCCTCCAAACATGATTCAAAGTACGAGGCAGATCATTAATACGGACACTCAAGGACAATGCCCAAAAAGATCGTCGTATGAACAGCCAGACATTGCCAAATGCTGCTGGATAAAACACAAATTTGCTGCGATACTCATAAGTATTTATCTACTAATTTTGTAGCTACCTCTATTTCCAACTTGATAAAAAATGTATAAAAGTGTCAGAGAAAAATCTTTAAACTTTCCTCAGAAATAAACATGTTATGGCGCAAAATCCATCAACATTTGAATGTCCATACGTCGTTCTATCTTAGCACGCCAGCATACATCGTCGCTCCCCAGAGGAAAGAACCTAATTTCATTCCAAGGTTGCAAAATTGACTAAAACCATTAAATGTTTTACAAGAGTGCACCAGTGCAGTTTCTGTCCAGAATTTGTCTGATTTTTGCACGAGATCTGACGAAAAATCAGCTAAAATTTCAGTTGAAAATGCTCGAGATTCCCCTGATAAAAATGTAATTTGCAAGGGGAAATTTGGCAACATTGAAATGTAGTTACGTTCTTTCGTGAGGGATACAACGACATCACTTACTGCCGTGCTAAGGAAGAACGCCGTATGAACATTCGAGAGTTGCCAAATTGCCCTCGATAAAATATGTATTTTTGACGACATGTGTACATATTTTCCCTTGAAATTTTCGGATGTTTTAGATTAAATTGTGTACAAAATTGTCTGTAAATTTTGGAATATAATATTTACAATTTTCCCAGTAAATTCGGTATTTATTGGAGGAAACTTGGCAACGTTTGAAGGCTCATACGGCGTTTTTCCTTAGCACGGCATACTGGGAGTCCATCCATCGCGGTCAGCCCGAATTACTCGAATCATCTGAATATTTTGAGTGACTCCTGCTAGGATTTTTTTCAATTATTATCGGAGAAGATTATAATCGGGTAGGGTGATGTCCGGGACTGTCACTGAGAAAGCAACCCGAACATAGCTACAATAGAGCGGCATTCGGACGATTCTCGTATCTTGACGGGATCTGACATTCTTCATCTCTGCTTCCCATAATTCGGAAGTATCTTTCACTCAGTGTCGGCGGGTTAGGAGCGGTCAACATGGTGACTGGCTCACATTATCATCGTATCGCTGTCAAATTGAAAAAGTCATATTTTTTACTGTCAAGAAATAAATTTTAACAGTTGAATTAAATGAACTATACTTTTAAAATCATAGCTCTTAATTATTTGAGAGTAAAGTTTCGTCTTCTCCCTGAGGAAAGTCTCCTCCAAGAGAGTGGAGATTGGTTTATTCTAAACTGAGCGAACTAATTACACATTAATTTCTGTCGAATTCGGGTGAAGCCATAAGATATTCTAGTTCTGCTTGAAAAGGTGAGAAATCTCTCATCGTGTGTCTCTCATTCAGTCGAGTTCGCCTTCAATAACCGTGATGGCAATATGAGCGGCTTGGAAGCACGAGCAGTTGCGCGCTATAGCGTAAATTAATGTTCACTTTCAATGGTGATTCAGCAAGATAGCAACACTGTTAAATTCATTTAAATCCATTGAATATATCGATTCAATGCGAGATAGGCTACATCACCTGGAATCGTTTTTAACATACATTTAAATGGAGCACAAACACTGTTCCCAACTTGCAAGAATCGCCACAGATCATTTTTCTGTTCCATGGGGCCTTAATTGATGCAATATACCTCATTAACCATTCATAAAAAATTGTACGACCAACACTGCCTCTTCAACGCAATCAAACGCAAGCGCAACTCATGTAATAGCGGTTTTTCTTAAAAGCAAGTCAAAAAGACCAGGGTGGCAAAATTTCAAGCAAAGTAAAATCTTGAAATTTCACGTGAAATATTTCATGAAATTTCAGAAATTTACGAAATATATTGAAGATTACCGGTTCCTTTTCATTTTCGCAAAGTGTAAAAATTGTGACTTTCTTCTATTTTTGTGTGTTTAAGTGCGGGTTGCATACTTTAGCCCCTGAAAAATATGAGATATTTCACAGCCTTGTGAAATTTCATGAAATAATTCACTGAAATGCCTAATCTTTCAAATCTTTCGTACGTTTCATGCCACTCTGAAAAAGACACAACGCATAGTTTTCCCGAGTTTTTTTTAAAAAAAAAAAAAAAAAAAAAAAAAAAAAAAAAAAAAAAAAAAAAAAAAAAAAAAGTAAAGGTAAGACATGGAGCTGGTTGAAAAACGAAGCCTGGTTGCCACTTCGCGTCACATAATAGCATGTTCCAGCTTTAAAAATGACACTTTTTGGGCACGAACTGCCGACGGCCGGTCTGGAAAAAAGCGGGGTTAATCAATAAAAGATCACTTTAACCCTCCCGCGAGACGAGCTTCCGCGGTGAAAAATTATGACCCGGATTGTTCCGAACAAATGATCGGGAATAAGAGAGAAAAGCACGGAATAAGTAATCAACAGAAAGACGCTCCGAAGGGCAATTTCGATCAATCGATATTTGATCGACTCAAAAACGTATCCACTCGCATAACTCGTGCCTCAGTTTCGCTTTGGCATTGACATCTCGATGTTCGATTCTTTGCCCTCGCTTCGATTGAACTCGATCGATGCATCGATTGCTGGGAGGGAACGGATGCCTTCGCGGTCGAAAATATATCGCATTCCTGCCTGGCCAATCCCCATGTTGCTCCGCTAAGTAAAAACGCCGTAAAAGTCATCAGGCGTTGCGGATTTCCCTTCGAAAAATTATGAATTTTCAGGGATTTTTATGAATACCTCTGTTCCGATTTTTCAGAGGATTTTCTTCGTAATTTGGTTTAAAAACTTTGAAAATTTCAAGGAAAAATATTCAAAACTTAACCCTCATAAATAAATATATTTTGAGAGGGAATTCGGCAACATTTGAATGATCATAGGGCGTTTATATTAAACACGGCAGCACGGTTTTCAGCTTTATATGTTGAATGTGACTTCGGCGCACACAAATCGATGATCGATAATCGATAATTTGCGTATAGTTCAGCAGTGGCAGGGCGTGAATTGCGATGTATAGATCGTTATGTCATTTAAAACTATGGAAAAGGATCGATAAACAGAGTATTCGCAGTGAACACCTTAATAATCGATTCTATACCATACGTTTAAATGGCATAACAATCGATATATCGCAATTCACGCCACGCCACTGTCCAGATTGAACTCGATCGACATATCGATTGTCACGATGAGACGATACCTCGGAAGTCGAGAATATCGTTCCGCTAACCCCCATGGCTTCCAGTTTGAGTTGTTGGGCACGGCTCCAGTGTCGACCTATCGATGTTCGATATTTTGCCCGGTTCGGCTCGAGCCGATCGATGTATCGATGGTCTCGGGGGACGGACGGACGCCTCCGAGAGAGGAAACGGACTCCGGGGACCAATAATTTACGGTCGGTTTTCCGATATTCCATTCAGCGGGGTGCTACAGTTACAAGGCGTTCGGTGCACGTTGCTGAGTAAAAAATGCCGGGGAGAAGTGCTCGATCTTGCCTGCCGTGTCAATGAAAGAACATGCTTCACTCCGAGTCTGAAACCGAGCGGCAAACCCACTTGCAGGCACACTGTGCAGTCATTATGTAGAAACGTAAACTCGAGTTTGAAATTATTCGAAACATACGAGGTATGTTCGTATTACAACACTTTTGGACACTAGGGGGTGCGCCCCCTGGCCGCTAAGCGGCCCAGCCCCCGAGTCCGCTTCGCGGACCCCTCGTAGGTTCATCTAAATTGAGTGAGCTCATCTAGGGACTATATTTCTATAGTCGGGTAAATTTCAGTTAATTTCCTTGGACTGATCATCTAAATTTCTTGAGATGAGCCAAGTCCGAGTTTCTTTGACGTGGATTTCAAGAAGCAGGCTGTCTCAGATGTTAACCATCCGACAAATGGAACGTACTTATTACTGGGACAAAATAAGATTTTTCTCAATAAACGGTTTTTCTCCCCTGGGTGCTCTCGTTTGGAGTTCGGCACGGTGAATTTTAAGAAACATCGTCAGTTATATGTATTAAACTGAGTCGACGGTTTATAGCCAAAACCCATGGAAAATAAAGAGCTCTCATTTTTTTTAAAAAATGGGAAACCTATTTTTTATTTATTTTTTTAAATGCAAATGGGTCTTTATGACCCTTAGGAACTGTAAATAAATAAATAAATAACAAATTTCTATTCTTAAAAAAAAGGAGAAGAAGAAAATTATTCGGAGCCTTTCAAATATCGAAATCTCATTTTGTAGGGACACCATTTAGGAGATATTGGGAATCCTCAAATAAACAACTCGGTTTTTCTACTTTCTCGCTTTGGATCCCCTGAAATTGACCATTGACACGAGACTTCGGTATTTTTGAGGCCATGCATGAATTCAACGTCGAAACAATAACAGTTTCCACCAATTTGATGGAATTATGGCTTTCTCAATCGAAAATTTTCCCCCTCAGATCACCACCTTCGATTTCGTAGGAATGACACTCCTGGCTGAACCCTTAAAAGCTCAAGATTTCCCTTCAAGTTACCTACAAGCAATCTCTTGTTGCGAATTATTTCACGCTAGACCACGAGAGGAAAAACAGTACTCGACCAAAACAAGCTCAATAGAAAACGCTCGTGCACGGAATAATAACGCTATTCTACGACCAATACACCCCATAAGAGTGATTTTTAAAATTTCCCCTCATTAAAATGCAATGAGAAGAAAGTAGCAAAAAAGTTAGCGATCGGGGCGCGGGAGTGGGAGGGGAAGGGGGCATCTGGGACAGGTGAAGTTACGACATTTGATGAAGCGAGATCCCGAAAAGAAAAACCACAAATAGAACCAAGTATTTATGTCCGAGCAGGGAGAAAAAAGGATCGGGAAAGGTGGGTTAGTCAGTGAGCAATAACCCTTAAAAGCCGTTGCATTTTTTACTCACCCCCCCTCCCCCTCGCCACTACCACCGCCACCAGCGGTAGCGTATAAAATAAAACCTTTCTCACACAACCTCTCGTCCGATTGGTTATAAAGATAGGTACCGGTACCTATTCTACGGACGCCCCGGGTGAGATATGGCTTCGCTTATTCTATCCGAAGCGGTTTCCGCGCAGTCCCTTTTTCATTTATGTTCGCCCCCTGCGAGGGAGGGGGGGGCGCCACCCCCTTTTGCCGATATTGAAGACATTTTTCTTCTGCGTTTCCGGCGGTTTGGAATTTCATTGCTTTCGCTCATGGCGACTGAGGGCGGGGATGAGAAAGTAGGTTTTGACCTGTGCTCCAAGTCGTCCTGAGTGAGCTGTGTATGAAAATTGAGCGTATTTGCCGAACATTTGCACTGTTAAAAATCAATGATTTACTCTGAGTGAATAGCCGGCGTGAAAAAAAAAAAAATCCAGCGCGAATTTCGCGCCGTACTCTGCTGAGTGAATAGATCAGAGCGTAAATATCATACCAACGACGGACGAATTAGTTGAGGTACCTCCAGTAGCGTGAATTCAGGGCATCTTGGTATGAGCGCTGAATGACAAAGTGGTAGCGTACTCGTCTATCATCGCCGCGACTCGAGTTCAAATCCATGCCGCGGCAGTTTCAACAGCGACAGAAAAGTCAAAAAGACCTATAAAGTCGCTAAAAAAAACGCGATTTGATAAAAGCCACTGAGAAACATTGGAAACAAGTAGCTTGGATCCAAAGTCCAGACTCTATTAGAACCATTGACAAGAAAAATACTCTTGATTCAATCCGATTTTCTCTTGAATCGAAGAGCCGAGCCTCTTGATTCAGGCGGATTTCCTTTTGATTTAAGAAAAAAGTCCGATTGAATCATGAGTATTTTATCTTGTCAATGTTATTTAGATTCTGGATTCTTGATCCAAGCTACCTTTTTTTTCCAGTGGACGAAAGAAGATAAAAACACCCGGCCGCCGAAAAAAAATAAAAAAAAAACAGAAAAAAGCGAGGAAGAAGAAAAAACCAGGAACACATAAAAACCCCAATCGATGGGCAGAGCTCATCATTAATTCACGCTATTTCACTCTTGTTTAACCTCAATCGAATCATAAGAATATGACATTCGCGATAGCGAATTTAATCTCCGAAAACCTCCACTCTCGCGTCCGGTGGTAAAGTGTCAAATCAACTATCGATAATTCCCCATCTGAAACCATGGTAAAAATCGACTGGGATCGATATATCGAGAATCGATCCTTTCCCATAGGGTTAAATGGCAGATCAATCGATACGGCAAGCCATCATCCCTATCCCTCGGGCCGGGTCTCCAGGGGGTGATTCGTGGAGCGGCTCGCACACAACAATATGACCGACTCGAGTGTCCGCTCTCCGCGGAGGCGGGGAGGGGGAAACAAAATCCTGCGGTCGGCAGGTGACCGTATCTCTTCAATTTTTCCCGTTTTCCCAGTTTTTTCTCATTGTTTATTTATCCAATCGGGCCGAACGGCGGCCGCAGCGCCGGCGGAGCGCTAAAATAAGGAGAGCTCGTGGCCGTAAATAATTACGGCCGGAAGGGCCGCTGTTGCCGGGATGTTTGACCAAAGTTCAAAAAATGACGGAGGAAAGTTTAATCTAGAGTCCCTTTATACTGAGAGTCAAGACAATGTGAATCCATTTCTGTTTTGTTCCCGTATTTTAGGCCTTCACAGTGTCACAAACGGGAATAAAGATTACATTTTCACCGACTGTAAAGATTATAATCTGGTATGGACCAGGGAATTACGGGTTCGGCAAGGAACAAACGGAATGAGAGAAGGGACGGAGGAAGGAATTTGAGAATGGGCCGATCAAAGATTACAAAAAACGTTCAATTTCTGTAATCTTTATTCCCGTTCGTGACTCCATGAGGGGTGTTGTCTTGACTCTCGGTATGAAGGGACTCTAGTTTAATCATGTTCATTTCTTGGGTTGCTTGGGTTGGAGTTCCATATACTGCCGTGCTAAGGAAAAACGCCGTATGAGCATTCAGGTGTTGCAATATTTTCTTCAATAAAAAAAAATTTTCTCGGAAAATTCTGAATATTTTTCCTCCAATTTTTCAGCAATTTAATTTAAATATCTGAAATGTGCAAGGAAAAATAGGCACAACATTCTTCAAAAATTCATTTTTTATTTAGGGAGAATTTGGAAACTCTCGAATGTTCAGACGTCGTTATTCCTCCGCACGGCAGTATACGCAGAGGGATACTACCTGTAAGCTGCAGGAAAAAGGATATTTCTGTGCCGCCCCGATAGATTGCCGAAAATAAAGCTTTTTTTAAAAGAGATTTAGTTTTATCTTTAAAGAATGCGATAAGTAACTAAAATGGTTAAACCTTTTCAGAAAATTATTTGGCGAATCTAACGGGAAAACCTCCTCTATAGATACTGAAAAAATGTTTTAAATTATTGCTTTGCTAGATGTGAATGAAATATTTTTGAAAAATCTTTTAAAAACAACAGTTTTAAACTATGAAAAGTTGATTATTTATAGTTAATTTTGTAAAAATTTCAAAAATGTTTATAATAATTGAAAAGGGAGTCCCAAATTTTCATTACATTTTAATGACTCTCAAATTTTTTAAATAGTTTTTAAAATCGTTCAAAATTACCTGAAAACATTTTAAAACCCCAAAAATTTAACCTTAACGTTTCCTCCTCTCAAAGCCGTTTTAGAAATGTTCATTCACCGATACAGAGAAACGTCCCCTAACCGTTTCATTGTTTTCCGAGATACTTTAAAAATATCTCTAGGGCGTCATTGTGGTATTAGAACAAGGTCTTGAAATACTCGTGAAATATTCCGCAGCAATTACGACAAAAATTAAATCACACTGTTCGACCTGATACACAAACAATACCGAGAGAATTGGTACAGCATTTTAATGGTCACTGCAATTTCCTCACTTCTCTACTTAGTTGTGGAAGCAGAGGTGAGGCGTCAACATTCAACAATCGATATTTTCCCTTTTGAAGCTATGGTAAAGAATCGATTAATCAGGTTCGCTCCAATAGTCGATCCTTTTTCATAGGTTTAAATGGCAGATCGATAAATCGATTAATCGCAAACCACGAGACTGAACTGCACGCAGGGCATGGAATGCGCTTTTTGTCTGACGACAAAAAATTTGTGGGTGATCTCTTTATTTTGATGGAATGAGCGGCGTCTCAAATTCCTTTCGGTGACTCTCAGTGTCCTGAATGGAATTTTATGCAATGTTCACGCAGTTGACAAGTCGGTCAGAAATTAATTTCTGAAGGGGAAATGTTTAGAGATCGTATGCTTTGAAAATTAGTAATCGTTGATTTCGGGACTTTTAAGGGATATCTCCAGTGGGTCGTCATACAGTTCTTAAGGCAGCTTATTTCATGATATTTTTTTATAATATGTAGCAAACTTTCTTTGCCTTAAAAGAGCAAAAAAAAAATATATTTTCTGGCAGAGAAGTTCAGCTGGTCCTCAAAAGAATTTGCCCATTTAATGGTTCAATCTTATAGCAATTTCTGGCTTATCCATGAGATCACTTGCGCACACAGGAAAACTAGTGACGGTAATTGAGTGCAGGAAGGGCACTTCTTCTTTGCGGTGTCTCGGAAACTCTGTTACCGTTTCATCCATTATAAATAAAGGATATGAATGGAATACGTTGAAACTGTTACTAAATTTTCTTTATGACTTTATCCGGACTCATTGCGGTCAGCGTGAAACGGATAGCGCCTACAAGAATGCATGAATACTTCACGCATTGCGCCAAGCACAGTGCGGTCAGCGTAAGACGCATGACGCCTACAAGACTGCGTGAATACTTCACGCATTGCGCCAAACACGGTATTGTCTGCGCGGCGCGGCGGCGGAAGTTAAAATCATTGAACCACATTCATGTTTGTTCTTTCATAATTTTTTCGTTCATTTCTTATAAATGGAAGGCCTTGTCTGCACAGAGATAGGTTTACAAAACTTAACTTTTGCTAGTAGTGTTGACAGGGCATCCCCGAAAAATGTGTTCAACACGAGTAAACACGTCTTATGCACCTCTCCCCCGCTGGCACGTTCACTTGATGGTTTTTATTGATGTGCCAATACGAATGAGAAAGGGGCGGCAAAATACAGGCGGCCCATGGGCGGCAAGAAGGTAAATCCGGCCCTGTGGTAAACAATCGATTATTAAGGTGTTGGTTACATACACCCTGTTTATCGATCCTTTTCCATAGGTTTGAATGACGGATCGATCGATATATAGTAAAACAGACCACGCCACTAATAAAAAAGAATGTCGCCTGCATCGAGGAAATGCCCCCTTGATTCAAGCAATCATCGATACCTCCCCATTTGAAGCTGTGGTAAAGAATCGATTATCAAGGTGTTGGTTGCAAATACCCTGTTCATCGATCCTTTTCCATAGGTTTAAATGGCGGATCGATCGATTTATCGTAAAGTACGGCACGCCACTGTCACACGGAAAATTGGAGAGAGAAGACGAGAAGGAAAATTTAAATCAGGCACGAACAGATAGACAGTCCTAACGAAATAAATACCTTTGCGTTAAGGAGAAAAGCGACGCGACGGGAAAGCCAGTGATGGATAAAGGACGCGAGGGGGGAGGGGGGGTTTGCGGAAATTGGCAGAACGTGTGGGATGAGCGTGGGGGAAAGAAAAGCGGGTTTGTCAGGAAAGGGGGCAAACTCAAGGCTGCACTGCCGTGCTAAGGAAAAACGCCGTATGAACCTTCAGGCGTTGCTAAATCTCTTTAGGTAAAATACGAATTTTCAAGAAAATGTGTGAATTTTTTTACTCCGAATTGTCGGACGATTTTCTACGCAATTTGGTCTAAATTATCTGAAAATTTCATGGGAAAACACTGGAAAAAAACACATCGGATCTAGAGTCCATGCAGACTCTTAAAAACATCGACAAGAAAAAATACTCTTGATTCAATCAGATTTAAGCCTAAATCACGAACCAAGCCTCTTAATTTGAGCGGATTTCCTTTTGATTTAAGCTTAAATCTGCTTGAATAAAGAGTCCTTTTTCTTGTCAATGTTTTCAAGAGTCTGGACTCTAGATCCAATGTGTTTTTTTCCAGTGAATATTCATAACTTTCCTCAAAAATAAACAATTTGTCGAAGGAAATTTTGCAACTCTCGAATGATCATACGGCGTTTTTCCGTAGCTTAGCCGTGCAGGAGAGCTGAGGAATTAAAATACCACAACTTTATCCTGATTTCCCTGCTCCAAGATTTGAAAAAAACCGACACAGGCCGGTCGCTGCAATTCAACAATCCAAAGGGCATTATTGTGCATTCTTCTGCAACAAAAATGCTTGAATGTTGAGGAAAACGCTCAGATTATTGGGGTTTGAATTTATCTCACACTGAAAGATTTGGAGCTCATGACATCTTCAGCGTCATCAGATGTTGAGAATTGCTAGGTTTGTGCATGGTTGTCCTCGCTGCCAAAGAATATGAATGTATACGTCTTTTCCATTTCTTCCTCTCATGCAGAATGTTAAATTTTCTTCAAATTTCAGTCTCCATTTTAAGAAAATAATTTTTATTTTTAGGCCCCGAGAGGTTAAAAACTGGTTACTGACAGTAAGTCAAATTAGGCAATATAGATGCTCAATCCTGGGAATTGGATTTTCAGGATTTTCTATTCGGGAGAAATTTGGCCCTTTTTTATTTTTGCCGGTTATTATGTGGAGGAGAGGAATTGGATTTGGAAGTCGTCATAGATTAGTCAAGTTATAGGACATTTTTGCAAAAATCGACCAGCACCAGACCATTACTTTGTCTTTTCTTTTGACATTATACTTCTTTTACATCATGAGGGGGCCAACAGCGCATCGTAAACAAGCGTTTCAAAGGATAAAAACTTTGAAACTGAGAAAATTTATGCGAAATCAAAGTGTACCTACTCCTGCAGTTTAAATTAGCATCACTGGATAATTCGTGCTCATAGGTTGGCTGCCCTTTTGGACACTAAGAGCTACATCCAGAGCATCACCTGATCAATCCTAACCTCCAAATGTTCGAGTAGTCCACACTCTCCCTGTAAAGGTTCTCAACAGAAACGGAACACTACGCAAAATTCAATAAACATGAAGCTCTAATATCCCAACCAAACCTGTTTCTAATATGCACTTCCATTCATTCGGAAGACGGACCCAGCGTAAGCTCGTAGGACTCCGTGACATAACGCTCAATCATAAGATATGCGAGTTAGATTAGGTCCATAAAATGGGAGGGGAAAAAAAAGACCCTCCCCTCCCGTCGCCTCTGCCCCCCGCGCGGGCAGACCAGAAACACATTCCGTCGGAATATTTTATGAAGGGAATTCGATACTTTCGTGCCGGGGAAGCGCCCGGTGAGAACGGAGCGGCGTTTCGAGGATGGAATTGTCGTTACGGCGGAAATAAAATTTTATCGCCTTTTATGTCTTCCCGGTGCTCATGCTCATTGCAAGCGCCGCACAGTGGATCGAGTCGATTGGAGAGGTCGGACAAAATTTGGAAACTTTATACGCTCATAACTCCGATTATACAAAACTTTGAAGCTCTGAAAGTGGTTTCATCGGTTTCCTCGTGAAATTTTCTTCTCAAAACACCCCTTGAAATTTAAAATGTGACGAAAAATACATGGAAATTTGCAGTTTTAGTAAAAAATGTCATGTCCGACCTCTTCAGTTGACTCGATCTACTGTGCGCCGCGCTCGTCTTGAACCCTGAACCGGCGGTCCGAGGTGTCCGGACTTTCTTCCTTTCTTTTCTTTCTTTCTTTCTTTCTCGCGCCCTTTCTTTTTTACTGCCGCCCGCGCTCCGTCCCGAAAATACCCCCCCTTCCACCCCCCTCCCCTCCCGCGCTCGCCATGCGCATCGATTTCCGGTCCAGAGTCCCGTTTTATCCGGGAAATACAGAGCTTTTGCGAGCTTTTCTATGCTTTAAGAATTCTGTGTTACAACTTTACAATCACGTGTTTTAAAAAACGACTTTTCGAAAAGTACCAGGCTAGGTCAAAGGTTAAAATATAAAATTTAAGAAACTCACTAGTCACAGAATTTTAACGATTGGATTGTTAAAATTCTCTGACTAGTGAGTTTTTTATATTTTAACAACTTTACAAGTCCGAGTAGTGAAATGTTTTTAGAAACGCGAATAATGCCGACTCACATGAAGCGTATTTGATAGGGGTTGGATGTATCGTTTGGTTTAAAGCAATAGAACATAACCTCAAACAAAACTTTTTGGATTTAACTTGGAAAAGTTGAAAATGAGAAAATTCCTAACATTTTCACTGCTCATCGCCAAGTGGCACTAAAAGAAAACAAAAAAATCTATCAAAATGGCCCATTTCCTTAGATTTCTAAATTGACTTTTGAGGCTGTGCCTACATGTTGAATCAATCGCCGTCGATACAATCTCAGCTGTTTGATGTATCGAATGCGATCTAAACACCGACTATGAAAGCCCGGGCTATTAAGAAAAATCGGATTCATAAAAACAAAATTACAAACGAGAAAAGGCGACAAAATCTCTCATTTCCTGAGAGTATAGTAATTTCTAATTTTGTCGTCTCTCAGTGATACAAAGGACAGCACCTTCAATAATTCGAGTTAACACGCAATTTGGCCTGGAACGGCGCGAGACTTAGAGAGAAATGATAACAAGGACTTGAGATGAAAAGGAGAAGCCCTCGGCGCGGCGATCGGCATGTAACACATATTAGCGCCTACAAGACTGCACGAATACTTCACGCCTTGCATCAAACACAGTGCGGTCATTGCGGACAGCGTGAAACGGATAGCGCCTACAAGAATGCATGAATACTTCACGCATTGCGCCAAACACACTGCGGTCAGCGTGAAACGCATAGCGCCTACAAGACTGTCGGAATACTTCACTTATTGCGCCAAACACGGTGCGGTCTGCGCGGCGCGGCGACAGAAGTTAAAATCATTGATCTACATTTATGTTTGTTCTTTCATAATTTTTTCGTTCATTTCTTATGAATGGAAGGCCTTGTCCACACAGAGATAGGTTTACGGAACTTAACTTTCACGCAAAGTTCCGTGAACTTTTGCTAATAGTGTTGACAGGGCTTTCCCGTTATAAATTTCCTGCTAGAAAAAGCCAACAGTTTACTGCTTGAAATATAATAGGCGGGTGGAAATCTAAAAATATGAAATGCAGTTAAGCTCTTTTTTTCAGGAAATGACGAGTAGTTGACTTTAGGAAAAACTAAACGGATACGCACAAATGTACGTTGGATTTTTGACGGATTTCTGCGGTTTTAACTTAACCGGGGAGTTGTCCAGTGACCCGCCGATGGCACGTAAAAGAGACGTGTACTGGCCTTGCTAAAGAAGAGAGTGGAAATCTAGAAACATTGAAATGAAGTTAAGCTCTTTCTTCCGGGAAACGACGAGTAGTTGACTTTTTATGGAAAAACTAAATGGAGACGCGCTAAAATAGCATTCCGACCCTTCCCTAATCCCAGCGGGTCATCTGACATTGACGCAAACGCTTCGTCTCGCGTCCGCATAAATTCAAATTCAGGCACCAAGTGCGAAGTCTCCGCGGGGAAATTGTGGCGATCTCGTCTTACAGCCTAATGTGCGCATGTCAAGCCCGCTGGACGGTCCGGGCCGGACTTTGCATGAATATTACAATGTTTCGCCGGACATTCTGACGATTGTTCGGTGCGAGGGCAAAACGTTTTATGAATATTTGAATCAGCTGTTTTCAAAAGGAAACAAGTCCGTTTTCTCATGAGCCTTGGTTTGCATAAAAGGACGTGCTAATTAAGACTGATCAAGGAGTGGACCTGTTTCCTTTTGAAAATAACTGATTCATTTAGACCTTGCTGAAATTCATCCAACAAAAATGTATGTTTTAGGAAAGTTGAGGACTTTTTTTTAAGTTTTCAGAAACATCAGTTCAAATTGTCAATTAACGTTTTTCAGACAAAATTCTGAAAGTACCGGTTGAGTAAATTACGTGGTGACTTATTGCGTATTTCCTGGAAAACTTGTGAATATTTTTCTTCCAATTTTTAAAATAATTTGTTTCGCAATTTTATCTACGATTTCGGAAAATTTCACGGAAAACCATTCGTAACTTTTCTCAAAAATAAACATTTTACCGGAAGGAATTTGGCAACTCCGGAATACTCATACGGCGTTTTCCCTTAGCACGGCAGGACAAGCCTCTGTCAGTCCTTTGGTCAGGGCAGAGAAAAAACTCGAGGATTCTTTAAAAATGATCGCTGGCTGCCCCGCATTGTTCGGACGATTTACGTGGGTATTAGAATAACGAGACAACAACAGCCAGAGTTGGGGGGGGGNGGTTGGGGGAGGGAGAGGGGGTCAGCAGAGACTTCTACAACTTACAGGACACGTGATTGGTGGGTTATAATTTATATGACGGCCGAGAAGACGGATGATGTCACTCGTCTCGCGAGGGAGACGCGCGAACGCGATAAGCGAGAGCGGAAAAACAACGTATGGATATTGCTACGTTGCCGATCCGCTTGATAAAATACACTTTTTTTAAAAAAGAAACGGAATTATGGTTTTTGAGAGAAGATTTTAATTGAATTTTGTTCGGGGTTTTTAAACATTTCGGGAGGAAACAGGGTCCGTAGTAAGAATGAGTTAGGGCCGAAGCATACAGGGTTATTCAAAAATCACGCACCATTGGCCAAAACTTCAGTTCTAATTAAGATATTGACTTGCGGTTTTTGACTTTTTCCTCGTATCGAAGGGAAAACTTTTTTAGGTACTTTCCAGTTTTTGACCCCTCAGGGAGAGGGGTGGCGGGGGGCGGGGCGGAATCAAAAGGAACGTTGTCCATTGTGACAGTAGCCATGTCATGCGTGTTCTCTTCTAGATTCCAGGGCTCATGCCAGGGTGGATATTACTGGATACAGTTCCTTTTGATTTAAACAAGAAGAAAACTGCAGCCGAAATATTGACGCCAAATTGTATACCCAACTACATCGCACGGTGTTCACAAGTCGGAAATCACCACCACATTCTTTATATTCTTCCAGATTCCTTGTCCTTCTTCCTTCTTATTGTAAGTTCCCCTCTACTCCTTCTTTCTCACCCCTTTCCTTAAATTCTTCCAAATTCCTTATCCTTCTTCCTTCTTCCTTCTTCTTCTAGGTTTCCCTCTACTTCTTCTTTCTCACCCCTTTCTTTAAATTCTTCCAAATTCCTTCTCCTTCTTCCTTCTTCTTCTAGGTTCCCCTCTACTTCTTCTTTCTCACCCCTATGTCTCCCTTCTTCCCTCTCCTTATGGAACGGTATTTGCTACAATATTCAACCGGATAAGTTTGGCGACGTTCGCCCGCTCGTACGTCGTTCTTTCCTACTGCTGTCGGTGGTGGAGGGGGGGAGGGTGGAAGAGAAGAATGGAGTGAAAATCGCGCTGGTCGCGTTTGGTGTTCATGAGGCAAAACAATCATTGCAGGTGACTCGAGCGGCGGGGAACCGGTTCGGAGCCGAGTTTTTGCATAACAGTAATTTGTATGTAAATGTAGTGGGATAATGTATTTGCTCTTTTCATATTTTATTAAACGGACTAGGCCCGGCCCGGGATGCGATTAGAAGCTGGAAGTCGGACGGGGCCGGGCGGAACCGCGTAACAGCGCCGCGGCGCCGCGGGGAGATAGGCGGTTTCGACGCCCGGCGGAGGATGGACGGGCGAGATGGAAGCACCTCGGCCGACGCGCTGCGGACACGGATGGATGCTGCGATGCATCATTCGATGCCGAGATAAATCTCTTTCGAATCTCCATCGTCCACCGTCCCGTGTTGCCGGCCTCTCGCCGTCGAGTAGGTGAAAGAATTACGGACTAAGAGCTAATCGCCTCTGAGTAAAAGATCCGGTCACGAGTGCTCCTTCAATGCAAAGGTTATGCAATTTTAGCCACACAGAGGTTGAAATAGTTGTATCACGCTGTTTGCTCTGATGTGTGTATCATTTTTTGCTTTGAAGATCATTACTAAGTGCTTCGTAAAATCAGTAAGCCCAGTCTTCTTACCGGTCTTTTCAAAGTTGATAAAAATGAAGAGAATACTTCTAGGAGAAGAAGAGTCGTCACTTTTTCAATGGAATTTCTAGAGTTCCGCGGAGAGGTATCAATTGTTCGCTTTTTTAAATATCCGTAGAGTAAAAGATCCGGTCACGAGTGCTCCTTCGATACAAAGGTTATGCAATTTTAGCCACACAGAGGTTGATATAGTTGTATCACGGTGTTCGCTCTGATGTGTGTATCACTCTTCACCTAGGGGAGCAAATACTTAACGATTAGTGAAATCAGTAAACCCAGTCTCCTTACACTGCCATGCAACGCAAAAACGCCGTAAACGCCATTTTAAATTGTTTGGAAACAATGTATCTTACCAGAAAATGTGTGTGCCTCAAAACAATGTTTTTACAAAATACTCTTTCGAATCTCCATCGTCCACCGTCCCGTGTTGCCGGCCTCTCGCAGTCGAGTAAGTGAAAGAACTACGGGCTAAGAACTAATCGCCTCTGAGCGAAAGATACGGTTACGAGTGCTCCTTCAATACAAAGGTTATGCAATTTTAGCCACACAGAGGTTGAATTAGTTGTATCACGCTGTTTGCTCTGATGTGTGTATCATTCTTCGCCTCAAAGATCAGCTACTAAATGCTTCGTGAAATCAGTAAACCCAGTCTTTTTATTTGTCTTATCAAAATTGATAAAGGTGAAGATAATACTTTCAAAATTGTATCAGGGACAGGGCCGGATTTATCTACTTGCCGCCCATGGGCCGCCTGTATTGTGCCGTCCCCCCCCCCCTCCTCATTCGTTTTGGAACATCAATGAATACTATCACGTGAACGTGCCAGCGGGGGAGGGGTGCACAAGACGCGTTTAGTCGCATTATTTGGACACTGTTTTTGGGAAAGCCCTGTCAACACTCCTAGCAAATGTTCACGGAACTTTGCGCGGAAGTTAAGTTTCGAAAACCTATCTCTATGTGGGCAAAGGCCTTCAATTCATAAGAAATGAACGAAACAATTATGAAAGAACAAACATAAATGTGGTCGAATGATTTTAACTTCCGCCGCCGCGTCGCGCAGACCGCACCGTATTTGGCGCAATGTGTGAAGTATTCCGACAGTCTTGTAGGCGCTATGAGTTTCACGCCGATCGCTGCTGAACGCACTGTGTTTGACGCAATGCGTGAAGTATTCACGCAGTCTTGTAGGCGCTATCCGTTTCACGCTGACCGCAGTGACATCACTGTGTTTGATGCAATGCCCTCAAAAGTCAATTTAGAAATCTGATGGAATTGATCTCTTCTGATAGGTTGGTATTCTTTTGAGTACCAAACTACGACGGAAAGTGGAATTGTTAGGAATTTTCTCATTTTCAGCTTTTCTAACTAAATCCTCAAATTTTTGTTTCAGGTCATGTTCTATTGTTTTGAATCAAACGATTCATCGAACCACTATCGAATACGATCCATCAGATGACGTCATGTTCATATGAATTTCTACACCTCTGCGCCACCTCACGGGAGCAAAGACACATACACCTGGTCGCAGATTGCAGAACCCGCTGGCCGCAGCCTCACAGGAATATTTATCGCTTAGAATATCATTGCTCCCTACCTGGCCTGCGTGAAAAAAGAAAAAAATCGCTGCTTACTGCGTGCGCTGCAGGCAGGGCTATTGTGCCGGGTGGGCATGATGTACTCTGATTTTGCACAACTATTTGCGAGCGTCGCACAGTGGATCGAGTCAATTCGGGAGGTCGGACATGAAATTTTCGTCGAAATTTGTAAATTTTGGCGTTTATTTCGTCACATTTTACATTTCAAGGGGTGCTTTAAGAAGAATATTTCACGAGGAAACCAATAGGACCACTTTTAAAACCTCAAAGTTTCGTATAGACGGAGTTATAGGCGTTTAAAGTTTCAAAATTTTGTCCGACCTCTCCTATTGACTCGATTCGCTGTGCGTCGCCGCGTCGGCAAATTGCTGCTCCCTGCGGAACCGATAAACAAGGCGGTCGCATTAATCAAGGCTGGGCATCTCGCGCTGAAAACGGGCTGGAGAGGACTGCCGCGCTAAGAGAAAACGCCGTGTGGACATTCGAGAGGTGCCAAATCTCCTCGAATAAAACATGTGGCTTTGAAGAAAGTTATGCATTTTTCTTCTTAAAATTTTCAGATATTTTAGATTAAATTGTGAACTATATTTCCTGGAAAATTTGACGAAAAATGTTCACAATTTTCTCAGGAAAATTGTTTTTTCTTGATTGAAACATGGCACCGCCTGCAGGCTCATACGACGTTTATTCTTAGCGTGGCAGAGTGCCTCTGCGGCCTTGTCCGGTGTTAAAGACCTCGCCCTGTGACGTCCACGAGGGGTCACTCATTCTTAGTTAGTGTCGCGGATTTTTAAAAAAAAATCGACTAATCGAATCGATTCGATTTTCTTCGAGAGTCCGATTCTCGGTTAATAATCGACCTAGAAAGTTGCTGTTTGGACGTATCTTCTTATTTTTAGATAATCTATTTAAGAGTCAAGCATCAAAACACGATTCTGCCACCAGCGCAACTGGTCCTTTGTCAAGGCGGAAACCTGGGTACACGGGTACAGCGGTATCCACTACCCTAGAAAGACCATTGACCCCGTAGAATAAAGTAAGGACATGCTAGGTTATGACCTGAGTTTAAATGAGAGAAGAAGAGGAGGAAGAGGAACGAAGGTACGAAAAAGAAGAAGAAGAAAAACAGAGAGGATAAGGATAAAGGAAAATATGAATGGAGTAGAAGTAGATGAAGAAGAAGCACAAGCATAAAAAAAGGAGAAGAAGTAGTAGAAACAAAGGATGAATAGGGAATGGGAAGAATGAAGAAGAAGTCAGGGTAGAGGTAGAGAAAACAAGTCCTGCGGTGCGTAAAATCTTGTGTCGTCCAGTGGTCCGTTCCGAATTCTCAGTCGTCGCAGCCCATTGATGGTGTTGAGGATTTTTAATCGATTTTCTTGAAATCCGATTTTGCAGTTTTGAAAGCACGATTCTGTGACTAGCGCAACTGACCCATTCCACGGAAAGAACCACGGAACCACCACGGAAGTATGCAGAATATAGCACTTACGACTGTCTTGCCCAACAATAACCTAACATGAACATGAAAAATGCCCTTTTTATGCAATTGAAGTAAAATCAGTCGATTTTCAATCATGTAAACGATTTCTCGGAGTTTTTCTGACGATTAGTGATAATCTAGGAAAGAACGGGGGTTTCTCTCAGTAAAATTTTCCGGCCGATGAAAACAAAAACCAGATTAAAAGGATTTCGAAGCTCATCGTACAACGCGGGGATCGGGTCACTCCGGAGCGTGGCGCTAGGGGAACGGCACCAAGAGCGGGACCACGTGACCACCCAGCGCGCGGCTCCATACACGCCATAATACGGCCGCGAAGAGCTGCCGGAGCCGGGTGCCGCGGCCGGGGAGAGCAGAAGAGAGCGCCGCTATCACTGATACCGCGTCGCATCGCCGGCGCCGAACGCACATCGCGGACCCAGTCGAGCGTGAGGCGGGCTGCGTGCAGGCAAAATACAGGCTTGGAGCCGGGACGCGCTGGCGTGGCAGCCCACCCCTCTGGATCGAGAGAAAATTCCTGATCGCTGGGAACACTCGCAAGTACTGCCGCGATAGCGAAGAGAGTATAGTAAGTGGCAAATTTTCGAAATCGAGTTTCGATGACAGAAGAGGTGGAAGAGGAACAAGGGTACGAAAAAGAAGAAAAAGCAGGAAATATAAGAAGAAAAACAGAGATGAAAAGGATACAGGAAAATATGAAAAAAGTAGAAGTAGATAAGTAAGAAGCACAAGCATAAGAACAGGGAGCAGAAAAAAACCCCTCCTTCAAAATTCTATCATTCAAAATTCGTATTATATATCTCTTTTAGATGAAATCGCTGGAATATAGCTAAAACAGCGAAACTCATATTAATTGTATCAAAACAAGACAGACGTCTGAGAAAGTCGTAAGTGCGCAAAAAATGACTCATAGTTTTAGGTTAGACAGCAGTGAGTGACAATATTCCTCTAAAGAGCCAACGGAAACAGTGCAATCACGTAAAGTACCGCCCTCCTCTGCCAATTTCTAACCTAAAAATGCGTTTGTTGTGTATCTAAAACGCACCCACGGAAGGATGCAGAAGAAAGCACTTACGGTTGTTTTTGAAAATGAGAAATACTCTTTTTTTCAATTGAAGTAAAATCAGTCGATTTTCAATCATCCAAACGATTTTTAGGAGTTTTTCGGACGATTAGTGATAATTTGAAAAAGAACGGAGGCTTCTTTCAATAAAACTTTCCGGTTCGAAGCTTCTGAGCCCGTTTACTCAAAACTTCATTTTAACACTTACTGCTCTATTCGCTATTACGGCATAATACAGCACCCTTGTGAGGAGAGTATGGACGTGTTGGTAGTTTTAAAGGTTAGGTCATGGTGCTTTTAGGGCACAAAATAGCTGCCAATCTACGAACTCAAACTTGTGAGTGTTTCATTATTAGAATGGAGAAGTTGCAGGAGTCTGAAATTTTATGTGAGTCTTGGTGCACTTGGTGCACATTGAGACTTGCCCTTTCGCCTGAAACAGCTTAGAGCAATCCACCTATGTCTAAATGCCTGCAAAACAATGTTTGTTAAAAAGATCTGAGAAGAAAGTGAAAAGAGAAAAGCACAAGGTAGTTGCGCCTTATGTATATTGCATAGTCGTCCGACTTAATGTGGATGACGCGAATAGTTGGAAGAGACAATTGCCGCAGTGAAAATGCTGCAGAGCGACCAAGACGTCGCACAGTATTTTCATCTGGGAAAGAACTAGCTAAATAATAGTATTCCCCTCCCGTTTAATGAAAGCAACATATTTCTGAATATTTTGGAAGGACTTGAAACGCAGGGTATCTTTACCAAGCAAGAAAACAGCGCCAAAAAGTAGAAATGTAAATAAATTTGACGGACATCAAGTGGGAAGCTGTGGAAGAGACGCATGCACGGCCTCCTGTGTCGCCAAATCGTGCAAAAAATCGTTTGTGGAGAGTTTTCATGCGGAAATGTCGATACAGGTTTTGTGCGGAAATGCAAAGTTCAGAGTTATTGTGCGGAAATGCCCAAATCGGAGTTATTGTACGGAAATGTCAAATCTTCATTCCTAAGTGAGCCTGCGCTGATGATTAACTAATGCGGGCTTTAAAGGGAGTGCGTGACTTTGTATCCATTTGCGATGCATCCACCCTTAGGTAACTTCCCTAACCTAACCTAACTAACGTAACTTAACCTAACGGCAGGGTGGATGCATCGCAGGTTGATGCAACGTCCTGATCCCCTTTTAAGGGCGCAGATTGGAATGGGCCGCGTATCAGCTAGGGGGTGTAGCGTGTAGCCCCGTAGTTGAAAAATAACTCAACTTTTATATAAGCTTTGGAAAAATATTACAAGCTTATTCTACAGTGAGCAGTGACACTTGGAAATGAATAATCTGAACTGCCTTGAGTGTATAATTACTCCGATCAGGTGCACCACTGAGCGACGAGGAGGGGGGGGGCAAGCTCTGCAATCCTATTTATGACGCAATAAAATCCGATCAATTTATACGCGAATCTAACGTCTTCATTAGTGGCAGCCGTGCAAACGAAACAATTAGAGAGCTTATTGCAAGGTTGTCATGTGAGTCTCTCGGAGACTTGAACGCGTGGGTAGGAAAGAAAGCCATCTTAATAAATGTCACAGTATACATTACGAGATGCCGATACCGTGCAAGATGGAACCAAGATTGATATTTTGAGGACATGTGGACCGCGTTAATCAGAAAGGAACCAAGCCACATCACCTGTTGCCAAATTTGATTGGGCTATTTAATTTTTTACATGAAAACGGTTAGGCGGATTTTCGTGCAAATTTCTCGTGCTGTTTTTCCCCTCGAAAAGCGAATTTCCCCTTCGTAAGTGTATTTTGTTGGCTGTATCTCTTACGTGCAACAGACCAATTCGGAGCTACAACTTCTAGCTCATCCGTAGGGACACTTATGTGCATAGGAAAACTAATAGCACATTACGTTGTTTCTCAACAGAGCCAGTTATAGTCCCAAATTGCAAAATGCAATCCAAATTAGGTTAGCATTGTTAAACCAGTTGCTCAACTCTTCACTCATCGGTCATCATTTTGCGAATCGAAGGGTCATCCGCACGAACGTAACTTTTACACCTTAAAGAAGATAGCAGTGACTCTATAGTCTCTATAGTCTCTATAGTCTCTATATAGTCTCAACAGTATAGTCTCTGGATGATAATTAGAATGCACCGATCATTACCTCGCCGACCGGCAACATGGATACCGCGGTTTCAATTGGACGTCCTCAAATCAGAAGTAACTATATCCATTCTGACGTAGACCCTGAAATCCATAAGAGTACACGCTTGATAGGGCTCAAGTCAAAATGGACACAGTTCCCCGTCATTTAAATCCGTTCAATTGTCCCGGGTGTTCGTCTTGTCGAGCGGTTGTTTTTGCTCATGCGCATCGTAAATCCGATTGCGACGAGCGGTGCCGGGTGCCTCCCCCCTCCCTCTCCCTCGGTGGCCAGGCGCACAGTGGATCAAGTTGGTCAGAGAGGCTGAACACGAAATTGTTGACAAATTGTAGACTGCAAATTTAGATGTTTACTTCGTTACATTTTAAAGTTCGAGGGGATCCTCTAGAAGATAATTTTACAAGGAAACCAATGGAACCACTTTTACAATCTCAAAGTTTTGCATAAACGGAGTTATGCTGTCGTGATGGCAAAGAGTGCAGTAAGTATCAAATTTTCGAAATCAAGTTTCTTCCAGAATTCGTTTTATCTCTTTAAGATGAAATCACTGAAATTGCTAAAACAGCAAAATTCCTCATATTTGTATCAAAACGAGATTTACAAGAGAAACCCGTAGATGCGCAGAAAATGACGTAGTTTTCGGCAAGGCAGTAGTAAGTGACAATATTTCTCCAGAGAGCCAATGAAAACAGTGCTTTCCAGTAAAGTACCGCCCTCTTCTGCCAATTTCTAACCTGAAAAGTCCTTGTGTGTCCAAAACGCAACCGCACGAAAGCATGCAGTGGATAGCACTTACGGCTGTCTTGCCTAACAATAACCTAGCATGAAAATGAAAAATACCCTTTTTATGTAATGGAAATAAAATCAGTCAATTTTTAATCATCCAAACGATTTCTTTGAGTCTTTCGGGCGATTAGTGGCAATTTGACTAAGAACGGTGGCTTCGTTCAATTAAATTTTCCAGTCAGAAACTTCTGAGCCCGTTTTCTCAAACTTCATTTTTGCACTTACTGCTCTCTTCGCAGTCACGGCAGTATGAACTATTAAAGTTTACAATTAATATCCGATTTCTCCCATTGGCTCGATCCTCTGTGCGCCGCCCCGTTCGATCCATTTAAATGGGCCGCGGCCGTCGACGCAGGAGCAGCGCGGCCCGCCGATCCCTGGATCCTTCCTGGCCTCTGCACTGCTCCCATTCATCATTTTTCAGCCGCATCCCTGAGATCTCCCCGGCCTGGGCCCGGTAATTGATCGCGCAGCCGCCGCAACGAGGAGCGCCGTGATTGACGCGAGCTGCCGAACGCCGCTGTACCGCACGGTTGCCTCGTTGCCAGGCGCTTATTACGAGAAATTCGCCGGTTCCCGCACGAAAGAACATAACTGCGTTTCAATGTTGCCAAATTTGTCCTCGCAAATGGGTCAGTTGCGCTGGTCACACACTGGAAAAAAAAACACATTGGATCAAGAGTCCAGACTGTTAAAAACATCGACAAGAAAAAATAATCAGATTTAGGCTTAAATCAAGAACCAAGCCTCTTCATTTGAGCGGATTTCTTTTTGATTTAAGCAAAAATCTGATTGAATCAAGAGTCATTTTTCTTGTCAATGTTTTCAAGAGTCTGGACTCTAGATCCAATGTGGTTTTTTCCTGTGTTTGATGCTGTATTCTTCTTGTAGATCAGCTAAAAATAATAAGATTTGTCCAAACAGCAACTTTTTACATTGAATATTAGCCGATATATAGCGCCTTTGAAAACTCGATTTATGACGTCATCCGCAGCGGTTGTACATACGATGTTGTGCACAACCTCGGTCGGTGACGTCAAAAACCCGACTTTTCAAAAGACGATATCTCGGTTGATACTCAACGTGGAAAGTTGCTGTTTGAACGGATCTTCTTCTTTTTAGCTGATCTAAAAGTTTCGAGCATCAAAACACGATTCTGCTACCAGCGCAACTGGCCTATTGCGTATTAACCTGGAGAATCTTGGGTATTTCTAACTGAAAACTTCACTGGTTATCCCTCGAATTCATGCAGGAATCAGGAAAATTTGGGGAAGAAATTTCCACTGCCACATATTTTTTCTGGCGAGCATTTAGTTATGAGCGGTAGATATGCGAAATCGTCTTACCGAAGCATAGCATGCAGACTGGCTGTTCTCAGGATCTGCCGCCTCGAAGTGTTAATCCTTCAGGATTTTGGAAAACACAGGTCAATCTGAAACAGAAATGTTTACCAACTTAATTCAAACGAGGATAAAGAAATGACTTTAGAGCTCACTTCGGAACAACGTAATACAATGTAACGCACTGATGTTTCATAAGAATAAACTTCACTAGAAAAAAGAGATTCTTAGATTTAGAGTCCTGTCTTGAAAAAATTCGACAAGAAAACATACTCTTGATTCAATTGGTTATTGCTTTAATCGAGAGCCAAGCCTCTTAATTCGTCGTCTCTCACAAAAGAACGTAATTGCATTTCAATGCTGCTTTTCCCCGCGCAAATCGCACTTTAACAGGGAGAGGGTTGGGAGTTTCTTATGAAAAATTTTACTGATTGTCCCTCTGATCTCATGTAAAAATCAACAACTTTTCAAAAAAAACCTGCGCAAGAACATTCTTGTTAAAGAATTGAATTTTGTGAGTCAATATTACAACCGTAGAACAAAGTTACGTTCCCTCGTCTGGGAAACAACGAATTGAAGCGGATTTTTCAGAACGATTGCAAAACGAAACTTTCAACACGTTGTTGAACATCAAACATGTAGGTAAGTCAACAGTAGAATGCTGAAGTCCCGAAAGTAAAAGCTTCCACAATGGCCAAGATACTAGTGGAAGGTCTCTTGTCTCTGGCAGTATCACTGAAAAAATAGGGCTCCTGAACTCCTTTTGTGACAGTTACAGAAGCTTCCGTTATGAGGACGGAGTACTCTGTTCCCACGACCGCATTTCTGTTCTCACAACAGAACAATTCTGTAAGTGTAACAAAGAAACTGCAGGAGCCTTGTGAACAGAAGGATTTGTCGTCAGCACCATCAATTTTCTTCTGTATAGTCCATGGTGAGACTAGCTACCAGTCATACCCGTACGATTTCCCTAAACCCGGAATACAAGAACGGTTATTTCCTGGTCGGCCGGCACCTTTCCCCACGTCGACCCTGGAGCGCGGAGAACTTTTCACGCGAGGGCCCCCGTCGGCTGCACTGACGCATTCCTAAAATATCTCATCCTCGCTCCACTTATCAGCCATCTCGTCTCGCCGCGTCTCGCCGCTCCTGTTTCATTTTCCTCTATAAGGCAACGGCCTAATATCCATAATCTGAACCGTTAATCAGGGGCACCACAGACCCCCCCGTGTTGCCAGTATCACCCCGAAAAAAGCCGGAGACGGGTTTTCTGGCGGTGGGGACGGCAATGTCGCGGTCAACAATAGCCGGTGGCGCGGCGGCGGCGCGCGCCCAAACTAATAATTAATAAGCGTTGCCCGGTAATTAGACTGAGTAGCCACGGCTCGGGCTCGGTGGAGGAAACAGTAGCCGCTAATTTATTGCACTGGCTTTGTGTGGCATGATGGCCGGCCCGGCCGTGGGTCCGTTGACGCCGTCCGTGTCGGGGTAGACGTTTTGGACGCGCGTCAAACATCAGGCCTCCGAGTAGACGTGCGCGTCTGAGAGCGAATTCAAAAAAGAGAATTTGCAGGTGTCTGAAAGTTTATGAATTTCGTGTTAAAGTGGAAACTGAGTGAACTGAACACGGCGAGGATATCCTTGGTTCATGAATTGAACAATGATTGGAGGAGATATGACAAAATGATCTAATCTGCTAAAATACATGTGATTAAATGGGAAATGCCGCCAGATGACGTCACTAGTCGGTGCATTTTCTAACTTTTAAATCTATTCATATACTATTTCCCATTGCAGAAAAAAAATTATAAAAAATACTGTGAAATCAGCTCTTTAAGCACTTTCAAATGAAGCAATATAAAAGTTGCATGAAAATTCTCCATTGAGGAAAAGGATCGTATTTGATAGTGATCGATGTGTCGTTCGGTTCAAAACAATGGAACATAATTAACTTCAAACCAAAATTTTAAGATATTTGTATTAATAAGTGGATGAAAAGTATTAGAAATCTTGAGACACCGCAACGAAGAAATTCCCTTTCTGCACCCAGCGCTTCAACAATGGATGGCCATAAAGCGAAACCACGTATCTCCGTTTCCGACGCTGCAGGTTTCATGTCATTCTTCATTTTCGAGTTGAAAGAATACTTAACGTAATCTCTTGAAAACTTCGGAATTTTTTTCCGGACCTGATCCAAAGTGTCTGAGAATTTTAATATACAATATTTTAAACCGTCCTCAAGAATAAACATTTTGACGAATTTTGGCCACGAATTTTTTCCTTAGCACGACAGAATAGGGATTATAGAATTGCAGGGACTATAAAATATATTACCTCCTGGAACAGTTCCCGCTATAGGAGATTGTAGACGGTAACAACGCACGATTAGAGAAAAGGGCCCCATAAAGGGAACTTCAAGATTCCCGGAACAGAAGCTTTCCCGGGAAAGTTCCGGGAATCACCAACTGTAATGTATACTTTACCGAGAAACTTTGGCAGAAAAAGCACACAAATACACTTACACAGTAATCACTCACTTTTTAAAGGACCAAAATTCATAACTTTCCCCGGATATGAATTTTTCATGGGCAGCGAGCAACTGCTCATTCGAAATTCCTTCTTATCACGATGGAATAAGGATGACGTCCCGAGGCACCAAAAACTAAGAACTTTCACACCTTTGCCGCCGCGTCCCGGAAAGAAAAAGAACTGAGCATGATCACTAATAAATTTCGAATCGATTATACACCGGATGAAAAAAAAAAATTGTCTCCCCCGGATAAAACCGCAACATTTAATTAGAGGTTTTGAACCCCAAAATCAAACGAGATATTTGATCGCAGGACGAACGAGTGCTGCCAACTTTTTGCGATGCGACTGACCTTGAAGGGTGTCTGAATGTCTGTAGCGTCACATCACCCTCCGCCTAGCGTCATCAATTACGGTGAGAAATTCTAGTTGACGCACCATTATGATTTTCACCGGTAACGCTTTGAACTTTAACGCATTTTTTCCGCGTGCCAACGCGATTCCAATATGAAAACCGTTGCCTTTTTCCGAGAAATGAAGCTCGATTAGCGGCTGTTCTTCCGTGTTATCGGAAACAGCCGTGGGTGCACAAAAAATGGTTTTGAGGAAATCGATCTAGTACAGCACCCAAGAGCAGAAAATTGTATTTAACGAATACTGAGGTCCGTAAAATGGTTAGTGAACATCTAAAAGATATTCACAGAATGTGTGGATAGTTAAAAATTGATGGATTTTTTTTTCGACTATATGTAAAACGGGCTACATATTTAATTCATGTCGGCAGGACAGCATTTTGTGCTTATTTCCCACGTTTTGGACGCACACAAAACAAATTGAAAGTTTAAAATTTGGCAAAAGAGGTAGTGAAAATTTAATCTTTATTCCCGTTTGTGACACAGTGAAGGCCTAAAATGGGGAAACCAATCAGGAATGGATTCGCATTGTCTTTACTTTCAGTATATAGGGATTCTAAGCTCAGTCAACTCGACCGATCGAACTTTCAAAACGAAAAAAGGAAAAAAAAAAACGGCATTACTTGTTCTTTTGCAACCCTGAAAACTCAGCATTGAAAGCGAGGAGACTAATTATAAAAACGGAGACAAAACAACCCGATGCAAATGACGACTAAATCAGACGCGACCCTTTGGGCGGGGGACGGAGGGTGGGAAGGATCAAATTATGATTAAAGCAGGAGAATTGAGGAAATGCGTAATCTATAATCGGAAGTGCGGAGTCGGAAGAAAAAGTTCTCGAATGAATTATGAACGATGGGGGGGGGGGGGTNGGGGTAGGGAGGGTGTCGGAAGCGTTGGACAATCAACCTCTAATCGATACATCTGGAATTCGATTGTGCTCCAGCCTCCGGGGTGGATACTCGCTGCGGCGCCCAGTGAGAAACAAAAAGGAAAATGTTGGACAAAAAGCTTGGTTAATTTTAACTTCCGCCGCTGCCCGACCGCACTGTGTTGGCGCAATGCGTGAAGTATTCCGACAGTCTTGTTGGCGCTATGCGTTTTACGCCGACCGCTGCTGAACGCATTGCGTGAAGTATTCCGTCAGTCTTGTAGGCGCTATGCGTTTCACGCTGACCGCATTGATGAATGACCGCACTGTGTTTGATGCAATGCGTGAAGTATTCGTGCAGTCTTGTGGGCGCCAATATGTGTCACATGCCGATCGCCGCGGCGCGGCGAGGGCTTCTCATTTTCATCTCAAGTCCTCGTCATCATTTCTCTCTACGTCGCGCCGTTCCAGGCCGAATTGCGTGTTTGGTTTCTCTCTTAACTCGACTAATTAAAGGTGCTATCTCTTGTATCACCAAGGCACGACAAAATTAAAAATCACTAAGTATACTCTCAGGATTTTGTCGCCTTCTCTCGTTTGTAATTTTTTTTTTTTCTAAATCCGATTTTGTTTTATACCTACACTTAAACAAATTGCAAATTTTTGCCGCTCCCTAGATTTGCCGCCATGGGCGCGGCCCATGTGGCCACCCCCTTAATCCGGCCGTGCAAATTTTCAGGAACTATAGGCGAAATTGCGAACATAATTATCTGAAAGATTGGAAGAAAAATATTTACAAATGTTCCCGAAAATTTGTGATGTATCAGAAGAAATTTGACAACGCCTGAAGGTTCCCACGGCGTTTTTCCTTAGCACGGCAGTACTGCTCTTTTCGATATCACGGCAGATGCCGTCATTGTAAAAGTTTACGATTTTAACAAATAGAATACTCTCTATACGTACTGTCCTTGTATAGATTTCCCTAGCATAAAAAAAGTTCTTAAGCACACTGAAAATACAATCTCGGTGTATTTACTAAGAAAAAGGTAAAATTAGCAAGAATTCAGGGTTCTATTTGATCCAGTTTTTTCTTGGTAAAATTACCATTTATGGAATTGGTAATTTTACCGAGAAATATCGGTAGAATTATTGAACTTTCTCGGTAATTTTACTGGACCTTGGTAAAAACGCCAATATTTTTTATCGACTGCGGTAGAATTACCGAGTTAAATGACAAAGTTACCGGGAATTGATTACCAATAAAAGTGGTATTCTTACCCGAAAAAAACAGTAAAAATACCGGTTTTTAGGTAAGCTTACCAGTCTGTCTCGGTAAAATTACCAATAATTGGTAAAAAAAGTGAGATGGTAAAGGCACCAACGGACCGTGGTAAAAACGCCGAGAATTTTTTTTTCAGTGCTCTATACGTGCTGTCCCTGCATGGATTTCACCAGCATGAAAAAGTTCTCCAGCATCCATTGATTACACCAAAGTTACAAGATGGCGCAGGTCGAACTTCGTGTCCAACAACAGCAATTTCCAGTACCACCAAGCGCCACCCGACGGCGGGAGGCGGCTGACTTATCATTTTTCTTCCCTCGCGAGACACTAGGAATCGAATTAGCACTAATAATACCCTCGCAAAGCACCGCTCCCTGTTCCTGACAGTAGCTTCTGGAACAATACTTCCCCCCCCCCCCNGGGGGGGGGGGGGGGGGGGGGGGGGGGGGGGGGGGGGGGGGGGGGGGGGGGGGGGGGGGGGGGGGGGGGGGGGGGGGGGGGGGGGGGGTGCGGCCCGGACACGTATAGAGCCCGCTTTGTTGACATTTGACTTGTGTTTTCTGGGTGGCATGCCCGATGACTTCATCGAGGCGAGCGTGACTCCTTCAAGCGCTGGTGCTGCAACACGCACGGTTGCCGCCTCTCGACGGGATTGAATGGACTGCGTTTAGCAGAAAGGAACCGAGCCACTTCGGCTATTGCCAAATTTAGCTGGGCAATTTGATTTTGCACGGGAGGACGTTTGCGTGGATTCCTTTGAAAATTTTAAGGAATTTGCTCCGTGCTATGACGAAAATCCGCACAACAGTTTTCATGTAGAAATTTAAATTGCCCAATTAAATCTGGCAATAGCTGATGTGGCTTGGCTCCTTTCTGTTTGACGCGGTCCAAATTACCCGTGTCCCGTTCTGCTGCCCCAAGGAAAAACGCCGTATGAGCCTTTAGACGTTGCCAAATTTCCTCTGATAAATCACGAATTTATGGGAATATCTATTAAAGAAATTTCTCAGATTTTTCGGAGAATTTTGTTTGCAATTTCAGCCAAACAGTGTAAAAATTTCAAGGTAAAATGTTGATAATCTTCCTCAAAAGTAAACGTTTTATGGGAGGAAATTTGGCAACTCTCTGGAAATATTTAAGCTAAAATATACTAGGGGAAAATGAAAGCTCAAACGGAGCTAGGGTGAATGCAAATCTTATGCATATAGTTCCTTTTGACTTAATTAATTTTCACATCGTCCCATTTGAAACGTATACATCCGATTGATCTTGTCTCGATAGTATTTCCCATTCGATGAAGGCAATGAAGGTCTCAAAGTGATTTTTCATCTGGAACAACCTCATCCTGGATTTGTTGTTAAAATTGCGATAGTAAGTACTGAATATTAAAGTAGTACTTCAGTTCTCAGCTCTGTTCAAAAATCAGTAGATTTTGACGGTTTTCCGTATCCATATTAGTGTTGGTTAGGAGAAGGGGTACCTAGTGTCCACGAAAGGTGAAGGTGGATGGGGGGGGTGTTCACTAACAGATAATGACCTCGCGAGGAATAGACAATGGTGAGAGGTGAAATCTTGCCTCTCGACAGCGAAAAAATTAGCCACTGGATTGCGCCCGCGCCCATGCACCATGCACCTCCGCACTTGTACGCACATCCACCGAGGAAACATAATTATTAAGAGCAAACAAAAACATTCCCCATTCTTCATCCTCGCGCAGCTTTTCATTCTTTCGCCCGGTGAATACAGAGAGAAATTGAGGGTAATGCCGTGAATAGCACGACCCGGGGAGGGTCGACCCATCGCGAGGCGCCCTATCCACCACGGCAAATCTATCGAGATTCGATAATCGATTAATCGAATCGCGCCCGAAGTCCCGCGGGAAAACAATCGAAGCTCGATGTATCGCGGGGCGCGGTGGGCAGAGCAAAGGGGCGAAGAAGAAGGAAAAAAAGCGTGTAAGTGCGGAAGAATGGACTCCGGGAAGAGATAGGAAACCGGGTGAGTTGAAGTGTCCGGCTTTTGTTGTGAAAACAGAGTGGTGCACAATAGGAGGGGGTGGGGGAGGGGAGAGGGGAGGGGGAGGGGGTTGGGCTTTTTTCCGCGGCGCGCGGGCACAATGAGGGCCCCCGATTCTTTCTGGCGGAACAATACTCAAATACACCTCAAGAACTTATCTGCCGCGCAACAACCTGTATTATGCATGAATCACCAGCCCAATTCCGGATTCTGCAGCAGGGATTGTGCATCTCTGCCGCGCTAAGGAAAAACAGCACAAGTCCATCTATACGTTGCCAAGTTTCTTTCGATAAAATGTGCATTTTCTGGGCTTCCTATGCATTTTTTCCTGGTGAATTTTTCAGAGAGCTCCGCACCGACGATTCCTGCAAATATTTCTCCGAGTTGCGTGGGGAAATGTTCATAAATTTTTCCGGAAATTTATAAGTTCCGGGGATAAATTTGGAGACGTGCGATTGCTTTTACGGCGTTTTTTCCTCGGGACAGCGGATCTCTGAAAAGCGGGGATCTTTTGTTGGCCGGGGGAAAAATATGCACGCTCACGGTCCGGAACTGGCTTTTTTCCCTGTGTTCGCGTTCTCCATTTTTCATTCTTTTCATTTCCTTATCAGCTCCGGTTTTCCGCCCCGACGCCGCGTGGAGTTTTTCTCATCAACTTTTCATTATCGAATCCCCGGCTACTCGCGCTCCGCTCCTCAATTGAACGCGTGCACGGCGAAATTCCGTATGGGAGTATGTTTTACATGCGGAGTTCGTGAAGCATTTTATTTATTTCATTTTTGCATAATTCTATTCCGATCTAGGGTGACCTAGTAGAATATTTTTTTTTTAAATAAATAAATATAGTATAAAATCATGGAAATAAAGCGTACTGACTGAGGCGTGAAGTGTCTTTGGAGTTTGGACCGCAAAACGATCATGGGGCGTACCTACTTTTACAGTAAAAGCTCGTTAAGACGAAAAATGAAGGGACCGAAAAAAATTTCGTCATAAGCGGCTTTTCGTCTTAACTGTTCTCTGCTTAAGCCGAAATTTTTCGACATAAGCGGCAGCTGCGCTTAAGACGAATTTTTCGGCGAAAGCCAAAATTTGAAAGCAGTTTTAAATTTTTAAATTTTATTGAATACGAAATCCAAATTTTGAATTTTTTTAAAATACGCAAATCGGTTTATCGTCAACTGTCGATTGCATCTCAGTCATCCAGCAAAACAGAGGATTCCTAAAATCTACTCTCAACCTACTCTTTTTATGTCAAGATACGTAAAACTAAGTCTATTTTCCCTAAGAATTGGCTCTTTTTTGTCGTTTTTACCCAATTTCAGGGGAAAAAATCGGAAATTCTTTTTCGTCTTAATCGGCTTTGGTTACGGGTCAAAATTTCGAAATTTCGTCTTGTCCGTATTTTTCTACATTAACTCTCATGGAAGTGTCAAGGGACCGAAAAAAAGTTCGTCTTAAGCGGATTTTCGTCTTAACTGTATTTCGTCTAAACGAGCTTTTACTGTATATCCATGTTGAAACTCCAAAACCACGTATCTTGGTTAGCGACGTTGCAGACAGCCTGTCATATTTCATTTTCCAAATAGAACATTACTCAACACCTATTCCTAAATACCTCCGCGATTTTTCTTCCCTGTGCGAAGAAAATTCTGAAAAAACCCCAAGAAATGATGTTGATTTGTTCTCTTTCAATAAAATAATAAAACAGCGGAGACTTTTAAGCACCGCGATACCGCAAACGAGATACGCGGTTTGACAGTTTCACCGTCTAAATTTTTAATACATCACTAGACAGCGTATGACATGAAGCTCTAAAGCACATGTTTTTTTGTCAAAATTTTGCACAAAACACGTTGGACGTTTCAAAAACAGCGAATTAAAACTATACCTGTTCGTCCATGTAACCAAAACACCACGAAACCACCACAAAATCACAATTAAGTGTGGGTTAAATTAGCCTTTGAAAACAACCCGTAGGTTCGGCAAGTAACCAGAGACTGGTTTTGTACACTTTTCTTTCCTCTCCTCATACAAGACACCTCCAATTTTTTTTAAAAAAAAAGAGGGAAAATAGGAAGAAAAATCTAGCAAATGGTCCTCCATTTAAAAGTACACTGACAGTAGTTAAGTGCTAGATTCAACCCACGTAAGTACCAAATATTTCTCTTAGAAATTCATGTCTTACACGTAAAAAATTAGCACCTCGCACATTGCGTGCGTGATCAAATGAAAGTGTACTATCACGCATGAGATCTGTTAATGTGTTACGAATACTGCCGTGCTAAGGAAGAACGCCGTATGAACATTCGAGAGTTGCTGTATTTCTTTCGATGAAATATTTATTTTTGAGGAGAGTAATGAAAATGTGTCCTTTACAATTTCAGAATCTTTAGATAAAATTGCGAACAAAATTATCTGAAAAATTGGGAGAAAAACATTCATAAGTTTACTAAGAAAATCTCATTTTATCAATGGAAATTTGGCAACGCCTGAAGGTTCATACGGCGTTTTTCCTTAGCACGACAGAGTAGCCGATTCCTGTTTTTTTTTTCTTTTAATGATGAATCAGAGCCGTTTTAAATCCAATCGTGTTTTCCGGTTAAAACTGTGATTGGCATTAAGCTACTTTTTATGGAAAATGCACTCGGCACTAGTGGTATCCCACCTTATCATTTTACGAAAACCTGGAAAAGCCGCTTCATTCCGGATTTTAAAGCAAATGATCCTGCCGAGAAAGAAACTCTTACCATAATGCGGATAGGGATATCCTATATGGATTATTACACACTGCACGAAAAACAATTCATTAGTTACAGCTCTTGAAAAATAATTCTAATGTGAATAAATGGAAGTACGCGACCTGGCTGAGGTGGGTGCATGCAAATGGAGGAAAAAGAAATAACTTCCCCTCTCTTTCGCCATCTTTGTAGTTGTGCACTGCGTTTGACGTTTTCATCGGTCAGAGACAAAAAAAAAAAAAAAAAAAAAAAAAAAAAAAAAAAAAAAACCGAGAACAAGTAGCTTTTTTAATAAGAATAATGGGAGAAAATAAGCATTCAAACTCGGCAGTTTCGCCAGACGTCGCTATTGAGACTCAGCGACATTGTTGTAAAACCTGGCAAATTTAAGAAAGGAAACGAAAGAAATTGGCCTCTAGGCGATGTTTTCATACGCAACAAGTTCTTTGTTTGAGATTTCACGAGAAAAACGCACCATTAAACGGCCAGTCTGGAAATTAACTCATATAAAGAATGAGTAAGAAATTAGGGGTTTCTAATAACATTGCCTAAATTGGAAAAAATCAAATGACGTCATTTGTATAATCGAATTCCCATTTAATCTGTGTTAAAAAATGTTAGTATCTTGTTCAGAAGTTGACTTCAAAGCCTCTCGTTGTGTGCATTGCTTTCTATGTAAGATTTTGAAGAGGAATCATGTGATGTTTTCTTCTACTCAGACCTTATTGTCTAACGGCCCATTAAAAATAGAAAGCACAACAATAAGAAGGTGAAGCTACGGGAGAAATCATCGTTCTCTGGACGAAAGAATGCATCTAAATCTCAAATTTGCAAAATCTACTCACTCATCAGTTGTTTGAAATGTGACGCGAAAATGACAGCAAAATTTCTGACCAACATTCTTCTGAGTTTTCATGATTAGTCATGAAAAAATCCATCAGATTTGTGTATAATAAACTTGTATGTATACTTTCAGAACGTCGCAAGAAGCATGCATAAGTTTCCTTTCAATCACGGTACGGTACACAAAATATTTTGATACTGAAACTGATACTTTCAGTACAAAATTGTAGAGTGGAAATTTAATAAATCAGAGATCGTTAAGTTTTTTCAAAATTTTAAATGAAAAGCTACGGATTTGCAGTACCCGTGATTCTAACTTCTGTTCTACACAACTTGAAAGAAATCAAATATTTTTTTTTTGACAGCCGTAGATCTGAACGACACAAAGGAGAAACAATGTCATCTTCTGTACTATAAGCTCTCAAGCCTCCTAATTTTGCGAAACTGGTGACGCTTAGTTCCAGCGTTCTACAAAGCCGATTTTTATGATTTTTGCGGCTATCGACGGGCAATTGTCTCTAGATAAGCCAACTCTTTTCAGATTTTCAAAATATGGCCTAGGTTTTTTTATATTAAGTGGTAAAGTTGCGAATTCTCCCATTTAAACAATGTAAATTTATATTTTTTGTCATAGTTCGTTTGAGCGTTCTACCGGGCCGATTTCTAAGTTTTTTGCGGTAATCGACGGGTAATTGGCCCTAGATGAGCCCGCTCTATTCAGATTTTGGAAATAGGACCCAGGTTTTTTTACAATCACGTTATAAAAGTGAGTGAATTTTCAGAATGCTCCGAGACTGCTACCGCTATGCGCGGGAGGATGCGCAGTGGTCGAGGAGGTTGCGCAGTAGCTGTGTAGCCTGCGCATCAGCTCTACACTTATCTACACAAGATTCGCCCCTACTTCCACAAGACGAGCGGTGGCCGAGTCGTCAAAGACGTCGAAAGCGTCCATTTAAATCATGATGTGGGTTCGATCCCCGTCTCCCGAATTTCTTAGTTATTACCTGATCATCAATGTTCGTTGTTTTACTGCAATATTTCATCAAGTAGTCATTCCAAAACGCGTCCATTAGTCTTCAAAAAAAAAAAAATTTGTTTCTTTATTCATCAAAACCAAAAATTATTTCATTCTGAAAGTAAAGTATACCTCATATCGTAATTTTTTAGGGGAAAAATAAAACTAACACCGATAGGAGGGTAAAAATAGGGCCGCGAAGCGGCCCATTGATGGTCTACGTAGGCAACTATTTAAACTCTCGCGAACGCTTTTTGCATAACGATCGAAATGCAGGCGAATCACAGCGTGTGACAATCATTGATCATGTTTCTCCCCTTCCTGCTCACCGCTCCGTTTATAATCTCCGACATATTTTCGAATATTAGACGAAGAATGTTATACGGTGCGAAATTTCAAGCTGCCTTCATGGTCTCTTGTTTAATTCTACAAATCTACCTCAAACCGTGAGCAACAATATATTGAATCAAATCGTCCTTAACTATTCGAGAAGGGTATGTTGGATAAGATCACACGATCCAGTGGTTGCGTTGCAACCCACAAGGTTGCGTTTTGGACACCCAACAAAGACATTTTCAGGTTAGAAATTGGCAGATGAAGGTGGCACTATACTTGAAAGCACTGTTTTCGTTGGCTCTTTGAAGGAATATTGTCACTTACTGCTGTCTTGCCTGAAACTACGTAATTTTTTGCATACTTACAGCTTTTTCATATGTCTCGTTTTCATGAAAATAAGACGAATTTTGCCGTTTGAGCTATTTCAGTGATTTCATCTAAAAGGAATTTGACGAATTTAGAAGGATACTCGATTTCGAAAATTCGACCCTTACTGCTCTCTTCGCTATCAAGGCAGCATTGGAAAATCGGGATAATTCAAGCAATTACGGATCGACGTGACAACGGCGCCAAAGGTAGCGAAAGGGCGGTGACGCGGGGCGAGGGGGTGGTGCGTTAAGAACAGAAAGTAGAAACGAACGCTAGCTTTTGTTTAACATAATGTAATTTATTTGTCACTCTTATGATGTGCATTCTCCTCTCAACAATTTTCACGTCAAACGCTGACTTCACTTGTGACTAGCGCCCCTCCCCGGCGCACCACCCCGCCCCTCCTCCGTCTTGCGAACTCCTTTCGCCCTCCTCCTCGACGCGGAAAATATAATAACTCCGCCACGATAATAAGACACTTGTTTCGCTGGTATTTGTGTTTGTTTTCTGGGACGGAACCCCGCGTTTAACTTCTGCCAGGGCTCTCAGAAGCCTCGGGTTTCAACGACTCCAGGTGTCTTGGATCCATTGGCGGATCCAGCGAATTGGCAACATTGTATTTTCTCCATTTAAACCTGTGGAAATGTATCGATTTTTGGAGGGGCCAGGTGCTCCGATAAGAATCGATTATTTGGCATAGGGTTAAAGTGAGGAAAATCCGGTGTTCGCTTGTTGACGCCGTCATAGAAACTCCGGTAATGGTACAATTCATCGGTGCTCAGACGTAAAGGCGTTTCTTTAATCATTTCAAGGACTTTTCTAAGAAAGGTTTAACATGTATTTGGAAGGTAGTCTGCAGAGATAGTAATGAAATTTCCCCTTCTATTCCCTAAAAATGCTTTTAAAATATGAGCTCTTAAAATATTTTCATTCCTAAAAAGAATTAACAAAACATATTTTTTAAAGTTTAAATATGGTGCAAATCCTTCTCTAAAATTGCTCAAAATAAAAAAAAAATTGTTTCTCCGAGATTAATCAAAAAATTTGAAAAAAAAACTCTTTTTTCAGTGTGCTATATCCTGTACAGCGTTTAAGAAAAAAAGCCGTTTAAATGTCTAAAGGTTTATACGGCGTTTTTCCTTGTCAAAGCAGTATTGGAATACGCAAGTGCGTACTTGGGCCCTGCGATGGGCCTGCTCACCGCTCATCGATACAGAATCGGCGCTTTCTACGATAGAATTTTTCCGAGTTTGAAGAATGCAAGGCCGAAAGGTTGCATTGGTTGGACGGCGGCTGTGCAGGGATTCAACTCACGTCCGCCATTCATGCTAAATTGGTTAGCGAAGAAGAGAAACATTTCGCCCAACTCGAAAGAAAGAGGGACCTGAACGCGGGCTTCGATTCCGCAGTTGCCACACTCATCAAACATTCACAATTTAAGGTTTAAGTTCAGGTAAGTACCTGGTAATATTCCGAAAAACTCTATAGAGGAACTAAACGTGCAATTAAATTCTAAAAGGAAATTGTTTCCGTAATATGCTAGGGTAAAATGAAGATCATCCGCCTTCATTTTGTGAAATATGCAATACGAGCTCTTACACACCGGAATATGGTATCACTCATATGATATCACAAAATATGGAATTCCACATATGGTACCTATGATTTAACACTTTAGAAGTACGTTCCTAACGGTTCTGCGATTTTTTGTTTTTTATGTAAGAGGAGAAAAGTTCAAGAGGATCAAACACTGAAAATATGTTTAGAAATTTTGTGGTATTTCAGGACTATTCGGCCCATAGTGATGTTTCATTTTACACAACTTTTGTTAAACTTGACAAATTCGATGATTTGTTGGTTTCTGTTGGACATGAAACATTTAATTGCAGATTTTCCGAGGGTAATTCACTATGTAATGATCTATGATATGTTCGTTTGGAGTAAATAAACGAGAAAGAGAAAGAAAAGAGAAAAGAAAGAGAAAAAGAATCTGAAGTTTCCAATCTGAGCAAATAAGATACATGCTTATTTTGGTGAAAATTAGTCTCAATATTGCATGTTTTGGAACTCGAAAAGAATACTTATGCATTGATTTCGACTCCTAGGAGCGCTCTTTACCAAGTGCGAACAGGTTTAAAATCTAAAGACTAAACTAAGGTATCCAATAATTTTGTATTGGATTCATTAGCATGACAACTAAAACTAAAGTAAACAAAACTTAACTTTCGAGAGGGTTTTTCCCATTATTTTCCATTTTTTACGAACAATAAGTCTTGAAATAGATGCAACGGTTTCAGAGATAGATTTCCAGGTCAATGGAGGATTTTAATATTCTTTAATTTGTGATATTGAAAGTAACAGGGGCAAGGCCCCATTGACCACACGGACGTTATCAAGAATTTCATGCTCTATCTGACAAGGAGGGAGTACTGATAGGAGCACTCAATAGAAGGGATCGCAGAGCTGGTCAGCGGACACGCGAGGTGTTTCGAAGGGGCAAAGGCCCGTTGGAGGAGGGGGGGGGTTAAGGGACAGTTATCTACTTGTGCATTGCGATCGCGAATCTTGGCGCGGCTGCTGTGGTGCAGCAGTGGAGCCCTCTGATGCCAGACTGGTCAAAACAACTCCATATCCTGAAAAACAACCAGGGCCGGATTCACATACTTGCCGCCCATGGGGTGCCTGTATTTTTCCGCCCCCTTCTCATTCGTTTTGAAACTCCATAAAAACCATCAAGTGAACATGCCAGCGTGAGAGGGGTGCATAAGAAGCGTTTACTCGTGTTGAACACATTTTTTGGGAAAGCCATATCAACACTACTAGCAAAGGTTCACGGAACTTTGCACGAAAGTTAAGTTTCATAAACCTATCTCTGTGTTGACAAGGGCTTCCATTCATAAGAAACGAACGAAAAAATTATGAAAGAACAAACATATATGTGGTTTAATGATTTTAACTTCCGCCGCCACGCCGCGCAGACCATACCGTGTTTGGCGCAATGCGTGAAGTATTCTGACAGTCTTGTAGGCGCTATGCGTTTCAGGCCGACCGCTGCTGAACGCATTGTGTTGGACGCAATGCGTGAAGTATTCACGCAGTCTTGTAGGCGCTATCCGTTTCACGCTGACCGCAATGACCGCACTGTGTTTGATGCAATGCGTGAAGTATTCGTGCAGTCTTGTAGGAGCTAATATGTGTTACATGCCGATCGCCGCGCCTAGGGCTTCTCCTTTTGATTTGAGGTCCTCGTCATCATTTCCCTCTAAGTCGCGCCGTTCCGGGCCAAATTGCGTGTTTGGTTTCTCTCCCAACTTGACTAATTAAAGGTGCTTTCTCTTGTATCACTCAGAGACGACAAAATTAGAAATTACTATACTCTCAGGAAATGAGAGATTTTGTCGCCTTTTCTCGTTTGTAATTTGTTTTTCTAAATCCGATCTTTTTTATACCTACACTTTAAAAAATTGCAAATTTTTGCCGCCCCTTAGATTTGCCGCCATAGATTGCGGCCCACGGGGCCACCCCCTTAATCCGGTCCTGCGTGACATTATTTTAAGCTGTGATTTGCCACCATGGGCCGCGGCCTATGTGGCCACCCTCTTAATCCGGTCCTGAAAACAACTATGCTCGGTTTTAACACTGCCAGGCTAAGGAAAAACGCCGTCTGTACCTTCAAACTTTGCCTACTTTCCTTTGATAAAGCATACAAATTTGATGTAAAAGTAGAGAATATGTTTCCTCCAATTCTTTGAACAAAATTGTTCGCGATTTAATTTAACGCATCAGAAAAATTTCATGGAAAAGTATGCATCACCTTCCAAAAGGAACATTTTATCGGAGGGAACTTGGCAACTCTCGAATGTTCATACGGCGTTTCTCCTTAGCACGGCAGGACAAGTGTCCAATTTTTTTTAAAATTCATTAGACTCCCTGGATATTTACGTTAATTTTTTAGAGCTTCGTTATTTTCCGGGGCTGAAATTTAGGCGATTTTTCACCTAATTAGGCAACATAGCTGTAATCCAAGTGCCCGGAGGCACCGTCATTGGACGGGCGGTCATTAAATTCAGCTCGCGGTGAGAGAAAAAGAGGCTCCAGCTCTTCTGCCATGCTAAGGAAGAACGCCGTATGAACATTCGAGAGTTGCCAAATTTCTCTCTACAAAACGTGTATTTTTGACGACATCTGTGCACGTTTTTCTTCGAAATTTTCAGATATTTTAGATTGAATTGCGTGCAAAATTGTATGACAATTTTGGAAGAAAATACTGACAATTTGCCCAGTAAATTCGATTTTTATCGAAGGAAACTTGGCAACGTCCGAAGGCTCTCCACGGCAGTTTTACTCTCAACACACTGACCAACCCCCTTCCCCGCTCCTCCGCCCAATACAGCTTTGACTTCTGTCTTTTTAGCAGCGATTCGCCCCTGAATTTGGTGGTTTTGGGGATGGGGAAAGGGCTTTCTGGTCCTCAAAGTTTTTCTCACTTGCAGGAGGGCGACCCAGCATGAATCTCGATCAGTGGCGTGGCGTACTTTGCGATTTATCGATTGGTCTGCCACCGAAACCTATACGTAAAAGGATCGATAAACAGAGTGTTCGCAACGAACACCTTAATAATAGATTCTTTACCATAGCTTCAAATGGGGAAAAATCGTTAATCGATTATTCACACCTCGCCACTGATCTCGATTTGGATACGCTCAGAAAAGTTTTGCAAGTGAAAAGAAGACACGTTTCTGGGCTCTGGAACTTAGGGTTGGAGGCCCTTGTCGAAGGTACCGTGCGATTAATTGGAAAATGAGCAGAGGTGGATCCAGCAATTTGGCAACAACGGATTCCTCAATTTAAACCTATGTTAAATAATCAATTCTTGTCGGAGCACCTGGCTCTTTCAAAAGTCGATGCATTTTCATAGGTTTAAATGAAAGGGAAAAAATGTTGCCAATTTGCTGGATCCACCAATGGTTAGTTGGAAAAGGAGCGGGCATGAGAGATGAGAACTGTCGCAAAGTTTTTGTAAAGCTCAAGGTACCGAGGGAACAACTAGAAGCATCTGGTTGAATAAAAGCTCAAAGTAAAAAAAAAGGGCTGATGTGGCTTTTACCACCCGACTTGTGAGAGAGGATCTAATAATTGTAAAGTACCGTGTAAGAAAGTAACTGTGGCGGGTTATTCAGCATTTTATAAGTTCTCGCACATTTTTTCTTACATCCAGACTGTTAAATGAACTTCACTTTTTTCGGTGCACAAATAAAAAGGATGATACCTGATTGCCTGGTTCTGACGGTTCGGGACATTTGGATCACCCTGTATCTCTTGGGGTTTAAAGAGGGCAAATAAAACTTCGGAGTGAAATTCACTCCGGGTTCCACAACCCAAACAGTAAGGATCATCACTTCTGACAGTATGGATCCGGATTTTCAGTCCCTTTACCGGATTTTCCCATCCGGGTTTCCACGTCGGCGGCGCGCAACGCGACTTCTCCTCACATAACGAGTTATCCCTCATCAACATGCCTGAGGCCGAGCCGGACGCGTCATGTCGCCGCGAGACCGGATGAAATTCTAAAAACGAAGATGACACCGACCTGACGTCTCAATTAAGAGAGACGTCGCGCCGGCAAACCAATTTCCGACATCCAACGACAATTAATAAAAATCCGCTCGGCCGAGAGATGGATTGACAGTGCTCCTTCTGGACGAGGGTATTCGATGGACGTACGGCAACGTTGCGACGCCGTCGCGGTACACGTTTGGTCGTCGCGACGACGCGGGCAGCACTCTATCTATGCGCGAGACGAGTACGACGTTGTCAAATTTTATAGAGATGTATCGGTTCAGATTTTATGATATGGGCCTGTTGCAAACTTCAGCTAGAGCAAGGAGACGACCGGTCTCTTTTAGAAAATGCCTGAAGAATCACGATGAGCGCATCAAGGCTTTTTATTTATTTATTTTTTTTTTAAACCAATTTCAAATAGCCCATTGGCTAATCCCATGCTTCTTACCCCAGCCCCAGGTGATCATTGCTTGAGACCATCAAACTCAGATCACCTGGCCGGGAATCGAACCCAGGACCTCTTGGTCATAGGGCCAGCACTCCAACCACTACACCACAGGAGGCTCTCTGAAATACATCCCTAACTTCACAGTCTACGTAAGAAGTATGCATTTTTTAAAGCTTCCCGCTTCAAAAATGATACTACGGCACGAGTGAACAATTTGTATGAGGAGTCATTCTATCCAACCCTTGCACACCAGGATGCTACACAATATTCAAAATGGCTGACGCTTCCGCGCGCAAATGGATCACTAGACAAGGTACGAACTTAAGCATTCTGATACTTGTTATTTAACCAGAATTTCACGTAGAACATGATTTGCGCAACGAAAATTACTGAAACCAACTCCTAACGGAGATATTGACATTTTTATTTTGCATTGGTCACAAGGAATTTGAACTGCCCGCTCACAAGAAACTCAAAGCTCTACGTGAGTCAAGTCGCGCACCACAACGGTTTCAGTAAGCTTCTCAATCGAGCAATGTTCATTTCCCACCATGTGTTTTTCAAACTATAAGTAATTCGCTATAATTGAGCCAAAGCGTCAAGACTGAGGTTGCCAGATTTTTTTATCGCAGAGACGTTCATGATAACGTTTATCCCGCGATGTGAATCACGTAGAGCATTGAGTTTTCATGAGCGGGTGGTTTCAATTCACGCACCAAGAATCAATGAATATCTTCGGGAGTAGTTGATTTTGGTGATTTTCGTTGTGCGCATCGTGGTTTACGTGAAATTTGTGTAAAGACACACATATCAGAATGCTGAAATACGTACCTTGTCTAGTGATCCATTGTGAGGACTCCTGAGGAGGCACCATGCATGTTCTTTACAACGCAAGGAAAATGTAAATAAACACGAAGGTTGATCAAACCCCGTCTCGTCACGTGGGTTTTGGCGGGAAAATGTTGTGAGGCATCCTAGTGCGCAAGGGTTGGATGGACTGACTCCTCATACGAATTTTTCATCTGTGTCGTAGTCAAAGACATAAAGACGGAGTGCTCGTATCTAAAAGCACGGGGAAAAAGTGAAGCTAGGTTCGGCGCTGCGCGCTTGTGTGAGTGTGTAAATGAGCGCGGGAATCCATGGCGGCAAACGGAATTTTGATTTGAACTTGTCCTCTTGATTTTTGCACATTTCTTCTTCGAAACGTATTTTAAATTCCTAAAACGAATATACTAAGAAAGTTCGGTCTGCGTCCTAACATAATACACCTACTTTTGCTCGGTAACAGGCAGTAATCTCAGATAAAGTTAGTTTTTCTTCTGCTCATGGTGGTTCTGCAGGTTCAAACAGGCCGTTACAGTTCTAGATCAACGTTACTCCCAAATGAAATTAATCGGTCGACGACGGACGGAAACTAACCTAGAGTTAAAAAAATATGAGTTTGTACCTGAATTTGGGCAAAAATCAACCTAAAATACTTTGTTTCCGCAATTATTTTATTCAGTTCCCGCCCTATATTTGAATTCAAACTTGTCCCGATTTCGCCGCCAATCCTCTAGCCAATAGTAGGGGTGGTTGAAAAGAAGCTTCATTTTTTGCTTTTAGCCCTCCGTCTTTATGTTTTTGGTCGTAGTATCTATTGTTTACTGAGCGGGGAGTTTAAAAAACGCATACATGGAAAGAAATTTCAACACGAAAGTTTGGTTAGCACGGGAAGTAAAACACAAAATAACCCTAGCCTTTCGGTTAACAATTTCACACTGAAAAAAAAAAAAAAAAAAAAAAANAAAAAAAAAAAAACACATTGGATCTAGAGTCCAGACTCTTGAAAACATTGACAAGAAAAAGGACTCTTGATTCAATCAGATTTAAGCTTGAATCAAAAGGAAATCCGCTCAAATTTAGAGGCTTGGTTCTTGATTGAAGCTTAGATCTGATTGAATCAAGAGTATTTTTCTTGTCGATGTTTTTAAGAGTCTGAACTCTAGATCCAATGTGTTTTTTTTCCAGCGCAAGAGAAAATGCCAGCTAGTTTTCTTGATGAAATTTACTAAAAAACGAGTCGTGAATAGAAACTTCGCAACCGGAGGAATGCATTTCTGCGCTAAATTCACCGCAAACTGTACCAAAATCGACAAATCACACTAATACTGACTGTGAGGGCACCAGCAGAGGTATGGCTGATCCAACCACACTTTTAGTTGATTTAACCACACCTCTGGCTTGCGCAACTACTGTAATATCTGGCGCCAAAATCAGGTAGGAGTATAGTTGGGATTGTGATTCTTTTTTTTCCGTGTGTATTTTTTCAGGCAGATTGTGAAACAGGGAGTGTATTCCAGACTATTCGATGTGCTTGTCGTCATTTTTGAGGAAATTTCTAAAAGAAACAGTTCTTCTCTTCGCTCTAGCTAAAATTATCAAACGCCCATTTGTAACACTGGAAAAAAAAAAAAACACATTGGATCGAGAGTCCAGACTCTTGAAAATATTGACAAGAAAAAAATACTCTTGATTCAGTCGGATTTTTGCTTGAATCAAAACAAAATCCGCTTAAATTAAGAGGCTTGGTTTTTGATTTAAGCTAGATTCTGATTGAATCAAGAGTACTTTTTCTTGTCGATGGTTTTAAGACTCTGGACTCTAGATCCAATGTGTGTGTGTGTGTTTTATTTTTCCAGTGAAGTTTTGTAAAATGCAACTACTTAACTCATTCAAATGCGATTCATTCCACTGAGGCAGATGTGACACCGTCGCTACGGCGAGGAAATTAAAGGCCCGCGCGCACAGCAAGGCAATCGATGAAGTATGTCATAATTGCCTGCTAAGGCAAAACCAACAATAGAAAGTAAATGTAGAGATTATTCCGAGGAATTGAGTTCATAAAGACTCGGACTCCAGCTCAGGAGCAACCAGTTGCGCACCATTCCATCCCCGGCGCACATGCGCAGACCCCCGAGCACAACGACACTTGCTCCGCAGAGCTTCTCAAAACCACCTAAGTCCATGTTCAATTACATTGGGTCTTACGTGGTTTCTGCGAGCCGCTGGACAATTGCCCGCGACGCGACGCGACGCGTTGTGCAGAAAAAAGCGGGAAATTTACGAGTCCGATACCGAGGAGCAATTGTTAGCTCTCGCACGGAAAGTGCGATGGATTTATGAAGCTTTTGAAGAAAAAACAAGAAAGTGCACGGCCGTTTTTTTTCTTTTTCGCTCGCGACGGCCGCGGAAGTCGTTAAGCACTTGACGCGTGGAAGGAGGTGAAATTTTTACAAGGTGTTCCATTAATTACTGCGTCGCACACTGAGTAAAAGCCGAGATTTTGCGGTAAAAAATATTGTGATTTTCGCCGCGATCTATCGCCGTCAGAAAAAGTGACTCGATTCGAACGAAAATATTTTTGAATTTGCCGCTAACAAGGAATTTTTCGGAACAAATAATAGAGATGCTAAAATTAAAAAAAAAAAAAAAAAAAAAAAAAAAAAAAAAAAGATGGCGAGGCATAAATGATCGATAATCGATGTCTCCTCATTTGAAGCTGTGGTAAAATATCGATATTGAGGTGTTCGTCACGAACACCCTGTTTATTGATCCTTTTCCATAATTTTAAACGACAGATGAATCGATATATCGTAAAACAGGCCAGGCCACTAATAAAAAAAATGTCGCCGACATCGAGGAAATATCACTTGATTCAAGTAATTTTATTCTTGATTCAAGAGGACAAACTTCTCAAAGGCATATTAATGTCATTTTTTCTCAGTGATAGCTTAACCATTTTTGTTCAGGTAGAAATAGTTACGTTCTGAGAAATGTGGTTCCACTTAAGGAAATCAGCATAATTCCCCAAAATGAGCATGTTGCACGGAAAAAAGTACCACTCGGTTAAAACTGAGACAAATTTTAGTAATTCATGGAATCTGAAGTCTGAACACAAAAATGTAATATTGTAACTTATTCCCTGAAATTCATGACTTTTCCAGAGATAAAGCAGACGTTTCGATGAGAAATTGATTAAGAAAATATAATTTCCTTACTTAAAAGCGTCATCATAAATTGAGTAACACCGTCCAAACCGGTAATTTATACTTATGCACGCCGTATATTATTCCAAATGATGACTTTATTGCCATGTTTGAAAAGAGTAAAAAAAAAGTCATGTTACATATAATAAATAATTTAACAAATAAGGGATTTCACTAAACACTTCGGCAAAAATAAAATCCATGCGCGGTGTCATTTTTCTATTAACATGCGTAGTTTTCGATGAAATGATAACGAAGAAGAAAAAAAGTTTAAAAAAATATAGCTAGAATTTTGCGGCTATTTTTCTTGTGATCACGGAAAAGTTCCAAGGGAAAAGTTCAATTTTAGCAGAAGGCGATAAATCAAAGGATTTGACAGTTTTAATCGATAGCACTGAATTTCCATAGACTTTGTTTATTTTTATTTCCCCTCTCGCTATCAGAAACTATTTTAAAAGATAACCTTGCGCATCCCAACAAAATCACATGTACAGATTCGAACTTGCTCCGTCATAAATCGAAAAAAACAAATTGCTTTGAATTTTGAGCACAGAGAGTCGTCTTGAAGCTCGAAAAATTTCCGCGCGATCAAAATGCACATTTTTAATGCCCGAGGAAAAGACATGGCCGCCAAAAAAGTAATCCGTGCACACTAATTGAACATTTTGAGTCGAGTGCGGTAATTTTTATCCATGAAATTCATGAGTTGAGCGGGCGATGGACCATGTAATATATTGGTAACAGGATAAAGACGATAATGGTTGGAACCTTCTAGAAAGAATCGTTCACAATCAGACGATCTTCGGAAGAGTAAGTTCAAGCAAATTGCGGACAGATATACGTTTAAAGTGATCTAGGAATATCTGCCACTGCGTTGGGGTGCTATATGCTCAGTCTGTGTAATAATGATGCAACTAATCGTTATGTAAACATTGATTTCAAGAACTGATCCATGACGTGTAGCAGCATTTTTACGAAGTATAGTACGATGATATGACATCAAATTTGTAAACACCCATTGAAAATCTATATTGGAAACTACCATAGTAGACGTCATTCATTGACTGAATGCGTCAGAAACAAATATCGTTTTAATGTCTCTTTCTCACACATTGAGTAAATGAGCGACGTCCGTTAAGAGTGGTTTCCAATATTATTTTCAACCAGGGGCTTATGGGGCTGCTTCGCAGCCCCTTATTTTTCCCGTACACTTTTCACTTTCACATGTTTTTTTTTTTTTATTTATTTTCATTTAATTTTCTGTTTTGTCTTTGAATCGGGTCTAATTATTTTTTTGAGAGAATAAATATAACAAATGTTTTCAAAAATTGTAATTTTATTTAGTAAACTTTAAACTAAAATTTTGTTTTAATCTTCATACAAAATTATTTTTTAGGTTTTACATTTGTTTTCAAACTAATTTTAAAGAAGATCTTTTTTTATTTTTTAAATACTTTGCTTTTTTTTCGATTAAATTGTTGATTCTTCTTTTGCCATTTCTGTCCTGCTTTTCTTCCTATATTTCCTACAACTTTGCTCTTCTTCTTTCCTCCTTTTGTCTTTTCTTTTTTTGCTTCTTCTTTTTCTTCTTCAGTAGCTGTTCCTTCTGGTTCTTCTTCTTTTTCTGCTCCTGTTTTAACTTCATCTAATTTTTCCGCTTTTTCTTCTTCGTTTTTTCCATGTTCAGTCTGCTTTCTGGTTCCGGTAATAAACTTACCTATATATGGATCCTTGAACTTTAAAGCAATAAGGTCCATCACCCGGAATATCAATTCGATTTGCAGAGAAAGAGGCAAAAGCAACAGCACTATTATAATTTCTGATATGCTTTATGAAATTTGGAGAATATAAAAATAATGATTTCAAATCGGTATTTGTCCGAATACTCGGTAAAGAAATTAAGCCATTTTGGCAGCAGTTATTAAAATGACCATTGGACATTTCACCCTGAAAATGGCGAGCATCACAATGATGACAAATTATATTCATTGAACCGACTGAAAATTTGGTAACAAAATTTTCATCAAAGTTCTGATCATCAATTTTATACTTCCGAAATGAAGAAATGAAACTTTGATTTTCTATACTAATAACAGAGTTAAGTTCTTGCTTCACTAAACGAACATGCAAAGAATTCTGGAAAACGCGACCACGTTTTGGAGGACGACCGCCTCGGTCATTGAAAATTTCACTCATAACAACTGTTAAATTTAAAATTAAAATTAGTAAAAATTATTATTATTTTAACAAAATCATAACTGAAAAGTTCAATTTTTAAATTAAAAAAAATAAATCAGAAGAAAAAGGATGAAATGAAAATGGAAATTAATAATAAACATATTTATACACATTGAAAAGAAACAGCGTGAAAAGTTCTGATCGGAAATGAGAAAAAAAACTTGGAGGTTATTGACTTAATGAGGAAAAATTGGCAATAGGAAAAAGATGGAACCAATCATGAAAAACCGTAAAAAAAAAAAAGCGGGAAAAGAAAAATGTAAGTTGATGGCAGTTGAGTGTTGGAAGTAACCTCACTTAATGATGATTGTTGAATGAAAACAGCTGATAAAAAGACAGCAAACAGTAAAGTAAGATGCGTAGCAACAAAACTTTTCCGAAAAACAAAAAACAAAAAACCCCCACTTCCCCTCATCCAATTTATGAGTTTTTAGGGATTTAAAAATCGGGGACGAACCCCAGAAAATAATTTATAGTTTTCCCGAAGCATTGAGAACAACACCTTTCAAATGAACCAACGCCCCTCGCAATTAGTACAGTGGTTGATTCACAATTTCATTCTATTTTTCAAATTAAATATTAAGATGTATCTCTACAAACTTGATGTTAAAATGCGTAGTATTGATGCTGCTACACGTTATTTATTAGTTTTTTATGCATTACTTTGTGCATTAAGATGAGTATTGCTTCCCAAAGACATAAACTGTGTAACGTGGTGGCAGATCTCGTCCTCAGATCACTTTCATCACCTCGAAAGCCGCTTTCATATAGTTGCTCCTAGCACAGATCTTTAAGCTGAGGAAGGCCTCGTATAGTTTGCATTTTGTTTAAGGGAGGTTCAAAGTTGCATTTTTCTTAGCATCGTAAAAAAAAAAAAAAATTCCTTTATTTTTCATACATAAGTAAAGCTCGGTCACGACTGAATACGATCCCTTAAAATATGGCTGTAGTTAATAACTTTCAATTGTACCTTTACAATAGCATCCAAAGCGAAAACATAACTTACGTACGTTATTTCTTAATGTGCACTGCGCCATCAAAGTACTTCGGAAACATACTTCAAAAAGCCAAACTTACCTGAAACAAGCGAGGAAATAAAATTTCAATTATATGGGAATTAACTTGAACATTAACAAATGCATTAAAATTCATAGAGATCATACGCTGAAAGACGTTTGTAAATAAAGCGGACACCTGGGAAATATGTCGAGGTCTAGATTGATTTTCTTGCAACAGAAAAACAAATAGGTCAATAAATAAGTTAATTGCAAAGTTAATTTGTGATGTAGATAGTTTTCAAGTCGATGTGATTTCCTAGGCGATTCGGGTCAGGCTCACTCCTTTGCAATTAACAGGAGCAAAGCTGAGATAAATTACAGAAAAAAATTAATATATAAATGCTGTGCAGTCAGTTTTTGATGAGGTGACAATTTGACAACGTAATTATTGCTGAATGAACCGCTGATGCCAGGCGTTGAGTCCAGTTCATCGCTAAGCTGCTTGGCACTTGTCGTCACGGGTTAAAAAGGTCATTTACATTTTTAAACAATAAAAAGAATGGAAACGCATTTCACACCTTCAAAGACAATCGAAATGAAGTCAAGATTAATAGCCCCCGAGGCGAAGGCAGTGCTTTGCGATAGGTCGATTGATCTACCGCTAACACCTATGGGAAAGGATCGATTATCGAGGTTTACCTTGAAAATCGATTCTTCACCATAGTTTCCAGTGGAAAAATGTCGATAGCAGATGATGCCTGCCTCGCCTCTGGGCGATGGGACATTAGGATCGTTCTTTCTGACGTTTTTTAAACTCATTCTTGTTCAACAATAGAGCGCGGGCATAGGTAAGCGCTCTTTAACTCGGAAAAAAATTGCCCGAAAAAGTGGTAAGATATAGGAGCCATTTGGGCGCTTATTAAGACTACATGTTGTCAGATCTTCGTGTCGAACGTGATCATTTGAAATGCGATACACCTACATAAAAATATTTGACGTCAAGACAATACTTCTCGAATGTGACATTTTTGTCTTGCGAAATAATTAGGGTAGGAATCATTGCCATGCTGATTTATGTACCTATAGGTGTTGAATGTTTTAGAACTCGTACGGCTTATTAGCAATTTCCATTTCAAAATTAGTTAGCAATTTTAAGTTAATTAACGAGAAGCGTTAAATTTCAAAAGTTACCGTTGCACTGCAGGTAAAACACCAAAACGGGGTTTCTAAAATATATTTATTCTGGGTCAGATGCCTACCAACCCGCGGAGAACGCTTCACACCCTTTTAAAGCGAAAAACGAAAAATATGAAAAAATAATAGTTAGGTTAGGTTGGGTTGGGTTTGGTTAGGTCATTAGGTTAGGTTAGGTTTGGTTTCGTTAGGTTACGTTAGGTTTGGTTTCGTTAAGTTAGGTTAGGTTTGGTTTCGTTGGGTTGGGTTAGGTTAGATTAGGTTGGGTTAGGTTAGGTTAGGTTAGGTTATGTTAGGTTAGGTTCATGTTTTTAAAAAGCAGCAGTTGTAGGAGGCCATCGGAGCCCTCAAATAAACCTGACAACGCCGGAGGCCATGTACCAATTTGAATACCAATTGTGAACCGGGGAAAATAAATTTCCCCACCTGATTAATTATCTTGACTCGTCGGGAGCGAGCTGGGTCGGAAAGGGGGCGGGGCCGGGAGAAAAAATTGAATTAAACAAACAAACGAAAAAAGAAAAAAAAAACACACGAAAACGAGGATCGAGGACGCGTCGCGTCGTAGATGCTCCTCGCTGATAAAAGACGAGAGAGACACAAAAAAAAGTGAAGAAAAAAAAACCCCTAATGAATGGAAAACAAAACGAGATACCGCGTTTAAATGAATGAAAGAAATTAACACTCACGCACGCGTAAACACACACACACTGGCGCACCGGCTCATTCATTTTTATGTGCGTTCTCTGGGTGCTGGCTGCGGTAAAGGGTGATCAACGGTGTCCCGGACGGACCCGGGGGGGGGGGGGGGGGAGAAATAGAAACCTGGACCCGGGAAGGATGCTGCGCTAAGATAAGCGGTGTTGCCGGGTTTCCCCGTTTACGATTGATTTTCACCCGTTTTTCAATTAAGCCCTGATGGAAGTTGCGTAATTGATTGATGACGTTGATTAATAGGCTTCCCTGGCGCTAATGCATTGTTTCCTGGTGGGGTCTCGTTTGGTGGGTCGGTTAAAAGAGTGGAAATAATCTTCGTTTGTTCAGAGTGGATATTATTTGTTCATTAGCATACGCGGATGATAATAGCCATTTGCGAACTCACGCTGACAAAGACAATTTATCCTATCCAGAGGGCTGATTATTGAAATTTATGGACAAAGCTATAGACAACGAAGACATCGCGAATATGGAGCGCTCTAATTGGCTGAAATGGTTGGTGCCAATAGACTAAAGTTCAAAATGGAGGACTAACTGTAAGTCTCTCGTGGGTTGCTGTTGGTTAATCTATTAACTACCTTCTTTGTCTATTACAACTACCTCCTTCCACCAATAGGATCCTTCCAAATCGCTTTGTCTACCTTGTCTATAGCTCTATCTATCAATTTCAACAATCAGCCCGCTGCGCGGAGAAAAATACGATTATGGGCCGGGAGACAAGACACGAACTTAAACCAAGATATTTTATATTTCTTGTCGCGTGAATTGGAACCTCCTGCTCATGAAAAAAAAGTCTATATGTGGAGAAAATCGCGAACTAAATGTTATCGTAGCAGTCTCGGCGGTATGAACATGTGGCAACCTCAATTTTGGTGCTTTGGCTCAGCTTTTGCACTTTGTTATCTCTATGAATAACACAAGGCTGAAAGGGCACATTGCTTGATTCAGAAGTATGCTGAAACCGTTGAAGTGCGCGATTTGATTCAAGTAGGCTATTGTTTTTTTTTATTTTGAGCGGAGAATTTTAAACTTCCGTAACTAAAATAAAATAAAAACGTTAATATCTTAGTTAGGTGAAGCTGTCAGTCATTTCCGCTGCGCGAATCGAGCTATACGTGAAATTTTGGCCTAGAAACGTTTTTAGAATGCTTAGATTCGTACCTTGTTTACTGGTTCATTTAAATGTTTGTCGGAGACTTTAACGTAGGATAGTAGGATAGGAAAGTAGAGCATTCAAAAATTAAGTTGAATTTGCATGCAAATCCGAAAGCTGTTGTTTTCACAGACGAAGGATCATAATCAACGTAAACTAAAAACGTCCATGTGGTTGAATCAATTGAGAATTTGCACGTAATTTTTTTATTGCTTCATTTGAAAGCTCTTAAAGAGTTGATTTCACAGTATTTTTTATAATTTTTCTCTGACAGGGGAAATGTTAGAAAAATAGATTTAAAAGTGAGAAAATGCACCTCCTAGTGGGACTAGTGGGTCATCTGGTGGCATTTCCCATTTAAACACATGTATTTTAGCAGATTCGATCATTTTGTCATATCTTCTCCAATAATTGTTCAGTTCATGAACCAAGGGTATCCTCGTATATCCTTGATATTTGCCGTCCTTTTATCGTATATCAAGTAATTAAGTTGTTATTTATATGCCTAAATATCTTTAACAATACTTATCTTATGTTATATACTTATCTTATGTAATATATGTAATATTTAAATACGATAATAAAGATAGAAGGGGAGTGTCCCTGATAAAAAAAAAAAAAAAAAAAAAAAAAAAAAAAAAAGGGTATCCTCGTGTTCAGTTCGCTCGGTAGTTTCCACTTAAACACGAAATTCATCAAATTTCAGACACCTGCAAATTCTCTATCACATTTCTGGCTGACTCAGCCATACCTCAGCTGGTGCAACTACACTTTCAACCGCACCGTAGGTATGTGAACGGGTCAACTAGAGTCCCTTTATACTGAGAGTCAAGACAACACCCCCTCGTGGAGTCACAAACGGAAATAAAGATGACAAATTGACAGTTTTCCGAAAATCTTTGATCGGCTCATTCTCGAATTCCTTTCTCCGTTCCCTCTCTCATTCCGTTCGTTCCTTGTCGAACACGTAATTCCTCGGTCCATTCTAAATTATAATCCTTGCAATCGGTGAAAATGTAATCTTTATTCCCGTTTGTGACATTGAGGAGACCTACAAGATGGAAACCAATTAGAAATGGATTCATATTGTCTTGACTCTCAGTATAAAGGGACTCTAGGGTCAACAAGATTCGTACCCTTTTTGCCGACATATTTTTTTTTACTTATTCATTCGATTTTTTTCTCATTTTTTCTTGTTCAGTGCTCAAACTGGCAACCGAGGAGGCGCGATGACGACAACTGGCGTTGAAATTCTTGGACAGAGAGGCAGAGGAGTTTAGCCGGTACATGATGATAGCAATTACAGGAGGCCCGAGCTGAGATTGTGCTGGGGCAGGTAACCGCGGTGCATGTGTGAATGTGTGAATGTGTGAATGTGTGAGTACGCGTCTTGCCGCGCCTCACCGTCCATCGGCATCGGTTCGAGATGGCTCGGCTGCCCGCGCGCCGCGAGTAGTCCGGCTAGGTAAACACTAGAATCTCGAAATAATGTTGCCGTTCGTCGGGCAAATCCATCATCTCGCGAGTAGGTTCAGTCTTCTTGTCGGATGCCGATTCCATCATCATATTTCAAAAAACGGGCGAATGGATCGTAATCGATACATCAAACTAGAGTACCTATATTGAGAGAGTATGGCCACTGGAGTTACCACCTCTGATTGGCTCAGCCATTTTAGGCTGAATGGAGCCCTCAGGACCCAAAAATGGCGGACGCCATAAAGTTAATGTAATGCAAAATGATTCAAAATGTAGTTGTCTTTGCTTATCGTAACGAGAACTTTACCCAAATGCACTATTGCGACTTTTTTTACATATTTTGAAGGCTAATCGTGTGCAATTTGTGAGAAAAATTATCTTAGATGTAGTAAGGTTGGCAGCAAGTGCGGTTGGTGATAACCGCCAAAAGTTGGCAATGACCCCTCTCCCATCCTCAAAAACCAAAACAAAGCACCGCCATTTTTTGGTCCTAGGCCTCTCCATGGGACCCAGTAGCCATACTCTCTTAATATAGGTACTCTACATCAAACGGGTGAGATTGTATCGATATCGATTGGTTCAAAACATAAGCATAGCCTCAAAAGTCAATTCAGAAATCTGAGGGAACGAGTCTTTTGAAATAGATTTTTTATTCTTTTGAGTACCGAATGCCAATGCAAAGTGAAATTGTGAGGAATTTTCTCATTTTCAGCTTTTCCAACTTAAATCCTAATGGTTTTGTTTGAGGTTATGTTCTGTTGTTTTGAACCAAACGATACATCGAACCACTATCGAATATGGTCTATACAATGATCCGAGCCATTTGCGCTCAAGGAACATAACCACGAGGGGATGGACATCTTTTGCGTAAATAAGTCTAATTGGAGACTAGACTCGGATTTCTGCAACGAGATAAAAATTAACGATGCACAGCCCGGCGCGCTGGTTGGTGCGTCGTTTCAATTTTTTCCTGCGACTAGAAGCCGAATTGATCAGATTGGGGTTATGCTCATACTCGCGTGCTGAGGAAAAACGTCGTATGAGCCGTCAGACATTGCCAAATCTCTCTTGATGAAATTTTCATTTCTGTGGAAAGTAATACCTCCGCTTTCTAATTATTTTAAAATTTTGACGCAAGTGGTGCAAAATTGTATTTTATTGTTAATTTGTATCGTGTTAATGCCCCATGAAGTGTGTGCCTTGGTAAATATCCTGCGTAGGCTCTGAGAGGCACACACAAGAGGAGGATTATAAACATAGTTTAATTTTGTGACAAACTAGAAAAAACACCAAGAAAAGGCCCGAATTATATGTAACATTGTAAAAAGGTGGTGAAATAGTGCTGAGTCCACCCATTCCACGAGGGAAACAAAAGCCAAGAAGTTACAAAAATGGCAATTTGAGTCAAAAATTTTTGAGTCCCCCATACAGTCTTTCACTGGTACTCATTAGAGCTCAAACATTTTTTATTGTAATTGAAATCTCTGGAACTGTTTGGCTTTGTTCTATCCGCGGAATTTTGGGGCAAATTTGCATTGAAAATAAAGTCCAATGGACCGAAACATCGCTCAGTAAAGGAGCAAATTTTCCCAATTTTGTCCTACGACCGGTGATGATGGCAACTCAGCAGATAAAAAGCAGGACTCACAAATGAAGAACTTTGCATGGTTGCATGACGGGCGCGAAAAAACTAATTTCTCTCGATTTTGAGCGATTAAAGTAAGCATTTTTATGTGCAATTAGGCAGGTGTGGAGCCTTGCTCGGCGTCCGGCCCGAATTGTAATTATTATCGAGGAGGAGAGAAAAAACGAAAAGACCATTTTCGGCCGAGAGGCCATCGCGCGGTTGTTAAGTAAGTCCAGTTGGAACGGTCCGGTGTCTGGTGACCAATTTCAATTCAGAACCGGACGCAGTTACGCGTCTTCGTTGGAATATCCACGGATTATCCGAAAATTTACAGAGGCGCTGCCGCCAAGTGGTGCAGGCATCCGATCGACTTTCACGGGAAAAAATGAAATTTCTGATTTAACAATTTTTTAGTTAAAAAGAGTGCCTGACATGTTTCAATGTAGATTTTACAATAAAAAAATGCTAATTTGGGTCGGACAATTGGATTTTGACATTTCGACGGAAGACGTTTTCCAGTACCCTAAAGAGTAACTTCTAGGAAGTTTAATTGATATTTTTTCATATGTTTCTTTCTCTATTTTAATCCCGTTTTCTCTTGTGCCTCGCTCTCCCCCCCCCCCAAAAAAAACAAAAACAAAGGATGTCTTGTGCTAATAGAGGATGTGTAGTTACAATAGCACCTGGCAATTATGTGAGACAACAAACAACAAATTCTTTAGCAAGATCCAAATCTCCATGCAGAAGTTTTTTCTCGAATTTACATTTTCAGAACTGCTATCTTCAAACCTCATTGACTCCGGCTTTCCTTAATTTTTTTGGGCGTTTCTTGTTTAAAAATTTCGGTAGAACACTCCTCAGCGCTCTGGTTTCAATAACTCAATTTTTAGATCCATCAGAAAAAATTAGTCAACGTCTGATGAAGTTATTCTGATTTCCCTCAAATCCGCCCATATAATACTTTGTACAAGTTGGGAGTTTTCTTCGCCTTAATGCAAGAACAAACCAAAATTGGCAAATTCTGATTGTTAATTCGACAAGACCCTCCGTTAAATTTCAATGTTTGAATACCTGGCAACCGAACATCACGGTGGGGAGAGAAGGAGAGGGGAGGCGGCTAAATTTCATTCATTAACGGCCAGCATCCTCTTGTTTGGACCATCCAGTATGTCCATCCCGCCCCGCTCATCGCTGATCGAGGCGCCATGACCACACCTTGCGTGATTCCCAAGTCCTCGCTCGCCGGCTCAAGGTGAATTGAATGGAGAGAAATTTGGTCCCATGAAAATTGAAAACGGAGGACACAAACCTCTTTTTGTATTACGAGTTGGAAGTTCTGAGGCGTGCCGTGGTGAAAACATTTTCCTGTGGCTATGACTCATGTTTCGATGAGTTGGATGCATGTATTACAGAATCTTACGTTTGAATTTAACGGATTTAAACGAAAAAGTTATAATTGCATTAAGAGTTTTGATACATGTAAAGCATTTGACATACTTCCTTTTAAATGAGTTTAGGGTTTATTGACACCATAATTAATTGTTGTGTATTTTGATTGGACATGGGTTTATTCAAGGTGTTGTGCAATATTAATTGAGCGTCATTTAGTAGGTAAGTTAATAGTATGTCTTCTAGCAAATACCGCTTTTAGTCATTATTGCACAACATTTTGGTTAAAACCCTATCAAAATACAAAACAAATACACATTTGACGTACGTTGGGTAGGATTAATCCTACAAAGCAATAGGTAAAGACAAGGAACATTTTTCCCTCTCCTTTTTTTCTCATTTCTCTCTTCCTCCTCTCTTTCTCCTTTTTTTAAAATCTTCCTCCTGTGTTATCGTGTCCACGACGAATTCGCCGTCAGATATCGTCTGACTGTTATAAAGGGGATGATACCACTATTCGACCACGTAGGAGCTCAGGTTGCATACACTACAAATTGAAGGCGAACGGGCGTGCACATTAAGTAACCTGTTCATCTCATTGCGTGAAAAGCTCTTTTGAGTGCGCCTCACACCTATTTTATGATGATACCACTATTCGACCTAGCGGGAGCTTGAGTTGACGACACTAACAATTGAAGGCAAACTGATGTGACGTTAATGTAATCCTTCCCCGTTTGGTAAAAAGCCATTTTTTGGAAATGTGCCCGGAATGCGGTTCACGATATAACCACTGTTCCACTTATTATCATTTCCAAACAAGTTTCGTTTTGCAAACAAGCTGAAAATGGCCGACGTTTGGGAAACTTGTTTGGCTAATGACGTCATCCGAAGCTCATCATCCACCATGTAGGTAGGTCAACAGCCGAAATTAGGGTGATGTCTGTTGCTCCTTTATAATTGTCCACGAGGAACTGTTGAATCCCCGAAAGTAAAAGCTTCCACCTGTCGCCAAGAGGCCAGTGGAGGGTCTCTTGTCTCTGAGCATGTCGGTCAGATTAGGGTTAGTAAAACTGAAGTTCCAAAAAATCGTGGATAGGTGGCATTCAAGATGAAATTACAAGATGCCATTTACCAGATGACCTCTGGGTCGATAGACAGTGGCGATAGGGTGTCGCTGAGCGCCCGGGCGCGCTTTAAAAGCGACTTGAATGTATGTAAAACTGAAGTTTCCGGATGATTCCGGCTTTTCCGAGATTTCCCGATGACCGGGCACCCGTTTGCGTGCATGGTCGCTGTCGCTGGTTGGGTGGAGGAGGGGTGGGGGAGGGGCCACTGGACAGGGCAGCGGTGGCGCGAGCGGCGATCACGGGGCCGGAGCGGAGCGTGCACCTGTGGCGGATCTAATCCGATGCAATGCAATCAGCCGGGGCCGGGCCGGGGGTCAGACAACTTGCCGGACAAGTGACTGGTATGTGTTGTCCCGTGTGTACAAGACGCCGAGCTCCGGTGATGTAGTATCAACCCGGGACCTAATAACGATGTTGCCGACTCGTCACGGAAAAAAGGAGGGATTAATTGAAGGGATAGCTTTAAGGAAGATCTTCAACTTTTGAGCAATATATTATGGGTACAATCGATACATTTTATATTTGTCGCAGGCAATTTGCAATTGCCGACAATTTGCAAGCGGTTCACACGTTGCATCAATAAATCGCAACTATGCACATCGGCATAATGCAACTTTTAAGGGTTATGGTCTTCAAAAGAATGAGGTCGGCTTGAAGCGCCTTCATTTTTTGTGATACTCTACGCTTTGTCACGAAGTTAGTTTAGTTGCCTTTCCGATATCAACCCAACTGTCACAGAGTTCACTACACGCTCTTCTGAGTGTGTATATTTCTGCCATGTTTTTAAGGATGGAAAAGTGTCTATTCATATTATAGGCAACATAAACCACCAAGTGGTTAAAATTTGAAATATACCGCTCGTAACCGTTACCTAGAATGCATTATGAAAAAGCTGAAGATCCACCTTAAAGAGCTAAAAATGCATATATTTGATGAAGAAGATTGAATGATGTGGCGAATTGATTTTACCCGAAGAATGGAAATTAAAAACCTAGTAAGTGTCCATCAGGAGTTGCTGTAACCGAGCAAATGTACCCTCATTTAACGGAAATACAGTTCCGCAGGGAACGTTAACGTTAGAGAGAATTAATGACACATTTATCACATCGTGGGAATGGAGTGGATCTGGCAACACTGTCAACGCCAAAGTTGAAAGTGCTGGAACGTGGAGTGTCCACCCGCTAGCCCACGTTCCACGATCCTGGCCGAACGAAGGATGAAGAAAGACCGGAAAAAATTCTGATTATGCGCCTCCGTCCTCACTCACACCGCTTTTGGAGTTTTCGGCCGGGGCCCAATGAAAGTGAACGCCGGCCATCATTGCCATTGGAAGTCTTTTCGTGCGGTTCCATATTGATTTGGTCGAGGAGAGTATTGAGTTATTATCCACCTAGCTATAACGCGGCTTAACCTCAACGGGTGCTCTAAGGCACCAATAACATTATATTTTTTTTTTTTTTTTCAAAAGTTGGACTTTTGAAAATAGCTGGTTTGTGTTCCCGATAAGATCGGATGAAATCTTGGATTTCTAGATATCTGTTCCAGGTCAAACCAGCAGGATTTGAAGGGCAATTTTTCAGGTCAAACTGAGACTTTTTGTGATTATATGTGAGTCAACCCAACATTTAGCTACAGCCACCCAAAGTTTTTTAAACAAAAATTAGTTTTTTGTTCAATGTTTTTTTCAAATTTAAGGGAAATTTCGGATCGATCCTCATGAGAAGTTGAAGCTGACAGTAGAGGGTATTTGGAGAGTTCTAAACTTAAAATGTGTTAAATTTTTACTTTTGCTGAAAAAATTTCAGGTTTGACGACGGGTTTAATAAAAAACGTGAAAAATTTGTGGGTGCGGCATCGACGAAAATAATCGAGGACACATGTGGTGGATCAGGGGCATTTTTCGAAAAATGGCAGTTTGTGCTACAAGCATTTGAAAGTTTACTCTACTTTTACTACAATCTAAATAATGTTCTAAACGTTCAGCTTACTTGCTTAATATTGAGGAATCTTGAGGTTGATGATTTGTGCAAGACGATGGAACTATGATCAATATGAACGACCGAATATAATTCAAGAAAATCTGCGCAAAAATAACCTTTCTTGCGGCGAACAACTTTTTACAAAATTTTGGACAGGATGATCGTAAAATATGGCTTCTTTCAAACTTTTCAGAGATTTTCAGCACAGATATTCAACCGCACTCCTCCAGAAAGAGGTGCTTTAACTGGTATTGTGACACACGCGGAAGACATCCCCAACACTCAGAATTAACTAACAATATAGTTCAACCCTTCAACCAACATACACATTAACCAACATACACATCAACAAATTTTGATCTCTCCTCTAAGGTGTTAATGGCTAAATTGTTAAAAGCACCAAATAAACGTACCTACCAACCAACCAACCATACACATCAACCAACATACACATCAACCAACCAACCATACACATCAACCAACATACACATCAACCAACCAATCGACCACTCTACCATGCGAACATTCCACCCAGCGAGTGACAACGTCGCACACCAACCATAAACGCTGAAACGAGTGCGTACCTTTTTTTCAAAGCCAAGCGTTTACAAATCGGGTAATTGCGGGCCCCCAGGAGCGCCTTGTACGTAGGCAACCGGTCGGCGACTAGTGTCATTCATTAATTTGCGCGTTAGATCGTCCACTCACGTTCCGTCAGCACGGTCTGAGTGGCTCGTAAAATGCACTAACGCGTGTCGCACTAGCACCTGAGCAGGACGTTGCCAAGCTTACACAGTCTTTTTTTTCTTGCCAGGACTCCTTCCAATAAACACATCGCAGCACTATTCGACAACAGAGCGGTTGAAGAGTTTAGCTCTGCGGATTTGTTCTCGATTCTCGCGGAGTTTGCGTTAAGTACAGAAAAGGAGTCGAAATTATTGTCTTGCTCATGTGCTGAGAAGGAACGCCGTATGAGCCTTCAGACGGTGCCAAATTTTCTCTGATTAACTGCGAATTTTCCAGGAAATCCGGGAATATTTTCCCATCAAGTTTTCAGAGAGTTTTATCCGCGATTAGATCCAGAATATCGGAAAATTTTAAGAGAAAATATTCAAAGATCTCCTTAAAAATCGACATTTTATTGGTGGAGATTTGGCAACCCTCAAATGATCGTACGGTGTTTTACATAAAATACATCTTAGTACGGCATAATGGAATAATGCTCACCGTATAGTCCAGGTGTGATAGGAAAAATATCAGGAAAAATTAAAGTACGCGGTTTCATTGTTTTTAGTTGTTCGGATGGAATTGAATAAAAGTAACTGGACGTTTTGCTGCAATGGTCATTAAAAACACGAAGATTACGACGAGAGTCTCTCACCTTCGGACATCACGCTCGACTAAAGTGCGTGATACAATTATTTCAACTCCTGATCCGCTCAAATTGCATCCAACAAGTTGAAGGCGAACTTGATCTCTCGCTCCGCCGACTGATTATGAGTAACTTTTTTCGCAAAAATTAAATAAAATTCCCTTAATGAACACTGATGAATGTCAGGATTAGCACTTTGATCGGCGAGTTTTCACAAGTTAGTTTATAGGATTGATTGCTGAACCAATCACTGAATTCTTTCGTCATCAGTCATCATTTGGTAAATCTGAGCGTTGACTTCCAGCGGTAACTTGTACTCTACAGGGAACGACAGATATAGGAGGTCTTTAAAATGGTTTGCCTCTGTCTCAGTGTGGTAAGTCTCCAAGGTTTGAATCCTATTTGTGATCAAAATTACGAGGATCATTCAGGATTAGCTTACTTGTTTAATTTACCTTCTAGACGAACAGAGATACAGAAAATCTGTGTAAAATGATACAATTCCATTATTTTTAGCTTTCTAACGCACTATAGGTTTTTAAATATGGTTCATTAGAACTCTAAAAAAGTATGTTTTTCTGAACTCACATCCTCACCGAACGGGTCTAAAATCTCATGGAGTGTCATCAGCAAATGAGCTAATCACAAAAAAAAAAAAAAAAAAAAAAAAAAAAAAAAGTTTAGAGATTGTTGAAAATCATGTTAAATATTAGAAAGGACATTCCTCAACTAACCAATTGCAGGATTGATCATGATAACTTCTATAATTAGTGGGTCTAGGCTGCAGCATATACCGTAATGCATTTTCTAATTCACCTTGACCCGGCCCGAAAAAAAAAACCGACTGGAAAAAGAGCACAACCACATCACAAAAGGCGCATACCCGAAACGACCGACATCCTTTTCGGCTAAACTCTTTCCAATCAGGCGAATGAATTTATTGGCAAATTCTCGAATAGTCCTTGCGCGGAACGCAAATATTCCAGACTCTCATCAAGTATGTGCCGCACTCCGCCCCGGGCCCAGGATACCATCTCCTCCGAAAGTCGGTCCCTTGTAAAGAGCCTCGATACTTTTCGGCACAAAAGCGGATTCTTGCGAGTTTATTGAGACGCGATGGAGTTAGTCTTATTCTGTCGTACTAAGGAAAAACGCCGTATGAACATTCGAGAGTTGCCAAATTTCCTCTCAGAAAGCAGCTACTTCTGAAAAAAGTTATGAGTATTTTTCCTTGAAATTTTCAGGAACGTTAGATGAAATTGAGAACAAAATTATTGGAAAATATTGAGAGAAAATCTTTACAAATTCCCTCGAAAATTGGTGATTTACCGAGAGAAATTTGGCAACGTCTAAAGGTTCATACGGCGTTTTTCCATAGCACGGCAGTATTGTTGTTGCTAAATTGGCTGAGTCTTGTTTCCATAATAAGTCCGATTCCTTTGGAAACGGTGGCCGCGACCCGATAGCGGTGTTGCCCGATGGTGCATCCTATCGGGGTTATCCCATTAGCATGATGTAAAGTGGGTGGATTTCAGGAGAATTTCGATCGCGCTGCCGGCAGAAAATGGCAATTTAAAATCGTTTACGCCTTTCTGACGGGTCGGGCGGTGTTCTCGCTATCGGTTCTCAACGAGTGCTAAATCGAACCAAATCTCGCTAAACTGTTGTTGGGTGGACCTCTTCAATATTCAATACGGCGTTGTCGAATTGGACTATATTTTGCGATAAGGAGCTTTCTGGATCATTCATTTAAGCACTAATCTGTGTAGAGAAATTAATGGCAGAAATTGTTTCTAAAACAAACCTTCATCAAACATCATCCTTTTTTTTATCAGTTTTTCTATGAATTTCAAAAACCAGCTCGCTGCAAGGACAGATGGCAAGACATGAGAAAGAACTAACAAGGTTAGACAATCAGTGGTTCTTAAGCCTATGGAAAAGGATCGATATACAGGATGTTTGCAACGAACACCTTAATAAACGATCCCTTACCTTAACTTCAAGTGGGAAAATATCGAAAATCGATCATTCACGCCACGCCACCTTCGATAGAATAACTGCACGAGCGGATCATTCTCTAGTCAGCAGAAATACTTGGAGACTTTAATGAAAGGGCAAGAAAGTAAACTTAGATGTAAAAACGGCTTTTTTCGCCCCCCCCCCCTTGAAACTTCTACAAACTGTGTATGTTGATTACTCATACTTGAGCACTTTTCCCCCCAAATTTTCAGACCCCAAGAATTTGGGGGGGGGGCACTAGGGGGGGGAGGTGGAAGTCAAAACCTGTGAGCCTCGATATCTCTCGAACGAAGCAAGACATCGAGGTCCAGTTTGGACGAGAAATCGTCTATAATTGTATACTTTAAGATTCTTAAGGTCAAAATCCTGAAATTCACGAGGTCCACAGGTTTTGACTTCCACCCCCAAAATTTTTTGGGACTCTGAAAATTTGGGAAAAGAAGCGCTCAAGTATGAGTAATCAATAGACAAAATTTGAAGAAATTCCGGGGAGAGGGGGCGCAAAAAGCCGTTTTGGCATCAAGCTCTTTCAATAACGAGTCTGCTGTCACCAAGAAGTTACTGAAGGGCGGTTTTTTGTCACTGGTAAATGCTCTCGGCTCCTTGGTTACATTTTGCATTTAATCGCAATATTTCCGGGCCGATTATTGAAATTGATAGAAAAAGCTATAGACAAAGAAGACAAAAGGGATATGGAAGGATCCTATTGGTGGTAGTGAGTGGTTACAATAGACAAAGGAGGCAGGTAATAGACTAAGTAACGGCAACCCACGAGGGACCCGATAGTTAGTCCATCATTTTCTCCCTTAGTCTATAAGAACCCACCATTTCAACCAATAGGATAGCTCCATACTCCCTATGTCTTCTTTGTCTATCGCTTCGTCTATCAATTTCAATAATCGGGCCGCTGGGGCTCGCGAACGCGCTCAGACGTGGCAGCGTGGCGACAGAGGTCTCAATTAATCAAACTCGTTATGCAAATCATCCGAAGCTGAATTCTTCGTCCCGGAGGGAGTGCGTCCATCATGCGTGGCGGTCCGCGCAATCGGCCGCCGCGGATGTCAATTCGCGGATGACGAACGCGAACGCGAGCGCGCGCGCGCGGGCCCAGGCGCGAATCCAACGCGAGCGATCCGCGATTCGTTGCGTAAACGCCGAACGCGAGCCGCGGACCCCGCGCCGCGCCGCGCCGCCCGATTGTCCAACTCCGATATTGACAGGTGGATGCTGGACTACGCACTCCACCGGCCGCTGTTGCCGGTGTCATAGCAACTGCCCGATTCGGATTGATCATTGATTATAAGCGAGTCTGCGTCAATCTGATTCGATCGTCTTTAATCCCATAAAATTGGTGATATTGGTGCTATCTAGACCTGACTAGAGACAAGAGACCCTCCACTGCAGCCTGATTATTGAAATTTCTTGTTTGTCGGGACGACATAGATGACCTAGGTTAAAAGGCGGAGCGTGATTGGTCAGCTATGTCTTATCGCTGCTTTGTCGTACCTATGTCGGGTTGAGCTCACGACAAGCTAACGGCACCTCTTAAGTTTCCGACAGTATGTCGATCATTCCTCCCGACAAAGCCACGACAAAGCAGCGATAAGACATAGCTGACCAATCACGCTCCGCCCTTTAACCTAGGTCATCTATGTCGCCCCGACAAACAAAATATTTCAACAATCAGGCTGCTGGCCTCTTTGAAGAGTACCTTCTAGGCTGCCGTGATAGCGAAGAGAGCAGTGAGTGCAAAAATGAAGTTTTGAGAAAACGGGCTCAGAAGCCTCTGACAAGAACATTTCATTGAAAGAAGCCTCCGTTCTTTGTCAAATTGCCACTAATCGTCTGGAAGACTCCTGGAAATCGTATGGATGATTAAAAATCGACTGATTTTATTTCCATTACATAAAAAGGGTATTTTTCATTTTCATGCTAGGTTATTGTTAGGCAAGACAGCCGTAAGTGCTATCCTCTGCATGCTTTCGTGGTTGCGTTTTGGACGCACAACAAACACATTTTCAGGTTAGAAACTGGCAGAAGAGGGTGGCACTTTACTGGAAAGTACTGTTTTCATCGGCTCTCATGCACCTGCGGCTGTATTGAAAAAAACTATGTCATTTTTTGTGCACTTACGGCTTTCTCATACATCTTGTTTTCATTAAATTAGGATGAATTTTGCTGTTTTAGCTGTCTCAGTAATTTCATCTAAAAGAGTTTAGACGAATTTTGAAGGAAACTCGATATCGAAAATTTTGCACTTACGGCTCTCTTCGCTATCACGGCGGAATTGCCCGATTCGGATTGATCATTGATTAAGCGAGTCTGCGTCAATCTGATTCGATCGTCTTGAATCCAATAAAATTGCTGATATCGATGCTATCTAGACCTGACTAGAGACAAGAGACCCTTTACTGGCCTCTTGAAGAGTACCTTCTAGGGAGAGTAGAATATGGACACGTCGATTTATAAAGCTCGTAGGGCCCAAAAGGGCGACAACGTGAAACACGAAAATCACTGAAAAAGTGCCGCTGCCAACATATGCATTTGGAAGATTAATCAACATGGCCGACAGCGCATTGCAAACAAGCGGCTGTAAGGATTAAGACTTTGAAACTGAGGAAATTCATGCGAAATCAAAGTTTTATACGTGCTTTTATTATTCCTGATCAGTGTATCTATACTCTTGCAGTGTAAGAATTGTGAAGATTAGTGTCACTGGATAATTCGAGCTCACGGGTTGGTTGCCCCTCTGGGCCCCAAGAGCTACATGACCTGATCAATCGTAACCTCCAAATTTTCGTCGTGCCCATACTATCCCTATAAAGGTACTCTAGCTTCTTGCTGGCAGGTAGAACCTTTTACTTTTGGGGATTCAACACTTCCTTATGGACATTCAACATTTCCATCATCCCCATGGTACTTTGCAATCAATGATACGTTTTATTCGACCTCAGCGATCTGCATAAACTACCAACGGTGATGAAATCGTTCTACATGAGACTGCGTGAAATGCGTTTTTTTATGGTGGTTTGGCACGGCTGTACTCATACCTGCGTCCTGGTGTTATGATCTAATGTCCTGTTCGAGTCATACTTCACCCGACCGGACTCAATGAAGCATTGACAGCAAGCGACGGAATAAGTACAGGGTCTTTCTCCTCAACAAGCGACGCTCGTCAAATTTAGGGTGTGCTAGGTCAGCGTTGACTGCCAACATCATGGAGGGCGCGACGAGGATAGTTGGGCTCGCGAGAAACTTATCAGAAATTATTACGTTTGCGACTATTTAAATATGAAGCAAGACTCGTCTTACAAGGAAAGCGAGAATTCTGAGATGGCAGTATGTGCGCAAAAAATTAAAGATAACAGCAGTAAGTCCACATTAGTAAACAAGGTAGAAACAGTATGGCGAGGAGCATTCTTCAATGATTTATCTACAGGCTGAAATTTGGATTTTCCCAAAACAATTCACCTAAACGTTAAAATTTTAGATACAGGGTTATTCAAAAGTCACGCACCACTGGCCATAACTTCAGTTCTAATTATGATTTCGACTTGCGGTTTAAGATGCTTTTCCTCATATCGAGGGGGGAAATTTTTTAGGTACTTTCCAGTGTTTGATCCCTTCGGGGGGAGGGGCGGGGGGCAATTCAAAAATTTCAAACGGCCACCCCCTCATGGCCAGTGGTGCGTGACTTTTGAACAGCCGCCCTGTATATCGATCGTACCCAGATTGCATTGCGCAAAAGCTGAGGATCTACCTTAAAGCCAAAAACGCTCAACGGAAATCACTCTTAGGTAGTCGAGTGACCAACTAACGATGAGTGCTTTAAACGTTGATGAATTTACACGATTTCTGGTTTGCTGCTCAGCAAATGGAGAGATCGCAAGCAAATTTTTTATTGCTTCGTCTGAAAGTGCTTAAAGAGCTGATTTTACAGTATTTTTTATAATTTTTTTCTGGTATGGGAAATAGTATAAAACTAAATTTAAAAGTGAGAAAATGCACCGCCTAGTGGCGTCATTATGGCGGCGTTTACCATTTAAACACACGTATATCAGCAAATTAGATAATTTTTTCATATCTCCTCCAATAATTGCTCAATTCATGATCCATGGGTATCCTCGTGTTCATTTCACTCAGTACTTTCCACTTAAACACGGAATTCCTCAAATTTCAGACACCTGCAAATTCTCTATTGCACAAACTCACTGGGGTTTGGGAATATTGGCCGGACAGAGCTTTTCTCTGATTGGTTACGCTGGCTACTGACGTCATAATAATGTATAGTCAGCAATGCCGCAATGACGTCAGTCCCGACCTGTTTTGCCGTCCATTCTGTTGAGTTTAACAACGCATCTTAAACTCCAGAGCATCGAACTGACCGATTGGTCCGTCGAGCAAGTGCGGTTGAGGAGGTCGCGGCTGTGGGCACGATGCCCAGAACCGTTGCCACAACCCTGCATTTCGCACTATTTTACATGGATTCTGTCCCCGACGATCCCTGAAATCTGGCAACGTCCGTGTCCAGATCGAAAGTGCAGCGACGCATCGGGCGCATAGTTTCGCTGCGCCGAGCAAAAACCGCATAACTGCAAAAAAAAGCATTGAGTAGATCCGTGGTTTTGCCGCGGCACGATGAAGTTTCGCCGCGGCCGGCCGTAGCGCCGTAAATGAACAAAGTTGTCATGAGAATAGATCGATCAGCTTATCGGATCATTACATAAGCGCCCTACACCCCCCCCCCCTTCATAGCCTCACTCGGCTGAGATGCACCGGTCGGTTGCCAGGCAAACTGCAATTCTTTTCTCCCCCTTTTTTTCAAAGTTTTTATTTTTTTTTTTTCCTCCGTGTGATTTTTTATTGTTTCCGAGGAATTGACATTCCTCGGCTTGTCTGGTCATCGGTATAAAAATAGTCCCGAGAAGGGGGTTCTGATTGTTCTGGGGTCTCTCATGCAAATGCAGGATGCTGTAATGATGAGAATGTCATCATGATTTCATTGTGTGTTCTTCTCTTGTCAAATGAGGCCGTGTCTATTCAATGAATTTTGATTCAATAATGAAAAATGTCCTGCTGTGTTCTTCGGTGTGAGAAGGTTTAGCATTTTCAGAGAGCCAAGGGAACTGGGGAAGAGAGAGAGAGAGAGGAGAAGGAATGACGAGGATGAAAGAAAAACAATTTACTTTTATTTTATTTCTTTCTTTTTTTAAGTGATCATATGCAATTTTATCACGGTATACTGTTGATATAAAAAGGAAAGTGTGTCGGGAAATGACACTTTTAATATGCGCGTACTCACAATCATTAAAAAGAGGAAAACAAAAAAAAAAAAAAAAACAAATAAAAGTATCGATGCTTTTCGTAACCATTTCTAATTTCTGATAAGCACGAAACTTCCGTTCATAACTTATGAGGTAATATTGGAAGTTGAGTCTATTTTCACATCGGAGCCTCCGAAAAATTATGGATATTTAAAGAGAATAGAAAACTCTGCCGTAATAGCGCAGAGAGCAATAACTGCATTCTGGGATGAACCTCGAGACGTATAAAAGCATGTGCTAACCATGGCTCAGACGAGAATCCACTTACTGCTCTCTTCGCTATCATAGCAAAACTGTCTGTACATTCAGAACTAGCCGTCGGATAGAGTTAATTGTAGCCGATGCAAGTAGTTGACGAGCTTGGTTTTTTGCAAAAATTTCGTTTATGAGTAATACACCCTCAAATCCATTAAGAGAGGCTTTTAGCATACTACTTTTTCAAAGTTAAGTGGAACATTTTTCACCAAAAGTAGCTCGTCGCCGACGGGAACAGTTTTCAAAATTGCGTGTCGCGGAGGGACAAAAAATCGTGAGCCCCCTTTTTTCCGGTGCACTGATGTCAAGAAGAATCTAGTCACCGTTTGAAATTTTATTATTACACTTCATAATGCTGCCATGCTGAGGAAAAACCCCTTATGAGAATTCAGACATTGCCAAATCTCTCATGATAAAATTCGAATTATCTAGAAAACCTTCGAATATTTTCCTTCCGATTTTTCAGAGAATATTATACTCAAAAATTTAGTGTGCAGTACCTGAAAATTGCAAGAAAAAGTATTCATAGCTCTCCACAAAAATAAATGTTTCATCGGGGGAGCCTTGGGAGCATTCGAATTTTCATACGGCGCACAGTGGTTCGAGTTAATAGAAGAGGTCGGACAAAATTTGGAAACTTTAAAAGCCTATAACTCCGTTTATACAAAATTGTGATATTTTAGAAGTGGTTCCATTGGTTTTCTCGTGAATTTTCCGCAAGAAGCACCCTTTGAAGTTTAAAATGTGACGAAATGAACATAAAAATTTTCGGTTTTAGTCAAAAATTTCATGTCCGAACTCTCTGATTGACTCGATCCACCGTGCGGCGTTCTTCTCCGTCACGGTAGGATAAATCGCACATTTTTCTAAAAGCCGGCAACGCTGTGCTTCCATCAGACAACGATAATCTCAATCACCATTTACGTCGGTTTTTTAATGAAAAATGCAAGTACGCATTAAAGTGCTTCCTCGGAAATTGATCGTGACGTCAAACCGATCGGCCATGATCGGCGGTCTCCGAATGACGAGAGAATTTTGCGTCGTATCGTTGGAAATGGTTGTTTGCGAGAGCGAATCGAAAGTTGAGTCCACGCGCAGAAGATGGAAAAATAGGCGCCAAAACGCGAGGATAGTGCAGTGCGTGCGTGCGTTTTTTTTTTGTTTTCGCATGATTGCGATGATAAAAGTTCAAACTGGAAAACAGGGTGAAAGCATCCGTGCGTACTTTGATTTCACGAGGAACTGATGACGTAGCAGTACTCTTATCAGCGTCGCACGAAACGTTTCTATTCCTGAATTTGTGTGACAAATATGTGGCCGGCTCAGGAATTAAAAAATGGGCCAAGTTCATTCACCATGACCTCGACGTAGCGTGTTTCCATCAACATGCAAACGGCCGTAGTTTTGAATGAATCCCATTCACTTGTCTGCCGTGCCGTGCTAAGTTCCGATTTTAGGCAGCGCAGACGACTGAAAAAACAACAGCTGCGAAAGAAGTCTTTGCCCTTCTCTATGACGTGCGAATTTTCGGGGCTTGTCTCAATAGAAGTGGAGCTTATCTTACGTTATCTGCCTACTTATATAGGTGGGTCCAGACACTCCGTACGGGCGGGGAGGGGGGGCGGAGGGGGTCCGCAGGGCTCCCTCCGGAAAATTGCCGAAATATTTAGAGGAGCGTTAGCACCCCTGAATGCGCCTATTCTAACTTCTACAGAGCAAAATCCTTTGGTGAATCCATCGCTTTGAAGACGGAAAATGACTTTAAAGTACCAACCATATTATTTTGTAGGGAAAGAATGTTTCATACGATTTAGATGATTCCCCGTTTCGGAAAATTAAAACTTACCAAGGGATAATTCCAAGATTCATAGTTTTTTCGTCCTCTGGCGCACAAGGTGTTTTGTTAGTATACCGAAATTTCAAGTTTCTCGCGTCCGTGGGCACTTCTTTCGAAGTCACTAGCCAAAAATTAAAAATTAATTAAAATTAAATTATTTAAAAATTTAACTAAATACCAGATGAAAACAAATATGAATTTAATATGAAGTTTACCAGATGAGGGGTGCAAGAAAACATTACCCGAATGAACAAGCAATCTCGCAAAACGCTGACAACGTTTTCCAATTTTCTCTTCATTTGAAGTGAAAGACATGAACTGTTGTTTTGGAATAACTAAAGGTTATTCATGAATGACATCTCCACCGTTTTGCGCGAGTGTTCATTCCTTTAAATTAGGTATCCCACGTCTTTTTCCCAAAAACCTACATTCGGAAATACGTGATGCAAGTTACAAAAAGGAGTTTTTTTAATCAGTACGTCATGGCAGCGTTTTTCCCCTCAATTTACTACGCAAGCACGGACTTCTTGCACAGTTTCACGTTCCCGTGCGTATCAAGCAATCAAAATATTCAGAAAAACACACATTGACGCCTGCATAAGGGTTTTAGAAAGAAATAGAGACACATATGCGTTGAGTGAGAGCAAGCGAAATAAAGTACCATCAAGAGGAGCCTAAAAGGTCATCCTGACGTCACTCTGGTTGCCATTGATAAGGGCAGTAGCGTCATTCGTTGATTTTCATGACGCACAAGCGTAAAACAGACGCATTGTGCGTTAGGGAGTGGATTTTAGACTACCTATATTAGGAAACGTATTTTTTATGAAATCATTTTCATCGCGATTTTAATTGTGGAGAGTCTGTCCACCTAACGGGAGATTTCTAGACCGATTGCTCAGTTCTTTGGTCGTCAGTCATCATTTCGGGAGTCTGAGCGTTGACTTCCAAAAGTAACTTGTACACTATACAAACTTGGATGCTTGATTCTTATGGAAATAAGCAAAAAATAATAAGACCTGTCTGAACTTTCTACGTTCAATAATATCCGAGATATAGCCCTTTGAAAATTCGGGTTTTTGAAGTCATCCACCGCGGCAATGACACCCTGGGTTTCTTCCACCTTTCTTTCATCCAAGTTTCATATTGAACAACCAGTGGATATGTGAGTCACTCTGACTGATGAAAGCAAGGTGGAAGAAATCAAGGGTGTCACTACCGCGGTGTTAAAAAGCTGCAGGTTGGTCGTCCGTTAGGGACCATTTTTTGTGCCTTTTTTAGAAAATGGGTTAGCGGCGCTGGTCACGGAATCGTGTTTTGATGCTTGATTGTCGATCAGCTAAGAATAAGCAGGTCCGTCCAAACCGCATCTTCTTACATTCAATATTGACCGAGATATCGCCCATTGAAAAGTCGGGTTTTTGACGTCATCCACCGCGGTAGTGACACCGTTGGTCTCTTCCACCTTGTTTTCATTAGTGACGCAAATTTGCACTGGTTACTCAACGTGAAACTCGGATGAATGATATTAGCGCCTGCAAGACTGTGACAAAAGCAGTGCAGTCGGTCAGTTGGCGTGGAACGCATATTAGCGTCTACAAGACTTCGAGTTCAGTCGGTGGCACGAATATTTGCACTGGTAACTCAACGTGAAACTCGGATGAAAGCAAGGTGGAACAAACCAAGGGTGTCACTACCGCAGTGGATGACATCAAAAACCCGATTTTTCAAAAGGCAATATCTCGGCTAATATTGAACGTAGAAAGTTGCCGTTTTGACAGATCATATTATTTTTAGCTAATCTTAAGGATCAGGCATCAAAACACAATTCTGCGACCAGCGCAACTGACCCATGTTGCAACTTTGGAATGGAGTTCCGTTCCTCCGTCCGGGAAACGACGGCCCCAGAGACAAGAGACCCTCCACTAGTATCTTGGCCATTGTGGAAGCTTTTACTTTCGGGACTTCAGCATTCTACTGTTGACTTACCTACATGGTTGATGTTTAACAACGTATTGGCAATCTCGTTTCGCAAACAGGCCGAGAATGGCCGAAGTTTAGGAAACTTGTTTAGCTCATAACGTCACCCGGAGCTCATCATCGACCATGTGGGTAGGTCAGCACTCGAAATTAGGGTGGTGACTGATGCTCCCTACTAATTGTCCATAAGGAACTGTTGAATCCCCGAAAGTAAAATCTTCCACCTGTCGCTAGGAGGCCAGTGGAGGATCTCTTGTCTCTGGTATAGACAGATGTGAAACTCCGAAAATCCATCAGGCCTTCACCGATGTCTCCGTGAATAAAGTTAAGGCCCAGAAATGCAGCTAACCTATGAATTTCAATTATCCAGAACGATTTATTAATACAATTGTTAGGAACCATCGTTTATAAAGCACGTATTTGACTTAGTTTTTGCATAAATTTACTCATTTTTGTGGAAGAACGCTCATTTATGTACCTTCTTAGCCATCTTCGTTAGAATTGGAATCTACAGACTGGCAGTGAAATTTGGTGCGTTAGAAGTTGGTTAGAAGGGTGGCTGCACTTTTGGGCCCTAAGTCCTCCATGAAGCGATCTGTCCATACTCTCCCTACACAGGTACTCTACGAGGATCAGGCATCAAAACACGATTCTGCAACCAGCGCAATTGACTCATGTTGCAACTTTGGAATGGAGTTCCGTTCCTCCGTCCGGGAAACGACTGTCCCATTCGATCCGACGCGAAAATTCGCCTCGCGCCTCCATTCCACGCAAGTCCGGATTTGGCTAGGACACTGGACCAGCGATGACCGGACACGGGGCCAACAAGGAAGTCCGGCCCGGGCGCGATCCGCGACTGCCCAGCGCGGCCCAACGCCGGTTAATTAGAGGTGGATGCGCCCGCTCAATGCTTGCACCCTGCCCGCTTTAATTGCCCCGGCCAAGGAGCCCAAAGGAAATCAAATATTTTAATTAACAATTATGAAATACTAACAGCCCGGCCGCGCGGCCCAGCGCGCCCCGCGTTTTTAATCGTTTATTTTAATGACGCCGCTGATGAATCATAAGTGGCTTTATTAAAGCTCTAACTAAGCGCTTTTTTCCTTTAATTAACAATAATGTTATTCCCCCGCGCCCGGGGAACAATAGACGCCTGAAATTATAATTGTTTCGGTGTATGATGAATCCGTAAACAATAAAAGTATTAAGCAGGGAATTAACATGAAGATAATGTTTAGCGTGACAAAAGGAGATATGCCCGTGGGATAAATTAGTAGCTAGTTGCACCGATGATGTTTTCCCCTTTCCCTCCCTCCCCCCCTTTCGTCCGGGCTCTCCTTCATGTGCTATCCGCGTCGTCCCGTGAAAGAGGAAAAAAATGATAATTACGTTCTGATACTTGAAGATAATCCCAATCATACGTATTAGCTTCCCCGAGCGCGCTCTCATGTCTCGGACCGAAAAATTGGATGTAAAAGGAAGAAATCCTACGTTCCGAGAGAAGTGGCGCCTAGTGGCATGTTGTACGCTGCGATGAATCGATTATTATGTCATTTGAACCTATGAAAAATAATCGAATACTAAGGTGTACCTTTATAATCGATTCTTTACCATACTGCCGTACTTAGGAAGAACGCCGTATAAACCTTCAGGCGTTGCCAAATTTCCTTTGATAAAATTCGAATTTCCCGGTAAAGTTATAAATATTTTTCCTCGAATTTTTCAGCAAATTTTGCTCGCAATTCAACCGAAAAGTTCTGAAAATTTCACGGGAAAATATTCATAACTTTCCTCAAAACTGAAAGTTTTATCGAAGGAAATTTGGCAACTCTCGAATGTTCGTACGTCGTTCTTCCTTACCACGGCAGCATAGCTCTCGTGTCTCGGACTGAAAAATTGGATGTAAAAGGAAGAAACCCTTCGTTCCGGGAGAAGTGGCGCCAAAGTGGCGTATCGTGCATTGTGATGAATCGATTATTCTGTCATTTAAACCTATGGAAAATAATCGATTACTAAGGTGTACCTCAACCATCGATTCTTTACCATAGCTTCTTACCGGAAAGTATCGATGGTCGATTTTTCTGGTTTCGCCGCCGAGGCGCCTTCTAGGAACCAGAGCGGTGCATGGGGTACGTGGATAATGATTGTGATTACACCGACAAGTGCTTTCGGAACAAATTTCGGGATTCCTGTAATTTCGGGCCGGCGTTGTTTGTTCAGCCCGGTTTTGATGGTTGTTGTCGCTCGGCGCTAAGTGCCTATTGAGCGGTGTGTTTCGGTCTCGGGTTACCGTCCGAAATTTGGGGTCGGCGTCTGGTTTTATCATCGATTTTACACTGTCGGGAGTTCGCACGAAAGCTGGCCTTCCGTGTTATATCGAGTGAAATTGAGTAGCTCGTATATTTGCTGTTATTTCTTTTGCGCAAACGTGCAAGATACGTCCACAGTAAAAACAAAGTAACTACTCCATAGTTTTTTCTCGAATATTTTCCGGAAAAAATGTTTCACAGCAGAAAAACTAACGAGCACACCTCATCTCTTCTTAATGACTGCAGCTTGTTGCTTGGAACTTGAACTGACGAAATAGATAATCATTATTCTTTGGGATAAAGCATTCTATGCGAAAGAAAAGTGCAAACTCCTGAATGGAGTGAAGGTTTTTTAGAGGCTCTTTTAATCCTATTTCCATCATTGGAGAAAAAATGGGGAATTCTGCTCTTGGAGTTGTATTACTTGAAACTTTAAATTGCCTTTTTGTTGACTGTTAGGCGATGTGTTGTGCAAATTATTTAGTCAACAAGTCCAAGTTTGACAAACTCGTTGTAAGCACTGCTTTTTCCGATACACAACGACGAACAAGAATAATCCATCATTGATTACTGTTGTTAGGCGATGTGTTGTGCAATTTATTTAGTCAACAAGTTCGAGTTTGACAAACTCGTTGGAAGCACTGCTTTTCCCGATACACAAGGACGAACAAGAATAATCCATCATTGATTACTGTTGTTGCCTTTATGGTAATGTTGCACCACCAAAAATAAAAGCTTCTAAAAGATTGTCGGGACACTAGCAAAGGGTCTCTATTTTGGCTTTGGTAAGATAAATGGAGAATTTTGGACGCGAAAAGAAAAAACAATTTTGATTCAGGTATGTAGAGAGTTCTTCGCATTGAGATTATTAAAATCGTTTTAAACTGAAATGTTCTTCAGGTGGAGGGGCTAAGCACCGATATAAAAAAAAAAAAAAAAAAAAAAAAAAAAAAAAAAAAAAAGTGCTGTACTGTTTTCTTGAAATGCTGAAGGATATGGTGCGGATCAACTAATGAGCGTGATGGTTTTTTCAAAAAAACTGACGCATTTGACAGCATGCTTCGTAGGGACCATTTTGGAAAATAGTTTTCAGTACTCTCCTCACCGATACCGATTGCGCCTGTTCTTTAGTCAAAAAAAAAGTGTAAAAGTATGACACTTCTACGCATTATTATTTTATTCATGCGTGGCAAGGTCACCTCCCTTTTTTCTTGCAGAAAATGGAGCAAGAAAAAAAATAGCGGAATTCTTCGATTTTACTGAAAAAAAGGGAAAGCGGGGGAAAATCGACTGATTTTACAAAAAATTCTCCTCTTTTACTGCTGTTTTTTAGTTTCACTGAAAATCGCAAGCTTGTCATATCTCTTTCGCGCTAACTCCATCGCATTTTTGGCAAGGCATAAACAAAATCATCTGCAGCCTTTTTTCAATCTCACCCCCCCAAGTTTCGGGAGTCATCAGTCTCAAAATCATTACTTTGCTTCGTTTTAAATTGAAAACTCAGCAGAAATGTTTCGTACGGCAGGAAAAGATGAATTTTGGCACTCTATTCTGATCAAAATTTAACGGCCCGTCCAATTTTGATCAAAGAGGTCTGTTGCATGGTGACCATCAGTCATCAACTGGTCTACTTTGATCATAATTGGTTCGGAAATTGATCGTGCATCCAGACCTTATAATAGAAATCCGATGAAGAAATGGTTGACATCACATCTCTATTGGCGCTTTGAGAAATCTTACTCCGCACTGGAAAAAAAACACATTGGATCTAGAGTCCAGACTCTTAATACATTGACAAGAAAAAGTACTCTTGATCCAATCAGATTTACGCTTAAATCAAGAACCAAGCCTCTTAATTTGAGCGGATTTCCTTTTGATTTAAGCTTAAATCTGATTGAATCAAGAGTCATTTTTCTTGTCAATGTTTTCAAGAGTCTAGACTCCACAGTATGTTTTTTTTTTTCCAATGCGTCACTGACCCAAAACAGAATAAAAAAGGAACTCTTCCGGCAACAAAGCGATGGTATTCATTCTAATACCAAGAAACGGGTGAAAATATCCTCCAAATAAGGTATCAAGCGGTTCCACTTCACTTTGCATCTCAATAACGGGGGCGTCGTCGTACGCTCATCCGAAAATTATAGCCAAGACTCTGGTGCATAGGCAGAGCACGATAGCGCTATAATTTCGGTATTTCGGCGTTTCGGTGGGCATTGCCGCGGTGAATTCGGTTATAAGCGATCATTTCGGTATTTTATTATCTTCATTACTTGGAGTCCCGCCCTCCGGTCATCGTTCGATCCGAACGTGTCCGCGCATCTGCTAGCTTTGTATCTGCGAGCCAGAGAGGGGATTTCTTGGAGGATGAACAGCGGGCCGCTTATTGAAATCGATAGACAGAGCTATAGACAAATAAGACAAAAGAGATTTGGAGTGATCCTATTGGTGGAAGCGGGTGGTTGCAATGGACAAAGGAGGTAGGCAATAGACTAACTAATGCCACCCCAAGAGGGACCTCATAGTAAGTCTATCATTTCCTCCTTCAGTCCTTAGGAACCACCCATTTCAACCAATAGGATTGCTCCAAAATCCCTATGTCTTCTTCGTCTATCGCTTTGTCTATCAATCTCAATAATCAGCCTGCAGCGGGCTGATTATTGTAATAGATATAAAAGGCTATAGACATAGAAGACGTGGGGAGTGTGGAGCGATACTATTGGTTGAAATAGGTGGTTCCTATGGACTGAAGGAGGAAATGATGGACTAACTAACAATCAGGTCCCTCTTGGGTTGCCGTTACTTAGTCTAGTGCCTAACTCCTTTGTCCATTGCAACCACCCACTTCCACCAATAGGATCTCTCCATATCTCTCTTGTCCTCTTTGTCTATAAAGCTTTGTCCATCAGTTTCAATAATCGGCCCGCAGCTTAGCATAGAATGTGTTTGTGGTTTACCTGATTTCGTATGGAGGTTTAATGTCAATTTTCGAAGGTTCCAAGTTAAAAATTGAGCTAGACTGACAAAGATGGGAGGGGGAACCAACAGGAGATAATATAAATTATATATTTACAGAGCTGATCAGAATCCAAATGTTTCTCAACCCACAACGGTCTGAATTCTTTGGACCACACCCCTCTCCCCTGTGTCGCCCTATTTTTCAGGCCTCTGCCAGGCAGCCCTAGAAACCTCTTTCCCTCAGTGCCTGACGTCCTTTGACGTCTGATTTCATCGTTTCCTAGACGAGAGAACGTGACTTCATTCAAAAGTTCTAGCACCAACTCAAACAATTCTGTTTTCATCAAGAATGTGCCCGTGCGATTTCTGTCCAAGATCTTGCCCACTTCTGCGGATATTTAGAGAGAAATCACTGAAATTTTCAACAGAAACTCCCAGTATTGGCTTTCTGAAAATAGTAAAATTTCCGAGAGGAAATTTTACTCTTCACTGAAAAAAAGCGAAGTTGATTTAACATTCTGAATGTAAAAAAAAGTGTGCGAGAACTTACAAAATGCTGAATTAACTTCCACAGCAGTAATTTTAACAATGTCAAGATGTAAAACTAATTGCCGTAGCGGGTAATTTCGCTTTTTGTGAGTTCTCGCACACTTTTTTTACATCCAGAACGTTGTATCAACTTCACTTTTTTTTTCGGTGTTTTTTAATTTCCGAGAGGAAATTTTCCTTTTTTTTTAATTTCCGAGAGGAAATTTCACAACGTTGAAACGCAATCCCGTTTCTCCGTCTCAAAAGCGACGATTTATGGACGTCCGAAGTAACGTTGCCGCGAAAAACCATTTTTCAACGTTTACGACCTCGGCAACACCGCGAGGTGTGATCATGGGAACCCGCTCTTGTGTGTCCATGTGTGCGTGCGCTCATGTACAATGTGCACTCGGATCCGCGAGTTATTATTCTTCTTCTTTATATCCTGTCGGGAACCACGGAGGGGGGGGGGGGGGGCTACTGATTCGCCGTCCGAGATGACGACAACGGGCAGCGGGCATCGAGGGACAGGAGCTTGAGCGTCGCACAGTCAATTTGAGAGCTCAGACATGAAATTTTTGACTGAAACTGCAAATGGAGATGTTGCATGTGTGAGGGATTTGCGATTTGACTATTAATTCTTATGTAAAAGTTCGCGAGAGATACGATGGTGCCACTGTTTTTCTCTGAAATCATCTCCCAAGCTCAAAAAAAGCTCTCAAAGTGAGGCAAAAATGGATGGGATATCCCGCCCTACCCTGAGAGTCCACCTCTCCATCAAAACAAACTCTCCATGCAAAGATAGGGAGCAAATACATTAGCAGGGCTGCCACTTTATTTGGGGACTCCACAACTGCAAAAAACGGCAACCCTGCTAATGTATTTGCTCCCTATCTTTGCATGGAGAGTTTGTTTTGATGTAGATATGGACTCTCAGGATAGCGTGGGATGTCCCCTCCATTTTGGCCTCACTTTGAGAGCTATTTTTGAGCTTGGGAGATGATTTCAGAGAAAACCAGTGGCACCATCGTGTTTCTCGCGAACTTTTACGTAAGAATCAATGATCAAATCGCAAATCCCTCACACATGCAACATCATTGTGATGTCTTTTTCGTCACATTTTAAATTCCATGGGGTGCGGTAGCAAGAAAATTTTACGAGGAAACCGATGAAACCACTTTCAGAATCTCAAAGTTTTGTATGTACGGAGCTATAAGCGTTTAAAGTTTCCAAATTTTGTCCGACCTCTCCGATCGACTCGATCCACTGTGCGGCGGGGCTGGGGTCGGTGTGAGCGAGGCCCGAGCGTTCCTCATCAATAATAACACTAATTAAAGATGTTATTCGCTTTTGATCTGGCGTTTAAATCTCTCCACGTTTCGAGCCGTGTGTATTGTGTATTGTCTGCGCAGCAACGGCCACCGGGCGTCCCGAAGGCTGGATCTCTCGCCTCTGGAATTCGGTTGATCGTTGACGAATAATTGGGTAGCGCTACGCGAGACGACCCTGTGTGCATTATGAAAGTTTGACAGTGAAACACATTTTTTTTAAAAAAAAAGTAAAGAAAGAAACATGTAATCGCAACCTTGCAGGGGCGATTGGCAAAGAAAGCGGCAATAAAAAACAGTTGAAATTCCCGCTAAGCCGTGACAGAACGTTCCCTAAAGTAACATATCGTATTCGATACATCAAACAGGTGAGATTGTGTTGGTACAGGTTGATTCAACATGTAAACAAAGCCTCGAAAGTCAATTGGGAAATCTTAGGAAACGGTTTTTTTGTGATAAATTTTTAGTCTTTTGAGTATCAAATGCCAATGTAAAGTGAAATTATTAGGAATTTTCTCATTTTCAGCTTTCCCAACTTAATTCCTAAAATTTTTGTTCGAGGTTATGCTCTGTTGTTTTGAACCAAACGATACATCGAACCACTATCGAATACGATCCATAGCCGGAATGGCATGACATGATGGAAGTGCCTTGCATTTCTTACCTCTAGCCTAACTTAATAGCCCTTCCTCCCCTCAACCTTGTCCACCCTAAAACAGTACAGCCAGAGACCCCGCATTGCTACCTTCTCTTTAGTGCGAAAAATACGCTCTTTTAGAAGTCAGTCCTCAAATTTGCCAATTGATAACTAATGACCAATGCACAGGGTTTACCAATTGGTTGAGCAATCATGCCCAAAACTTTAGTCTTTTATTCGAACCGTAGTTTTCATGTACGTGTAACAACCTGTATATACTTCCGACTTTAGAACTTGGAGCTATTGTCGACGTCAAACGCTATGCCATCGAGGCGTTTATTTCCATGAAGTATCAATATTTTTTTTTTTGTAAATTATAACTCGCACAAAGACAGAAACAACCAAGAATTATTGTCAGTCACCCGTTGTGTAACCCACCTGTACAAAATTCATCACACAAAGAGGAAATTTCTTTAAAAATAAATAAATAAAAATAATTTCTGGCACATGTTGCACAGCACGTACTCATCTGCATGCGCACTTGCCACCGATCCTCTCAAAATAGAATATAGGTCACCCAAATTCGAGTTCATCATGAAAATAATCGTCACGAGATCGAGAATAATTAGGAAAAATTTGCAAGCACAAAACACTTTTATCTCCACAACATTTGTGTGATAGCGCATATACATCGAGGAGTTTAAAGGTCAATGAGGAATCGTTAAATCCATAAGGTGCGGGTGAGGATACGTGTTTTTTTACATCATTAAATTGTGTTTTAACACTTCCCACGTTTCGAGCGAACTGCACAAGTGTCGAGTGCGATAAACACAGTGTGTTCAAGAAGAAAGACTACTCTCGTACTATTATTAACGACCGGGTCGGATGATATTCTTTATCACCTGTTTATTCTCACGTGTGTATCTTCGTTTTTTATTCAATAATGGGAGCGTTCATTAATTGCACAACGCAATTTTTCAGCATTTTTAACACCCCCCCCCCCCTATTTCCCTTGTGCTGCTTATGTGACGTGGACTCATATACTTTAACGCAATGCAAAATGGTGTAACGCTCTCTTTTACCCCTTCCTCCCCCCTCGAACGTAATTTATGAACGGTCCGTGAAGATGTTTCCAGTCACAGTGACGAAAATACAGTTCTGAACGGACAGTTTGATTTTTAAGAGTAATGTTATTAAATGATCTTATGAAATGACTTCTTGGGATGTTTATAGAAAGAACAAAAAGCAGTTTTCTTAATATTTTAGAATAAGTCTGCGAGAGTATAATATTATACGATCAGATTATTCTTGTCGACTTTGTTTGAACCGATTTTATTTGTTAAAAGACTGCAAAAACTGTTGTGCGGAACTATTTTGCAAGACTGTTTTGTTCTAAAAGACTGTATTCAGTGGAATAGGCAGTTTTTTCTTCAAATTTTTCGAAAAGTATGGCATGGCAACCATTTGTTTACGAATCATCCTGCAACAATCGTAAAAGCAGGCAGCTCTCACGCATGAAATTCCAGTATACCGCAAACAGCCAGATCACATTTCTGGAAAGCTCTTTAATTGATATATCCCGTTTTTGGCCCCTGAGTTATTGCGTTTTCCGAAATCGCCGCAAGCTAGAGAACGGCGAGACGATCGCATTGTTCTGCCGTGCTAAGGAAAAACGCCGTATGAGCCTTCAGGCGTTGCCAAATTTCCTTGGATAAAAAGTGAATTTCCTGGTAAAGGATATGTCCCATCAAGGAGGGTATTTTGGCCCTTACTTTGGTCGAAAATTGAAGCAGCTTAGAATAATGTCACGTATGGTCAAACCAACTCTTAATTTTATCTACCCTGAGAGAACTTGTCCTTATTTGAGGTGTTTTTGAAAGGTTTTTGCCTGATTTACCAGCGCAGAGAAGTGAAGTTTTGCAGTTTTCTCGAATAATTGCTCATTTTCGGTCCTAAATTAGATTGTTCATGTATGAGCACAAGCAATTACCACTTTCTCCTTTAAATATGTTGTAATGGGCGTACTAAAGATTCACATATTCGAATATGAAAGTGGTAGTCACTTGTGCTCATACATGAGCAATCTAATTTAGGACCGAAAATGAGCAATTATTCGAGAAAACTGCAAAACTTCACTACTCTGCGCTGGTAAATCAGGCAAAAACCTTTCAAAAATAGGGACCTTGTCCAATAAGGATAAGTTCTCACAGGGTAGGTAAAATTAAGAGTCGATTTGACCATACGTGACATCAGGGCCGGATTCACCTACTTGCCGCACATGGGCCGCGTTTTGAAGTTCGTTTTGAAACCCGATAAAAACCATCAAATCAACGTGCCAGCGGGGATGGTGTGCATAAGACGCATTTACTCGTGTTGAACCCTTTTTTGGGAAAGCCCTGTCAACGCTACCAGCAAAAGTTCACGAAACTTTGCGCAAAAGTTAAGTTTCGTAAACCTATCTCTGGGTGGACAAGTCCTCCCATTCATAAGAAATGAACGAAAAAATTATGAAAGACCAAACATAAATGTGGTTCAATGATTTTAACTTCTGCCGCCGGCCGCGCCGCGCAGACCGCACCGTGTTGGACGCAATGCGTGAAGTATTCACGCAGTCTTGTAGGCGCTATGCGTTTCACGCTGACCGCACTGTGTTTGGCGCAATGCGTGAAGTATTCACGCAGTCTTGTAGGCGCTATCCGTCTCACGCTGACCGCAATAACCGCACTGTGTTTGATACAATGCGTGAAGTATTCGTGCAGTCTGGTAGGCGCTAATATGTGTTACATGCCGATCGCCGCACCGAGGGCTTCTCCTTTTCATCTCAAGTCCTCGTTATCATTTCTCTCTAAGTCGCGCCGTTCCAGGCCAAATTGAGTGTTTGGTCTCTCTCTTAACCTGACTTATTGAGGGGTGCTGTCTCTTGTATCACTATATAAAAGACGACAAAATTAGAAATTACTATACTCTCAGGAAAGGAGAGATTTTGTCGCCTTTTCTCGTTTGTAATTTTGTTTTTATAAATCCGATTTTTTTTATACCTATACACCTTAAAAAACTGCAAATTTTTGCCGCCCCTTGGATTTGCCGCCATGGGCCGCGGCCTATGTGGCCACCCCCTTAATTTGGCCCTGCGTGACATTATTCTAAGCTGTTTCAATTTTCGACCAAAGTTAGGGCCAAAATACCCTCCTTAATGGGACACATCATTTATGAATATTATCCTCCCAATTTTTCAGATAATTCAGGTCGCAATGGGCCTGTTGCAAACTTTTGCTGGAGCAAAAATAAGAGTTGTTTCTTATAGATAATGCCTCAAAAATCACGATAAGCGCATCGGCAAAGTCTGAAATGCAATCATAACTTCACAGTCTGCGTAAGAAATTTGCGGTTTTTTGAGCTTCCCGCTTCAAAAGCGATACTACGGCACAGGTGAACATTTTGTAAGAGGAGTCGTTCCATCGTCGGCAATACTCATCATGGCCGACGCCAATCCGCCAAAACACGTGTGATGGGACGAGATAATACCTGAACTGGATTAGACCAGATAACAAT
>NW_017549178.1:2105987-2134865 GCF_001854935.1 Bemisia tabaci
AGCGACTCCTCTAACAAAATGTTCACCTGTGCCGTAGTATCGTTTTTGAAGCGGGAAGCTTAAAAAAACGCAAATTTCTTACGCAGATTGTGAAGATATGAGTGCATTTCAGACTTTGCCGATGCGCTCATCGTGATTTCTGAGGCATTATCTATAAGAAACAACTCTTATTTTTGCTCCAGCAAAAGTTTGCAACAGGCCCATTTTACCTAAAGATTCTGAAAATTTAGAGGAAAAATATTCATAACTTGCCTATAAAATAAATATCATATTGAGGGAAATTTGGCAACTCTCGAATATTCATACGGCGTTCTTCCTGAGCACGGCAGTGTTGGGGACGATGATGGTGGCGTTCCATCAAAAAGGTCTCATCAAGATTGCGTGGGTATTGATGATCATGACATAGATGTTGACGACCATTTTGACATTTCGGTGAACTCTCGTTTCTGCTTCGAAGCGTAAAAGCCTACTTAGAGACGCCAATTGTCTATTTCAGGACTTCAAATGCTAAAAAAAAGCTGCGAGCTTACGTGAGACTCGATGTGCGCGTATTGGGATAGTCCTATGACCCCAAAGTGACGTATTTTGCCGAACCCGTGACGCGCACGCAATATCCGCACAAAATTGTGAATCATATAGTTGCCGCTCTTATTTTTAAGGATAATGAGATCACACCCTGATATTACATGGAATGTATAAATATATATAGGTCTTTCGAGCTTGCGTTATGCCAAGTCAAATATTCCAGATTGTAATACAGATGCAAAGAAAAGAGAAAAAGAAATTCAGACTGACATCATATGGACCGCGTTTAACAGAAAGGAACCAAGCCACATCAGCTACTGCCAACTTTAATTTAGCAATTTGATTTTTTACATTAAATCGGTTGTGCAGATTTTTGTGCAAATTTCAGTGAAAATTCTCCATAGGTTGAAGCAAATTCCCTAAAAATTTGAAAGGAATCCGTACAAAAATTTTCTCGTAAAAAATTTAATTGCCCAATTAAATTTGGCAATAGCTGATGTGGCTTGGTTCTTTTCTGCTAAACCCGGTCCATATCTTCATGCACCTAATAGCACGTCAATGGCCAAAGTGCAAAACCGTACCTCGAAAACGTACCTACGTTGCTGCGTTACAAAATTTCCGCTTTTTGTTCACTTTTTCGAGGAGAAGCAAGCCAACTTAATGGCTTGAAGTGGGCATGGAATCTTCTACTAATAGGAAAGAAAAATCAAGGAGGTTTTCAATAAATTACGCTGACTAGTTTTCCAAAGAAAAAATCAAATATGACAGAAAGTACACTACGTTGCAAACGGAAATAAGTGGTATCGCACTTTAGCCACCGATTTATAGAGTACATGGAAAAAACAACTTAGCGCTGAGCCCTAATGATGTAGATCAAATGGAGCCAACCAAGGACAGTTGTGCTGAGCCCTACAACTGGATTACATTTTGCAATTTGGAACTACAAATTCTAGCCCGGTTTAAAAACAACGTATGTGCCATTAGTTTCCCTATGCACACAAGTGTTTTTCCAGAAGAGTCAGAGTTTATGGTTCCAAATTGCAAAATGCAGTCCAACTTTAGGTTTGCAACTTTAGGGTTACTGTCTTTAGATGACTACATTCGGACTACATTTTGCAATTCGGAACTATACATTTTAGCCCAATTTAAAAACAACGTATGTGCTATTAGTTTCTCTATGCTTATAAGTGTTTTTCCAGAGAGCCAGAATTTACAGTTCCAAATTTCAAAATGCAGTCCATTTGATCTAAAGTGTTAGGGCTCATCGCTAAGTTGTCATTTTCGTGTAAAATAGGTTAGAGGCTAAAATCACAGAATCGCACGTTCTCGTGGATGATGGTTACAGACTGCGGTTTGATTCGTTATTGATCGCTAATGGAGGAATGCTTTTAATGAGTTGTCAATTCGTCGAACATTAAGACTCGAAAAAAGCGAGGTTTTATCAAATAGGGGGGAGGGCGCTTTTAATTATTACGTGTGTCACTTGGAAGGGAAGGGGGACTGAGCTTGTATTATCTGACCAAGCCTAACCAAACGTACCCACCTCACCTCCCGAAATCGTACGGGATGTATGAACTTGCCTCAGAGGTGATGTATAAATGCGTTTTTGAACACGGTTCCAGACTTGCGTTGCCATGGCGAATCGTGCTTCACAATGAATTATTATTGGTTAATCTGCCTTTTAAAACTATGGAAAAGAATCGATCATCAGGGTGTTCGCAACAATTGAACACCTTAAAATAGATTCTTTACCCTTGCTATAAACGGGAAAATATCGATAAATGGACTACATTTCGCAATTTGTAACTATAAATTCTGATCCGGTTTAAAAACAACGTATGTGCCATTAGCTTCCCTCTGCACCTGAGTGTTTTTTCAGATGAGCCAGAATTTAAAGTTTCAAATTGCAAAATGCAGTCCAAATGATCCACGCGTCGCCTTCGTTAGAATCATCAAGAATGGCTTCTGTAGCACAGGAAGACTTCAAAATCTGGAGCACATACTGTCTACAAAGGGAAAAAAAAATTCGCTTGGACCTAGAGTCCAGACTCTTGAAAACAGTGACAAGAAAAAATACTCTTGATTCAATCGGATTTTTGCTTGAATCAAAAATCCGCTTAATTAAGAGGCTTGGTTCTTGATCTAAGCAAAAAGTCCGATTGAATCAAGAGTACTTTTTCTTGTCAATGTTTTTAAGAGTCTGGACTCTTGATCCGAGCGACTTTTTTTCTAGTGTAGTCCTGTCACAAAATAGCACATAATGATAATGAAGATTTCATTTCACACCTACTTCACGCTTTTTCCGCGTTAAATTATTTTTTAAAAAAGTAAATGTCCAAGGTGACAACCTCGCAGAATCCCGCGTCAAGCCGGGATTTAGCGTGCCTTACGCTGATGCGAGCCGCCAAAAAAAAATGATCCTCCCATTTTCCCGTCGGCGTCTCCGTGACGCACGCCTAACGCTTAAATAGGCGCGGCAGAAAGTTCCTCTCCCACAGTCGCTACAACCTCAACCATGTTCATCCAACGAACCTCGTGCCTCGTGATTTTGTGCTCCCTCGTGGTAGCAGTGTATTCCACCGGCACTCCTCGTAGTGGTAGTGGGGCGGCATCACCCGCCAGACCCGAAGGAACCCGCCTTACCGACATAGAGAAGGCACTGGCCGCCGCCCAAGAAAGGATCAAGGAGCTCGAAAGTAAACAGCAGTATATACAGCAGCAACAGGAGGAAATTCACCAACAGCAGAAGAGGCTGGCGGAGCAAGAGGAGGAACTTAAGCGGAAGGCGGCGGAACTGGAGGCGGCCAGGCAGGCGGCTTTGGAGGCGGAGAGGGCTGCCGCCAGACAGGTCGGATACGAAACTGAGAGGCCGTCCGGTCTTCCTCGCTCGGAGACTTTCCGTTGGAGAGGCGGTTTTGTCGATTTCAGCTCGCCTAAGGTCTTCGAGCAAGTGGTGAGTTTAATCTTTCGTATAAGTCTTGTACAACCTAAGAAATATGACTAAGAGTTGGTCGCAAGAGTGAGCATCCTATCCCCAAAATAAAATCCTTACGACATCTAGAGTCCCTTTATAGGGAGAGTTGAGACAACGCGGCTTATGGATGTCACAAACGGGAATGAAGAACACACAAACCAAACTTTTTTGGGATCTTTGATCAACCCATTCCCGAATTCTTAGCTCAGTTCCCTCTCTCGTTCCATTTGTTCCTTGCCGCACCCCATTCCCAGGTCCATTCTAGTTCATTTATAATCTTTGCAATTGATGAAAATGTAATCTTTATTCCCGGTTTTGACACTGTGAAGGCCTAAAATAGGGAACCAATCAGAAATGAATTCACATTGTCTTTACTCTCATAATAAAGGGACTCTAACGACATCCATTTGCCCCTGCCAACGACACGTGTTTACCAATCCAAATCATCTCGTGTGTACAAGGACCTTTCTTTCACGTACCAGTGTTCAAGTCGGAAAACCCTGCACCAACTTGCCGATCCTGATACCTATGTCCACCTCTCACCTCTAATACAGTGTCATTTTCAACATATAGGGGTTGACGTCGCATTCTCATCGCGAACCTGATCTTTTTTTGCAATTCCTACTGACAGCCTCCAGAAATCCTTCTCAATGAATCTTCGCAAATCCTGCATTTGTTTCTTCATCTGCCGAATCCAAGACCCATGAGTTAAAACACTTTTCACTGTAGCGTTTCCAAACCTCATTTCGTTATTTTATTCCGACACTCGTATACTACAGCAGATTCACCCCCTCTCCACATCTCTCCTCAATGTCAAAAATACAAGTAACACACTGTTCGCATTCTGAAAATTATTTTAAGTCAAATTTGACTAAATTTTACTTAATTCGACCCTACCCGACTCAAAAATGACTCTGATTCACTCTTTACACTGAGAATAGAAAAGTTTGGTGACAGTTACTGAAATGCCGAGGTTTCCGGTAACGGAAACGGAGCTTCGGTTCGTACGACCGAAAACCTTGGTTATCTGAATCGATCGCGACTCGCGAGTGGCTAACGCATTGAATTTTAAAAAACTAGATCCGAGTTTGATCCTAGACAACAGTGACTAAAATTCACGGGTTTCAACAGCTTTTCACAGAAATGTTTGGTTAACTATACCGGAGAAAATTAAACGCGGGCGGATTGTTGGAATTGACAGACAAAGCTGTATACAAAGGAGACAAAAAGGATATGGAGGGATCCTATTGGTGGAAGCCGATGGTTGCAATGGACAAAGGACGTAGGTAATAGACTAACCAACGTCAACCCGCGACAGACCCGAGGGGTTAGTCCATCATTTACCCCCTTATTATTTAAGAACCACCAGTGTCAACCAATAGGATGCCCTAGGAAGCAACAGACAAAGAAAACACAGGGGGTATGGAGCGATCTTATTGGTTGAAATGGCTTGTTCTTTTAGACTAAGTGAGAGAATGATGGACTTAGTCTTATTACTTAATTCCTATGTCCATTGGAACCACCCGCTTCTACCAATAGGATCGTTCCATACTCCCTGTGTCCTCTTTGTCTATCCTTTTGTCTATCGATGTCAACAATCAGCCCGCTGAACGTTTAAATTTTACCTCCCATATTAACATAAAACGGTTACTTTTTCTGACTGTGTATCTTTTCGATCGAATTGCAGTGTGACTACAAGAAGGTCCAGGCCCAGGACGAAGACCGTCACGTGAAGTGCAGGGAGCAGTGCGTTCTCCTATCGCTTCGAGTACAACAGATACAAAAGGAATACCCGCAAATGGTGGGGTTAAAAAACCTCGCGAAGGATTGCTCGGACTTCATCGGGGGTGTCTGCGACAAATCTTACACTCTTCCTGGGAAGCGTCACACCTCCCTTTGCACCTGCTACACCGCACAAAAAGCCGGTGAGGAGCTGCCACGCACACACCTCGCATCCTACTGCCGCGCCCATATGACAGGCTCCAAGATCTTCCACAACGTCGGGGTAGCCACGAAGCCGATCCGCAACCAAGTCAGCAAGTGGCACAAGAGCTGGCAGGAGAGACGCAGGGCCAAGAAGGCCGCAAAGGCCGAAAAAGCAGCCGGTTCGAATTGAGTCAGCGTAGAGCACCTCCCCTCGGTAGTGTCAGAGATCGAGCGAACTGAATTGAAGAGAAAGGAGTCAAGTTGTATTGTGGAGACAGTTATGAGGTAGGAGTAATTCTAAGTTTAAATGGACCGCGTTAAGCAGAAAGGAACCAAGCCACATCAGCTATTGCCAAAGTTAACCTGACGATTTGATTTTTTACATGGAAAGGGTTGGGAGGATTTTAGTGCACATTTAAGGGAATTTTCTGCATAATAAGAGGCAAATTCCCTAAAATTTTCAAAGGAATCCATCCACACGTTCTCTTGTAAAAAATTGGAATGCTCGGTCAAATTTGGCAATAGCTGATGTGGCTTGGTTCCTTTCTGCTAAACGCGGTCCAAATAACTCCCTAAATTTCTCCCCAGAAATAGATACAGTACATTGACGACGAAACTCCGTAACCACATTTTTCGATTTTCAACTTTGAGGATTTTCAGTCAGATTTTGTCTCTTAGATGGAAAACCACTCAACGGCAATTTTTAAAAACCGTCGTGATTTTTCGTGATCTTTTTTGATATGACTTGGTTCTTTTCTGTTAAACTCTGTCTAAAGATCGTATCCCTGCTCATAAAACTTGGAAAACGCTCAATAAACAGAAACAACTTTTCAACTTTAAGTTCTTCCTTTGAATAAAACCTAGAATATTCTATTCTTCCTGTCCTGTGGCTCAGAGTTGCTCTATTAGGTACCTGATTTAGCTTTTAGTGGTATTTTTGCACCATAGAAAATTTAGGTATCGCTTTTCAAAACATTTAAGAAAAGCGCCCTTTTTGTGTGACTTGTTCTATCAATCCTACCATTTTACGTTTTTAGAATTACTTGAGATTTTTATACCTCTTATGTTCATAATATATAAATGAATGAAAACTATTTGAGAAGTAAGAAGTAAGTATACTTGAATCCGAAAGTAACCAAGTATCATGAATGGCATAGGCATTGAATTTAGTCTTACAATAAACGTATCGTGTACATATTATTTTTACCGTATCAAGTTCCTATCATAGCAATATACGATTTTTCATATATTTCCATTCATTTTACTTTTTATATTGGAGTAAACGTGTTTTAAAAAAATGTGTGTAGCGTGTGTAAAAGTACCAAATAAAATACAATGCTTTATAATGTAGCATGAAGTTATTTATATTATTTTGAGGCTCGATTTTTTTTATGTGCTAGTGACGTAGAGTACTTTTTGTGAGTACTCGTCATCTCCTAGTTAATACCTGCAAAACTATTTAAGCTTTTAGATATATTCTAAATTAAACCTTTTAGGATTCGTTCAAATATTTCACTCGTTAATTAAGGGGGGAGGGGACAGTCTGGTTGAAAGCTTGCCTTATGTACGGGGTCTTACGAGGGGAGGGGGGGGGGGGGGGGGTAAAGCTCACTCCTCCGTTTACCTTCCACATGGAAAAGGAAAGAGAAAAAGGGCAATTTCAATGCAGATAATTATGTCCAGCTATTTTTCAGGCTTTCTGTTATTTTCTGAAAAATTGAGAGGGGTGATAGGCTATTTTTGCGTAATTCAAAAGTAGATAAGAGGTTGGTTAACGGTTTATACAAAGAAAGGTGAGAGGGCGGGCCAAAAAGTTGGTCAAAATGACTTCTAAAATACTTGAACGGCTCATTGTGTCAAAGTAGCTGAGACAGAAAAATGCAAAAAATTTAATGCTGAAATAAAAAATAGCAGACTAATACAAATTATTTACAATTAGTCATTACGTTTATAGTCTTCGTATATCTTAATGGATTTTATCACCTATTAAATTTATTGTAAATTATAATATTAGACTGATTAGTTGTATTCGAGTGAAATTCTTGTAATAAAACTATCTTCAGAAAAACACCATGCATATTTTTACCATTATCTGAAGCCGTTTCAGTTCGAAGAGAGATTACACTCAGATACATACCTGAAACAGATAATAACAAATTGAATAAAAATAATGATTTTAAAACTAATGGAAACCTTGCTGTGAGATGAGATACTAAACATTATCTAGAATTTGCTTCTAAGAATGTCATGCGGGAACGTGAGGAGAAACAGGGCCAAATGTACCTTTATGGGTCAAAATAAAAATAAAATAAGTGTGCCATAGCTTACAAAGTTTAATTTCGCATCAATTGACGCAAAAATCAACCATTGGTGCCAAAAAATTACGCTATGACACGGTTCAAATTTCAAGGACAAAAAGCGGAAAATTCGGAATTGCAGTGGGACTCGAAGTTTATGTCATATGGATCTCTGAAGTTTTCAGATTGAGCATCTGAACACTTTAGATCTAGCTGTCGAGGTTCGGATCCCACATCTGAAACTTCAGTACTTACATCTGAAGTCCTTCAGATGTGAGAACCGAAGTTTTCCGGATGTGAAAACCGAAGTACTGCACATGTAAGAACTGAAGTTTCAGATGTGTGATCCAAACCTCAGCAGCTGGACCACAAGTGTCCGGATGCTCAATCCGAAAACTTCAGAGATCCGTAGGACCTAAACTTCGGGTCCCACGCACGAAGTTTTTTTCTCCGTGTGCGTTACGTAATACTTGAATCAGCATCTACCAAGGGGTTGGGTTGCGTAGCGGCCAGTAAACTCCCCGCTACAAGTAAACGCTCGTTTTTCGCAGCACAAACACATTCTCATGGATCCGCGAACCGAACACACATAATTATTGCAAGGAGATTACTCCTGGTGTTGCGGCGGACCGCAGGTTGAGTGGCGTTAAACGCTGCTCGCATCGGCTGCTGTTCTGCGGTCTGGACCGGGCACCGGGGTGCGAAAACAATCCCGAATACGTGAGCGAACCGCACACCGCTCACCACTCACCACTCATCAGTCAACAACCCCGTCATTACCGGCAACAGCTCTTGCCGTCGGAAAACGGACCATGCTATTCGCCCGGCCCGGAAAAATTGAGGGAGAAAAGACGGGGATCTTCTATGTATATCTCGTGTGCACGGACACATTTACGGAAATGTCTTGACTATTTGACGGCGTATATCGGCGTTGCCAGTCGAAAGGTCTAGTGGCTGGAAATCGTTGTATACCTTCAGGTGTTGAGTCGTAGCCCGTAATTTGATCAAAGATTAAGAAAAACGTTAAATTTGTTTAATCTTTACTCACGTTTGTGACATCCATGAGCCGCGTTGTCTCAACTCTCTCTCTCTCTCTCTCTCTCTAAGAAGGGACTCCAGTTGCAACCAGAGTCCTTTTATACTGAGCGTTGAGACGACACCCCCTCATGGAGTCACAAACGGGAATAAAGATTACAGACATTGAACGTTTTTTGTAATCTTTATAATCAACCCATCCCCGAATTCCTATGTCCGTTCCCTCTCTCATTTCATTTGTTCCTTGACGTATCCTTTTTGTCCCGGTCCATTCCAGTTTATAATATTTGCAACTGATAATAGAGATTGAAACTGAATAAAGATTACAGACATTGAACGTTTTTTGTAATCTTTATAATCAACCCATCCCCGAATTCCCATGTCCGTTCCCTCTCTCATTTCATTTGTTCCTTGACGTATCCTTTTTGTCCCGGTCCATTCCAGTTTATAATATTTGCAACTGATAATAGAGATTGAAACTGAATAAAGATTACAGACATTGAACGTTTTTTGTAATCTTTATAATCAACCCATCCCCGAATTCCTATGTCCGTTCCCTCTCTCATTTCATTTGTTCCTTGACGTATCCTTTTTGTCCCGGTCCATTCCAGTTTATAATATTTGCAACTGATGAAACTGTAATCTTTATTTCGGTTTGAGAAACTGCTTGGGCCTAAAATATGGGAACGAATCAGAAATGGACTCGCATTGTCTTCACTCTCAGTATAAAGGTTCTCAACCTCTACCCATCTCCTAGAAGACGGCAACGCGGTAACAGAACTCCGATGGGCCGCTCGGCTGGAAGCCGCGAGAAAGACGATAGGGCGAGGGGGTGGGGGTGCGGAGTATCAATTGAAACGTTGGAAATTAATCAAATAAAACGGATGCTGCATGATAGAGGAACCGAGCCACGATCGGGCGAGTTGGCGAACCTCTCTTTCTCTCGCGTCCGAATGATTTCACACGAGATGGTGCCGGTGTCCGTGCGCCCATTCGCGGTGGAGCATCCGTGCATTCTTGGATTGGGCTCCACTCTCCGGTTCTGTTGTCAGATCTCCTTGGGGACTGCAAGATCGGATGCGCCCGATCTTCAATTTCTGGAATAGTCGATGAACTGGCCCTCGCCCTCGTGTGAGGACATGAAAAAATAAACCACGACGTACAGACCGAATAGTTTCAATAGGTACTCGGTGGTTCAGCATACAATCCCTTTAGACTGAGAGTTAAGGCAACATTCCAATTTGAAGCTGTGGAAGAGAATAGATTATTACGGTGTGTCTGACGCAATGCGTGAAGTATTCATGCAGTCTTGTAGGCGCTATGCGTTATACGGCGACCGCTGCTGACCGCACTGTGTTTGACGCTATGCGTGAAGTATTCCCGCAGTCTTGCAGGCGCTTTGCGTCTCACGCTGATCGCACTGTGTTTGCCGCAATGCGTGAGGTATTCATGCATTCTTGTAGGCGCTATCCATTTCACGCTGTCCGCAATGACCGCACTGTGTTCGATGCAATGCTTGAAGTATTCGTGCAGTCTTGTAGGCTCTAATAAGTGTTGCATGCCGACCGCCCTGCCGAGTGCCTCTCCTTTTCATCTCAAGTCCTCGTCATCATTGCTCTCTGCGCCGCGCCGCTCCAGGTCAAATTGCGTGTTTGGTTTCTCTCTCAACTAGACTAATGAAAGGGCAGCCAACCTTCTGACACAAAAATGTCACTGACAAAATTCACATTCCAATGTCAGACCAAAACGGCCAAGAATGTTCTTAAAAGAGCGTTATGGCCAAATTGCGTGTTTGGTTTCTTTCATAACTCGACTAATTAAAGGCGCTGTCTTTTGTATCATCGCAAAACGACAAAATTAGAAATTACGATACTCACAGGAAATGCAAGATTTTGTCGCCTTCTCCCGTTTGCAATTTTATTTTTATACCTAAATTTAAAAAAAAATTTGCAAAATTTGCCGCCCCCTAGATCGAAGAAATTCTAAGATTTCCGAAATGCAAACACCTACTTTTTTTCTCTATGACACTCACTGCTCTCTTCGCTACAAAGGCGGTATTTATGAAGATCCCCAATGGTCAAAATTCACATAGCGAAGGCGGCAACGCTGCTTGACAGCTCCTGCTCACACGATGAGCTAAGTTCCCATAAGCCACCGGGAGTCCGGCGCAGCGCCTAGCGCGGATGTCTACGGTAATATATTGTAAATACAGTAATTTTCCGGGGCCCGGGCGTAATTGAATCCGATCCTTTATACTAATGTTTATTCCTCTCGGGCCCGGCGCGACGTGCCGCTCAACGGCGAGCATCCACCGTCCACCGGTGGCATCCGCGCCCGGTGAACGGTGAGCCCTCGGACCGCAGACCCATGCGTTATCGGCCGTGGCTAGTGGTACTCCGAGAGTCGTGAGGGATTGCGGAGTCTGTGGGAACTTGGTCACCCGAGCCTGGATGAGGATGAGCGTTCGGCGCGGCGGTTTTAGGTATTTTCGGACCCGCCATGACCGATGCATGCCGTTGCCTCGCTCCGCGGGAACGTGTGATCGCTGGTGTTCGCGCTTGTGGTCTCCACTCACGAAGAGAGCTGAAGGAGGTTTCCGTCTACAAATGAACGTAACTCTGCCGAAGGGCAGGGCCGGATTAAGGGGGTGGCTACATGAGCCTTGGCCTATGGCGGCAAAATGTAGGGGGCGGCAAATTTTGCAATATTTTTGAATGTAGGTATCAAAACAAGCGGGAAAGTTCTAATACTGTCGTATTAGAAAAGCGCTCAGGTGTTAGTAAAAGTATTTAATGAAGAAAGGACGTATAAACTCCGTCGACTTGGCTGGGAAATGGAAATAAAACATCAGCTGATAGCAAACAAAGGTTACCAAGGAAACCGTAAACGCGTATTTTTGTTTCCCGAAAATGAGCTCACCGCGTTGAGCTCATCAGGCGCGTTTTTTTTAGGCTTCATTTGAGTTCAACGATCAATTGCGATAAGAATTACTCTACCGCTAAGAAATTTTCTTATAGACAAACGATCGAAACTACCTGCGCATTACGTTAAAAGCATAAAATACAGTTTTCACAGCTTTATTTATTTTGAAAATGGACCCCCCAAAAAGCCTACACATCGATGAGCTGGTGCGTCATTTAAACGCATTAGCACTAGTATACTAGTACTCAGAGGCAAGTCGAAATCAAAAAGCGCTGCCTATCGGCTGAGCGCTTAAAAGAGAGAAAAAAATCGGATTCAGAAAATAAATTACAAACGAGAAAAGACAACAAAATTTCTCATTTCCTCAGAGTAAAAGTATGAGTAATTTCTGATTTTGTCGTCTTTCGGTGATACATGAGACAACACCTTCAAATAGTCGAGTTAAGAGAGAAATCAAACACTCAATTTGACCTGGAACGGAGCGGCGCGGCGGTCAGCATGAAACGCATAGCGCCTACAGGACTGCATGAAGACTTCACGCATTGCGTCAAACACACTGCGGTCAGCAGCGGTCGGCGTGAAACGCATAGCGCCTACAAGATTGCATGAATACTTCACGCATTGCGTCAACACAGTGCGGTCGACGCGGCGGTGGAAAGTTAAAATTTGTAACCACATTTATGTTTGTTCTTTCATAATTTTTCGTTCGTTTTTTATAAATGAAAGACCTTGTTCAAACAGGGATGGGTTTACGGAACTGAACTTTTGTTAGTGTTGACAGGGCTTTCACAAAAAATGTACCCAACACGAGTAAATAATTTGAGTTCACAGGTTGGCTGCTCTTATGGGCCCTGAAAGCTCTATACTTTGGCATGTCTATATTCGCCCTGAATAGTTACTTCAGTTTGAATATGCCTGCCTTTTCGATACTTCAATCAGCCAGGCTGCTTCTTTTAAAGGTCTGCCACACCATACAGTCAGTTATGCTCAGGGGCCGTTTAAGTATTACGTGAGGCACTTTTTCCGATACTTTGACCCCCCCCCCCCCCCCCCCCNTTGTAACGCACCTGTGACTCAGCCCTACACCCCTCTTTGGAATTATGTAACGCTGGCCCTTCCCCCTTGTAACGCACCTTAACGCTAACTGAAACCCACTCTCTCCGAAGTGCGTTACTTGAACGGCCCCTTATACTGCCGTGCTAAAGAAAAACGCCGTATGAACCTTCAGACGCTGCCAAGTTTCCTTCGATAAGAACCGAATTTCCTGGGAGAATCTGGAATATCTTCCCCCAAAAATTTCAGACAATTTTATACGCAATTTAATCTAAAATATCGGAAAATTTCAAGGAAGAGTATGCATGAATGTTGTCAAAAATACATATTTTATCAAGGGAAATTTGGCAACTCTCGAATGTTCATGCGGCGTTCTTCCTTAGCACGGCAGTATACTCCTTCCTATGACACTGTAAAAATGACTTAAGATCTCTCGCATCGGAAGAGGGAATCGTACGAAACGACCTCGTATCGTTAAGTCGTGAGCCTGACCGGAGCACTCACTACTCATCGATTGAATCCTGTTAATGCACACTACTCGAGCGATTGTAAATCCACCCCCTCCCTCCCGCCGCCGACGGCGGACGCCTCGTAAAAACGCGGAGGAACAAAGTGCACGAGCGGCGCGCGACAGGGGATGGAAATAATTGTCCCTCGGCTTGAAAAACGCGGGTTTTCAGGGCATAAATAACCCCGGCGAGACGAAGAGTGGCGCGCGTTTGTGTTTATTTGAAGTTGCGCGCCCCGGCCGCGAAATTGCCGAGCCGTAGTTTAGCCTAGTTTATTGAGTCGGGACGGAGACAAGGGAGCTCGCGCCGCTCCGTTGCCGCGCGGAATCGATGACCCATGATTTTTCCAGTGGAAAGTGATCGATAACGAGGGGCAAAGTCCTGAAGGTCCTAAGGGTCCTAAGGATCCTAAGGTTTTACGGATCCTAAGGTGCTTATGGTCCTAAGGCCCTGATGGCCCTAGGGTCCTAATGATCCTAAGGTCCAAACGGTCCTAAAGTCCCAATGGTCCTAAGGTCCTAATGGTCCTAAAGTCCTAATGGTCCTAAAGTCCTAATGGTCCTAAAGTCCTAATGGTCCTAAAGGTGTACATAAAATTTAAAACCAACTTTGTATTATGCTTTCCGTGAGCACAATTTCACGAAAATCACGTTGAGCACATCAAAAATCCCTAAAATTCATTTTTTAAGGTGAATTTCACACTTTGGGCTGATTATCGAAACCGATAGACGAAACGATAGGCAAGGGAGACGAAAGGATAAGGAAGGGATCCTTGGTGGAAGTGCGGATGCACTGATAAAATTATTTGTGTTCTTGTGTTCCTTTTGGTTAATATAGGAAGTGAAACACAAACCAACACAAATTTTGTGTTGATTTTGGTACTGTCCGCTGTGAATTCAGCACAGAAAATAATGAAGAGACTGGCAAAATGTATTCCTCGAAGTTATATTTACCCTTCGTTTTTCATTTAATTTCCCTGAAAATACTAGCTGACATTTTCTTTTGAAATTGTCAACCGAAGGCTAGGGTCATACTGTTTTTTACTTCCCGTAATAGCCAACTTCTGTGTTTTACTTCCCGTAATAGCCAACTTCCGTGTTGAAATTTCTCTGAATTTTCCTTGTTGAATTTGTGGTTGTGCTGGAAGGTACAAAGGGGATCGACTAACTAAGGGTAACCCTGAACATGTCCAACTGACAGTCCATCATTTTCTCCCTTAGTTCATAACACACGGAGAAAAAAACTTCGTGCTTGGGACCCCAAGTTGAGGTCATATGGATCTCTGAAGTTTTCTGATCACGCATCCGAAAACTTGAGGTCGAGCTGCCGAAGTTGGGGTCAGACATCTGAAGTACTTCGGTATGCTGCCAGCGCAAAACGCGCACTGACACCTACAAACCTAAGGGGATACTTCAAGCATTGCGCAATGCGTGAAGTATCCCCTGCACGAAGTTTTTTTCTCCGTGCAACCACCCGCCTCAACCAAAAGGATCGCTCAATTTTCTAAAAATTTTAAAACTCCGCCAACGAGCAAACGCATAAAATTCTAGCATTTTATTGATTGAATCGGCATCGAGGTAGGTGCGCAAAATCAGTTGATCGGGTGAAACCGATTGATGCCGATGGATGCGCCGCGCACTAAACAATAACCGATGAATAAGAACAAGTCCCTACGACTTGCATCCGTGGAAGCTGCGGTCCTCCGGTGGCCTCGGGCGCATCTTAAACCTCTTTGCCAAGTGAGCCCCCAGCGTATAAATTCCTCGCGTGAAAAGTTTTATTTTCCAGGTAGGTTCTTACAGTCATGGCAACTATCCAGGAAAATGAACACCGGAAATATACAGACATCAGAATGTCGAACTTCGGCGAATTGAGTCTGTTACAAACGCGGTCCAAATCAAAATAATTTTTAAAAATATTCACGGAGTTTTCTTCGCGCAGAGAAGAAGAAAACAAGGGAGTTTTCAAGAATTTTCGTTGAGTAATTTTTCACTTAAAAATAAAGTATGACAGGAAGCATACAACGTGAACAACCGAGATACGTGGCCTGGTATAGTTACGCCGCAGGGGCCGAATTTTGTTGGCTCTTTCACATGGAGTGCAACATCCATCAATGAGTCCAGACCGCACCACCGCCCAATCAGAAGCGCTAAGCCGGGCTTAAGTGCAGTCGAGACCCGTCCTAAGTATATGTAAGTACGGTGGGAGGACCGATAAAATTCGACCTCTGATATTCCTCACGCGGATTGTAAAGTTAGGAGTGTATTTCAGACTTTCTTGAAGTGCTAATTGCCATTGTGAGCCATTTTCTTCATATGCTTTTTTGTATTATTTTTTATTCTTTATTTTTGTTTGGTTTTTAAGCGTGCCTATAGGGCTCGCTTTTTGAAATCACTCGGATGTACTGTAGTACATACAGCACACCGATCGACCAATGCTTTTCAAGGGGCGGTCCGAATTTTTTTTCCGTCGGATCCGTTCTTCCGTTTTTGAACCGTTATAGTGTCAAGCCCTGAAGGTCATTCATCGAGAAACCGAATTATCCTGTTACTGGAAACCCTTGAGAACATTTTCCCGTGGAAACCGTATTATTTTCTTTCATAGGTACGTCAAATAAGCTTTTCTACGCTCGGAGGATTTAAATTAGAAGTTTAAATGCCGCCATAACTATTTAGCGAATCAGCGTCTTTTCAAAAGCGGTTAAACCCAAGTTGGCTGCATCTCCATAGTTACAACTGCAGCGAAGTGAGCAATCTCCAATTCGACCAATTGGAAGGCAGAGTTTTGGAGGTTAGGTTCCCTTGTTGATTCTCTGAGTGAAAGTTGCATTTATTTTTTTTTTTTATTTTTATTTTTTTTTTGTGTCACGTTTTTTTTTTATTTCCAGAAAAGATACCTTAAAGTCTCATTTTAATACAAATCAATCGAAGAAAAGAGAAAAGACAAAGTTTGACTCATTAAACAGAGTAAACTCCATACTCTGCTGCTGCAAACTGAGCAATCTCCAACATGACGCAACAAACTGAACAATTTCCAAACTTTAATTTGAAATTCTGAATGAACCAATTCAGTTAAATGATTTATGATTTTATTTTCTTTGTTCATCCAATATAATTATGTTACTTTCTTTATTCAATAAAATGTATTTTCAATAAAATGTATTTACATTCAACGGTATCAAATCAATAATTCCTCCCCAATTTGCAGAGAGTACTAATTTATACACATCTCGTTGAAATGGAAATAGTGCACACACTAGATTTCAGTTCTTCGGCACGCTTTTCCAACATATTCATGTTGGATGTTTCTTCTTGTTTTCGTTTCTGTTGTTTTATTGTAGTTTTGTTGTTTTTTGCTGTTTTTGTTGTTGTTTTTTGGTGTTTTCTTTGATTTTGTCGTTTTTTGTTTTTTTTTGTTTTTTTCTTTGTTTTTGTTGTTTTTTGTTGTTTTGTTGTATTTTTTGTTTTTGTGGTTTTGTTGTATTCTTCGTTTTTGTTGTTTTTTGTTATTTTTTGTTTTTTGTTGTTTTTTTTTCGTGTGTGTTTCTGTATTCTTTTTCTTTCTTTTTTTTCGTGAGGGTGAGTAAGTGTGTGTGAGTAAGTGTGTGTGTTTTCTTCGCTCTAGCTGAAGATCGCAACACCCGATTACACATCCAATGTTGCGGATTATTTCAGACCGTCATCCGTTGGACGGCAACCACGCGGGTCGGGTCTGAGGGCGCAGCGGTGCGCCTGGTCCCGGTGCCGGGAGAAATATCGTCAGCACTTCCTTAATGGGTAGCATTATCATAGCCCGGTTACCGCATCCGTCCGCAACGGCGGCACACACCGTACCGACTGGAAATGAATAAATCACTCCCTTTTTCAATTCTCAAATCCAATCCCTAGTCCCGGAGATGACGGGAACCGAGCAGTGGCGTGGCGTGAATCGCGATATATTGATTAATCTGCCGTTTAAACCCATGGAAAAGGATCGATGTACAGGGTGTTCGCAACGAACACCGTAATAATCGATTATTTAACACAGAGTCTAATGGGGAAATATCGATAATCGATCATTCAAGCTACGCCACTGACGGGGACCGAACCGGGGCACCCACCAAGTTTCGCCCGTATCCGACTAACCCGCTCCCAGCCCTGGTCGACGCTGTCATATTAGGCTGATCTCGAACGCACTGAAGAGTGAAAAAAGAGCCCCTTCATACTGAGATTTGAGACAATACGAATCCATTTCTGATTGGTTCCCTTATTTTAGGTCTCCACAGCGTCACAAACGGGAATAATGATTACATTTTCACCTATTACAAAAATTATGAACTGGAACGGACCGCGGTATTAGGGGTATTAGGGGCAACTATTCGGTCTCCGTGGCCACGCTAGGAAGTATCTTTTCACAATGAAGGCGTTTCTGATGTGTCGGCACTCTTCATCATGCGAAGCAATCGCGTTTGATTGGCGTTCAGCGATTACGCGGTTGATTGGGTTTTTAAATGATGCAACTATTTGACCTCCGCGACCACGCTAGGAAGTATCTGTTACAATGAAGGCGTTTCTAATGTGTCGGCCCTCTTCATCGGAGAATCATGTGAAGCAATCGCATTTAATGTGCAATTCACGCTACTATGCACGCAGTTGATTGAGTTTATCAATGGTGCAACTATTCGGCCTCCACGGCCACGGTAGGAAGTATCTCCTCTCAATGAAGGCGTTTCTAATGTGTCCGCCACTTTTCATCAGAGAATCATCTGAAGCAACCGTATTTCTCACTAATTCACGTTGTTGCGCTGTTGATAAGGTTTTTAAATGATGCAGCTATTTGACCTCCGCGGTCATGCTAGGAGGTATCTTTAAAGGCGTTTTTAATAAGTCAGCATTCTGCATCAAATAATTACGTGAGGCAATTGCATTACTTGCATAGATCCACGTATGGAAGATATTAGGACACTGCTAAAGAATTTTCGAGCATTTTATCAGGAAGTAAAGTATTAGGTGGATTGCATTTTGCAAAAAGGAGCCAGGAGCACAACAGCAATGTTGCTAAGATTGTGCGAATTCTTCGGTCTGGGAAGAAAAACCCGATTATCCATTAAAAGTTTCTATTTTACTCACTAAAAACTGTAAATTTAAGACAAAAATTACCATGTAAATTTAATGTTTTTTCATAATGTCTGTACTTTCTTCGCGAAGGATGAAGTTGGACAATCTTAGCATCATTGAGATGCTTCTGGTTCCTTTTTGCAAAATGCAATCCAGGTAATTGTACAAAAATTAAATGGACTACTTTCGAGAGTGCTGAAGACTGAAGATACATGATACATATTTTTTTTTCCATTCAAGATCCTTCAATCCTTCATTCCATTCAAAATGCACATAATTTTACGCACAGACCGGCATCGCTGTATCCCGTTCCCCGCTATCGAAAGCTTCCGCTGTTCGCCGAAAAACAACGGACTCAGACAATGTCGGATCGTCTTTCGCTCGTTGTTATTCAAGCTCTGTTCCCAGGGGATGATCGCTGGGGGAGGGGATTTATTGAGAACTAACTGTCTTATTGTGCGTATTATTATCTGCAGGATTCCTGAATGGGCGGGAGTTGAGCATCAGGATGCCTCATCTGAATTAGTTTCCATTTCCGGAATTTTTCGACATAGATTCTGGAATCATGTCAAGTGCAGGAAATCGATTGAGCAGTGCTGCCGTGCAATGGGAAAATGCCGTATAAGTGTTCCAGTTAAATCGTATTTTGTCCGGAAGCAACACTCGCAACATGTTGGGAAAACAAGCAACAATCGCATTTTGTTCGAAGTTGTTTTTTGTTGTGGGGGCGGGGCTTATTTTCGCGCGCAAAATTTTGGAACCCCTACACTGCCCTGCTAAGGAAGAACGCCGTATGAACATCCGAGAATTGCCAAATTTCCCTTGATAGAACATGTATTTTCGACAACATTCATGCATATTTTTCCTTGAAATTTTCAAATATTTCAGATTCAAAGGCGTACAAAATTGTCTGAAAATTTTGGAAAATAATATTCACAACTTTCTCAGTAGGTAAATTCGATTTTATTGAAAGAAACTTGGGAACGTCAAAGGCTCATACGACGTTCTTCCTTAGCACGGCAGTACAGCAACATTGTTGTACAACAACTGCAACGTGCTCAGAGGCAAGTCGTTTTTAAGTTGTTGCCAAAGACACTCAAAAAAAGCTCCGGCCNCGGTACTAGCTGGCTAACGGCGCGTTAACACCGGGATCACCAGTGTCCAGAGCAACCGGGTCCCACGGCCGTAGTTTTTTTTTTGAGTGGACAACGCTGTTTTCTAACCTAAAACTGGAATTCACATTCACATTGGTTGTTCAGAATCACGCAAAAGAAACAAGAAAAAAAAAGAAACAATTTGTTGTCTCGAACAAAATACGGATTTAGAAATTCGCAATAGTTTTCTGTTCAAAATACGATGTAGAACTGAAAATTTCGCAACGTTAAGCTGCAGTTACGTTCTTGCGTCTAAAAGACGAGAAAATATCGTCATAAATCGTTAAGTGACAAAAAATCAAACCGCCATCTGTCCAATATAAATTATATACCCAGAAAAAAAAAGTTGCGCCAAAAGCATGGAATTTAGTCTCACGATAAAACAGACATCTTAACCCGAGGCGACTCGCCTATGGCGACGAAGTTACAAAATTCTCACGAGTCATCACAAAACGTCGCCCCTCTGACGAAAAGGCGTAACTCGATTTCGGGTTGAGCCTTGTTTTGCGTATGAATCCATGTTTTCCAGGGCTCGTGCAAAAATCGAGGCATGCCTTTACGTCAAAGGAACGACGAAAAGCGCCATAAATGCAGAAACACGTGAAAAAAACAATGAGTAAAAAAGGAGGGTGAAACAGTCGAGATGAGAAAGAAATGAGAGAGAGAGAGAGGGGGGGAGAGAGAGAGAGAAACATAACAAGTTGGTAGAAAAGAGCGAGCGATTATTATCAGTGGCGTGGCGTGAATGATCGATTATCGATATCTCGCCATTTAAAGCTATGGTATAGAATCGATTACTGAGGTGTTCGCTGCGAACACCCTGATAATCGATCTTTTTTCATAGGTTTGAGTGACGTATCAATCGATATATCGCAAAGCACGCCAAACCACTGATTATTATGTTCGCGTTTTTGTGAGGAGGCCGCAAGCGTGGACCGCGGCGACATTTTTAACATTTTTTTTCCCGAGCGTTTCTTTCCTTTTTCATTGGAAAGTGACAATTTATTGAGGCGAGCGGTCGATTAGCGGCCCTCGATCATTAAAGACGGATGACCGGATGCTCGCGATGTTGCCGCGAGGTGCCGTAGAAAATAAAATTCTCGCGAAAAATCGTCTGAAGTTTGCTTCATTTATAAAGACATCAGAGAGATGAAATTGTCAGACCAATCATAGAGAGGGTCCTCTTCCATGTTTATAGAAGTTACGGACAAGTAGGCAGTGGTCAGAAATGCCAAATAGTTGTTATAGCACGAGTGCCTATACCGGAACAGATAGGTTTCCAAAAATGTCTCTTCGCAACCCCCCTTTCCCCCAATAAACGTCTTTAGCGGGAGTTTCTGAACGTTGACCGCCGAAAATGACGTTTACACTGTGGGGAAAAAGCAATGCGAAGTCTGTAAAATACAGGGTGATACAGAAGTTTCGTACCACCAAACCAGGTACCAAGGTGGAGAAATGGTGCTGGGTCCACACCATTTCGCGGGGAAACAAAGCCAAGCAATTCCAAAAATTAAAATTAGAGTCAAAATTAAATTTTTGGACTCTAATGCGTACCAGTGCGAAACTACTTTTGCACAGGCCTTCGTTTTCGTTGCTCACCTCAAAAACGCAACAACTCGTCGACGACGCTCTGCCGCCATTCCTTCATGGGACGTCCCCGTCGCTCCCTTTCTATTTGTGGTTTTGTCTATAACTTTGTCTATCGATTTCGATTATCAGCCCACAGAGCTCTCTCGTCTGTTCGACTTCTGCTTGTCGTTTCTGTCGACGAAGAAAGCCACCATACTGTCTGATTGTGCCGTTTTTTGACCTTAGAGTATGGTAAATGTTACCCAACTTTTTTTTCCGTGTAAATCAAAGGATATGAGTTTTTCGGACCCTTAAAATGTGAAAGGAGCCACCGCACCCTGAAAAAGGGAAAAACCTTCGGGGTTACAAGGTCGGTGCGGGGGCTTTAGATCACCCTGCGCATTGTCTCTGGTAAGCAGTTAAGCACCTTTGTCGAACAATCGAGAGTCAAAATAAGCGCAATTAGGTGGATTTCTTGCCGAGCGCAGTGACAACGAGGGACAGGGCATGTAAGGAATGCCACTGTTCGGTGGACGGAGGCTGCGTCGCTGCCCGCGTCCACCTTTTGGGTAAAACAGCATTGTCCGCAATCGAAGCGTCATCGTGCAGTTGCCTTCGAATGATCTCGACGCCTGCCTGGCCCCGTACCGCGAGAGCAGCGCGACGCGACACCGGGATACGTGCTACGTCCACGCCAGTTGAGTCGACGCGTCTTGCTCATAATCAGTAACGGAGCGACTAGACGTTGCCATGCCGCGTCCGCGAGGCAGAAGTCCAACAGACGAGAGAGCTCTGTGGGCTAATAATCGACATCATAGACAAAACAATAGACAAAGCAGAAGTCGAACAGGCAAGAGAGCTCTGTGGGCTGATGATCGACACTATAGACAAAGCAATAGACAAAACGACAAGCAGAAGTCGAATAGACGAGAGAGCTCTGTGGGCTGATAATCGACATTTTAGATCAAGCAATAGACAGAACGACAAACAGAAACGACAAGCAGAAGTCCAACAGACGAGAGAGCTCTGTGGGCTAATAATCGACATCATAGACAAAACAATAGACAAAGCAGAAGTCGAACAGACGAGAGAGCTCTGTGGGTGGATACTCGACATTATAGACAAAGCTATAGACAAAACGACAAACAGAAAGGGAGCGACGGGGACGTCCCATGAAGGAATGGCGGCAGGGCGTCTACGAGGAGATTTTGAGTTTTTGAGGTGAGCTATAGGAAAACATAGTCCATACAAAACATGTGACCATACCGATAGTCGAATAGTTACAGCAAATAACGCTCGCATTGCATTTGGTGCAGTGCGAGAAGTATTAATGCAGTCTTGTAGGCGCTAATATGCGCTTGACGCCGACCGCACTGTTTGGCGCAATTCGTGAAGTATTCCTACAATCTTGCAGGCGCCAATATGAGTTTGACACTGACCGCACCGTGCTCGGCGCGATTTTTCGAACTCGCGTTAGGTAGAGTCCCTTTATACTGAGAATCAAGACAACACCCCTCATGGAATCACGAACGGGAATAAAGATTATACAAATTGAACGTTTTTCGTAATCTTTGATCGTCTCATTCTCAAATTTCTTTCTCCGTTCCTTCTCTCATTCCGTTTGTACCTTGTCGAACCCGTGATTCCTCGGTCCATTCCAGATTATGATCTCTGCAATGGGTGAAAATGTTATCTTTATTCCCGTTTGTGACACTGTGGAGGCCTAAAATACGGGAACCAATCAGAAATGGATTCGCTCTGTCTTTACTCTCAGTATAAAGGAACTCTGACCTAACCTAACCTAACCTAACCGTAGAAATTCGACCGATCTCCGTAGATACTTATACTTACGGACTGAACCTGCCCGAGGAAGAATTTCACGGGTGACGCGAATCCAACGCAGAGGCCATAGAATCAGCGAGAACTGACAACGCGAGCTGCTCTGCGCCACTGATTGTGCGACACGCGATCAGCACTCGACCAGCCGGGCATTCTGCAATGTGCTCTGTCACCGGGATTGGACAATCAGACAATCGGACAATCGGAGAGTGCTCACTGCGTTTATATCACGCTGACAATCACGCTTCAGTTTCGTTTTATTGTTTAATCCGGCGTTATAACCTCTCGGTCAACTACGCGACATCCGTGCAACTCGCAGGCTATTTATTTACCCATGGTTACGTCCCCGTATTTTATCGGCGGATTCAAATCACCAATCGACCCGCGAGAAGCTATTGGATTCTTCGTCCGTAAGTGATTGAGGAAAGGTCGGTTGCGTCGCGCGGCGGTTACGGAATCAATTTTTGGTGATTAATTTTGTGGAGTGGATTAAAATAATACGATCATTGTATTTGGCTTTTTTGTTTAATATTCAAAGAGATGTCACTCTCGAAGAACACGGTTTGTGACGCCAACCGCTCCGTCAAGTGGTAACCATTGGACCGAGTTTAACCTCGAGTTCTTTCCGCCGCAAGAGTCAATCAGAGAGGTCGGTCATAACATTTTTGACTAAAACTGCAAATTTTGATGTTTAATTCATCTGAATTTTTTTGAAGTCAAAAGGACGCGTTTTGCAATGACTGATTAATGAAACATTGCAGTAAAACAACAAATAATGATAATCAGGTCATAATTAAGTAGCTGAGGAGGCAGGAATCGAACCCACGACTTGCAACATGTGGAATGTGGACGCTTCACACGTCGTAGACGACTCGGCCAAAGCTCATTTACTCTTCCGGGGCGAATCTTGTGTTGATAAGTAGAGCTGATGCGCAGCTCATCTAGGACCTATCACCTGTCAATAAACGCAAAAATCATGGAAATCGGCCCGGTAGAACGCTCACACGAACTATGAATGTTAAGGTTGGCGATTGGCCGGGTTGGGAGAGCAGAGAGAACCCAATTTGATTCGAAGACACAAACTTTTATTCCATACTTCACAGAGCACACAGACCGAATCCTAGACGAAACGCACTCTCTTCCTCACCAACTCGTTGCTCCCCCCTCCAGTGATCAGCCGAGCAATCCACTCCTCTGATTGGCCAGGGGAACTTCTCAAGTGATGCTCCAAAGCAAACTCGAAATTTCCCCGGTCAACAGAGCAGCCGTGCCAACTGAACAAAGGAGAGGCAAGCAACGTCAGAGAGTCGCTATACTTGACAATGAACAAAAACATACATCTTTTAAATGGGAAAAATCGCAACTTTACCACGTAATATAAAAAAAAAACCTGGGTCATACTTTGAAAAACTGAATGTAGCGGACTGTTTTAGAGACAATTGCCCGTCGATAGCCGCAAAAATCATGAAAATCGGCCCGGTAGAACGCTGGAACTAAGCGTTACCAGTTACGCAAAATTAGGAGGTCTCGGAGCTTATAGTCCAGATACGTCCATAATATAATATCTGAAAGACACTTCATACCTAACCCAGTACCATGATTTGCAAAAAGAACGGATCTTCACTTAGTATTTATTGTAGTTACGCGTTTATTGTTCAGGACGGGAGCACAACGCCGAGCGGGGGCGGAGCTGAGTCCATGCCGAAAGGATAAAGCGGGCGGAAAATCAATTTTCACGGCCATTACGCGCTGCGGCCTCCCAATTACCGGGCCGGGCCGCGCGGCCCGGGAACAATAGACGAAAAGTCATTTCCTCGGCGGAGACACAGAAATCGCTATTGGTCATTGTCCGGGCGGCGAGCGCCAATCCGGGCCCGACAATGCCCGTCGCGCCCGTGCAAACGAACCTCAACGCCATCCCCGACACGCCGGCTCAACTGTCAATTAGACGGCTAATAGAATGTAAACCGTAATCGCTCCACACCTACGCTGTTGCCGCGCTCCGCGGATAATGCCCACCTCCACTTCACTTGCTGAAATTTAGAGTATCCTTATGCCCAAAGTTAAGAGAACTCAATTCTGGTTGGGCTTGAGCTCAAGTGACGTGATTGAACATCACATGCGATACATCGCATCAATTAGGTCAAGAATCTCGGCAGATTTTGAACACTGGAAAAAAAAAAACACATTGGATCTAGAGTCCAAACTCTTAAAAACATCGACAAGAAAAAGTACTCTTGATTCAATCAGAATCTAGCTTAAATCATGAGCCAAGCCTCTTAATTTAAGCGGATTTCGTTTTGATTCAAGCAAAAATCCGATTAAATCAAGAGTCCATTTTCTTGTCAATGTTTTCAAAAGTCTGGACTCTAGATCCAATGTGGTNTTTCCATTGTATATTTTCAGCGGTCGATGAGGTCGGGGCTACTCAACCATCATTTCACTTCTGTTCATAAAATAACGGCCTCAGTTTTGAAATTCCTCGTATCGTGAAAAGCTGTAAATTTGTAAAATATCGCAATATTTGCGACATTGAAATACAGTAAGTACTTCTGTCTGGGGAACGACAAAAACAATGTTCAAGAGTTCCTTTAACCTCCCTTTTTCACGCAATTTAAACTAATATGGGGTCTCTTATGCCAAAGAGGCTGTTTAAAAAGCGACTTGAGTAGGTCCTTCACAATTAGTAGTAGTTTTCATCTTATTTTTCGGACTAGAAAAGATATTGAAAAAGGCTAAAAGCTATTCCTTAGTCAGACTTACGCCTTACTACATTTATAACCTTGGTAAAATACGCTCCGTCGCACAACAGATCGAGTCAATTAGAGAGGTCGGACATACATTTTTTTACAAAAACTGCGAAATTTTGATGTTTATTTCGTCACATTTTAAAGTTCAAGGGGTGCTTTCAGAAGAAACTTTTACAAGACAACCAATGAAACCACATATAGAACCTCACACGCTGAAAAAAAACAAAAAAACTTGCGGGCTATATAGACTTACCGTCCTTTCCGGGCTCAAAGGCCGAAAGTTCCGGGTGCTGAAGCCGTAGCTTCGCTTGTTCCGGGTGCTACGCCCAGAACTTTCGGCCCCGGAGCCCGGAACGTGGACGGTATGTCTACACAGACCGTAAGTACGGCTTCCGCGGCCGAGGTTTTTTTCTCAGTTCAGTTTTGTATAAACGGAGTCATAAGCGTTTGAAGTCTCCAAATTTTGTCCGACCTCTCCTATTGACTCGATCCTCCGTGCGCCGTTGAGCAATCGATCCGAAATTCACACAATCGCCGGTCGATTCGACGTCGAATCGGAATCATATCGGAAAGACGCTATCAAGGAGAGAGGGAGAGCGAAAATCCGGAGTCGGGGGGGGGGGGGGGGCGATAATTTGAATGAAATTCCTACAATGGGTGCATAAACAACGAGGGATCTCGCGGCAGCGGCGCGGCGCTAGGGGCACTCAGAGGCCGCTCCTTCACAGATGGACTGCCTCATTGTATCCTGGCCACTGCACGGTGCACCGGCTACCGACTTGAGTAAAGGACTCGGGACCCTGCCGGTATGAATGGGTATCACCGCCGCGGCAGGCGAAAAAACACGCGCCATAACCGCGGGCATCCTGAATATTTGATAACGCGGCGTTGCCGACCGGGATTACCACTTTCAGAGAAACCAATGCTATTATTTCAGTTGAGCATATGAGAGTCGGGTACACATCGACAATGAGTGAAAATCGGAGACTTTGCCCCCCCCCTCCTCCCCCACTCATTTCCTAAAAACGGTTCGTACACTCAGTCTAAAATTTTAGTTTGTGTAAAAGGTCATTCTACGCTGGAAAAAAAAAATTGACCTAGAGTCCAGACTCTTAAATACATCGACAAGAAAAAATACTCTAGATTCAATCAGATTTAAGCTTAAATCAAGAACCAAGCCTCTTAATTTGAGCGGATTTCCTTTTCATTTAAGCTTAAATCTGATTTAATCAAGAGCATTTTTTCTTGTCAATGTTTTCAAGAGTCTGGACTCTAAATCCAATGTGCTTTTTTTTCCAGTGTATGAATGAAGAGCGACTTCACATACAAATATTTATACAGCAGCCCGAGACAATGGTAACAGTAGAGAAACNAAAAAAAAAAAAAAAAAAAAAAAAAAAAAAAAAAAAAAAAAAAAAAAAAAAAACCGAGACGTTTCGACTCAAAACTGAGTCATTTTCAGTCGGAAATGTTATAATAAAAATTTAAAAATTTAATTTTTCATCTTTTTTTTAATTTTTAATATTGAATTTCCGACTGAAAATGGCTCAGTTTTGAGTCGAAACGTCTCGGTTTTTTTTTAAATTGTGTATTTTAACCTTGTTTCCCGTTTTTCCCCTCATTTTTCTACCAATAACTTTACATGGATCCCGATTTCGATGGCAATTTGACCCTTTTTGTGCAAGGCTCTTTAAATACCCATTGCCTGAGAATATCGCATTTTCAGAAAGATTCAGCGCCTGGACTCAAACGTGTGATACAAACGTTTGAACTCGGGAAAGGCTCAAATTGCATAAGGACTTAAATGAAGGCGAACTCAGTTGTTGCTCGCCTGATATCCGCATCCCTCGCAGAATTTACAACAAGACAACGCCGAAAGAATAATCGCAGCGGTAAAACTGTCTTGTAAACTCACTGCCGCGTGAGGGCCCAGTCCTGTTTTTTAAATAAATAAATAGGATCGCTCGCGCCCTTCCGACCGCGAGCCGGCCGCCAAGGGCCCTTCCTTGACCCTGAGGGCTCCCGAGAGACTCGGGTTCAGACATTCAGCCCCACCCTTCCACCCCTGAAGGGATCCACTCGGCGGCTGGATGTCTCAAGTGACGACCTATCTGCGGCCCATTGTATCCGCGAAATAAAGGGGTATGAAATATACACGGAGAAAAAAAACTTTGTGTTTGGTACCCGAAGTTGAGGTCGTATAGATCTCTGAAGTTTTTTGATCACGCACCCGAAAACTTGAGGTCGAGCTTCCGAAGTTCGGGTCAGACATCGAGGCATTTCGGTATGTACCGGAGTATACTTCAGACGTGTGACCCGAACCCTTCGGTATCTATCGAAGTACTTCAGATGTCTGACCCGAACTTCAGCAGCTCAACCTCAAGTTTTTAGATGTATGATCCGAAAACTTCAGGGATCCATATGACCTCAACTTAGGGTCCCGCACACAAAGTTTTTTTCTACCTGTACAATTTCGGATTTCGCGCAACTTGCGTTTCGGCAAGTCAATGTACGGTTCCAGCAAGCTTCTTAATCGAGCAATGTTCATTTCCCACCATGTGTTGTTCAAACTATAAGAAATTTGCTATAGCTGAGCCAAAGCGTCAAGATCGAGGTTGCCAGATTTTTATATAGCAGAAGATAATGTTTAGCGCGCGATGTGAATCACGTAGGGCATTATGAGTTTTCATGAGCGGGTGGTTTGAATTCACGCATTAAGAATCATTAAATATCTTCGTAAGGTATTGATTTTGGTAATTTTTTTTGTGTGCATCGTGTTTTACGTAAAATTTTGATTACGGAACATGTATCAGAATGCTGAAATTCGTACCCTGTCTAGTGGTCCATTTCCCACTTACGGACTTTGAACTCCCCTTCCGCACCGCAGCCCATCGAGCGTCTTAAAAATGAGTTTATTAGAATAGAGAGGATTTCATTCGCCCCATCTTCCTTTTTCCTAACTACACGCACTAAAGCTCCGCTCATCTCACGATAAAGCTCTCGGTCGAAGATGCAAAAACCCGCTCGCTGAATGAAACCGCTCCGAACGTTACGACACCGAGACCAGCATTCCAGACTCCATTACAGGGCCGTCCGCGGCCGAGGAGCATGTGTTTTCTCATCAGCGCATCTCGCATGAGCACCGCGAACACAATCACAGAATCCGGTAAGACAACAAAGTACCAGTCGGAGGAAGAAGAAGAACGAGGTGGTAAAAAAAAAAAAAAAA
>NW_017549178.1:2134911-2146924 GCF_001854935.1 Bemisia tabaci
GAGGGTTTAAGAGTTCACGACTTGATCCGAAGATTCAGCGACAGGGTGAGGCGGAGACAGGTGGATTAGTGGACTCCCAGTCTGTTGCCGAGTTTATGTGCTACGGTATTTTGAGCGTGCTTTATTGTAATGGGCAACTAGATAAGCTACGAATTTCAGCATTCTGATACATGTTCCTTCACCAAAATTTCACATAAAACACGATGCGCACAACGAAAATTACCGAAGTCAACTCCTTTCGAAGATATTAAATGATTCTTGGTGCGTGAATTGAAACCACCCTCTCATGATAACTCAATGCTCTCCGTGATTTACATCGCGCGCTAAACGTTATCATGAACATCTCTGCGATAAAAAAATCTGGCAACCTCAATCTTGACGCTTTGGCTCAGCTTAGCAAATTGCTTATAGTTTGCTTATAGTATGGTGGAAAATGAACATTGCTCGATTGAAAGCTTGCTGAAACCGTTGTAGTGCGCGATTTGTCTCACGTAGAGCTTTGAGTTTCTTGTCAGTGCGGGCAGTTCAAATTCTTCGTAGCCTATGTGAAATAAAAACGTTAATAGCTTCGTTAGGAGTTAGCTTCGGTAATTTTTGTTGTGCGAATCGTGTTCTACGTAAAATTCTGGTTAAGAAACATGCATCAGATTGCTTAAATTTTTACCTTGTCTGGGGGTCCATTGCATGTACTCACACTAAGTAGAGGTTTGATTCGTTGGGTTTTCAATACTCACCTGTAACATAAAGAAACAAATAATTTATCAGGGGTTTTCAATACTCACCTGTAACATAAAGAAAAGAACCAAAGAAACGTATGTACTAAGAAGAAGTAAAGAGCAAAAGGTCTCTGGAATACCGAAAATTTGTCTTTTAAAAATTTACATAGGCAACATAACTTGCTCCGCGTCTTCTTCGTTAACTTTCAACTTTCGTCCAAGACTCAGCTCCTGGGTTTCTTTACTCACAAATGTCAGGTGAATACATGCAGTAGAAATCAGAAGAAGAGAAATATAAGAAGAATGAAAAGGAGGAGAAAAAAATAATAAGAAGAGAGGAGAAATCACAATAACAAAAAGAAAAGAAAAACGCAAAAGAGGAGGAAGAAAAGGAAAAATAATTAAAGAGGTGAGAAAAGGATGAATAAGCGATAGAATTTTTTTCAATGCTCGGACAAATCGAGAAAAAAAGAGGGTTCGTCTTGTCGCTTTTCCTCCCCGTTTTCTACTCGCTCGATTTCTTCTTTCCCTTTTTCTTCCTCTTCTTTTTTTTTGTCATCGTATTGAAATGCGAAGGTCCAAGACTTAACCGCACAAGAGACTCGAGTCGGTCTAACAGTCAAAGTTGTTGAACGCGCAATGCGTGAAGTATTCCTCCAGTCTTGTAGGCACTAATACGCGCCTCATAACTTTCACGGCGGCCGTACTGCGCCGACTGTGTTTGGTGCAATGCGCGAAGTATTCCTCCAGTCTTGTAGGCGCTAAAATGCACGTCGCCTCTCGTGCCGACCGCACTGTGTATATTGCAACTCATTCGCCCTAAGTTTCGCAAACCGTGCTCGTGCGGACAAGGCCTAAATGGTAAGTCGATAGTATTTCCTCACAAAAGAATGTATTCGAAGTGTCATAAATGCGCACAAATCGTTACAGATCCCTTGAAACTGACTTTTTCTCAAGTTAGATCACCTGTCCCTTTCTTCGAACTATCATTGGATCATTTTTTTCATTTTTTTTTTTTTTTTTTAAGTTTTATTTATTTTTTTTTAAAGTTTTATTTATTTTTTTTTTAATTCGGAACAACAATTTCTGGCTCAGCTTAAAAACAACACAAAACACATGTACTGTTGGTTTTCCTGTGTGTATAAGTGTTTTTACGTATGATCCAAAACTTGTAATTCCCCCTTGCAAAATGAAGCTCAAATATAATGATTCTCGCTAGTTGTGATGCACTCTGCACAATGCTTCTTTGGAATATGTATTCAGAGGGCCAAAGCCCTCTAATCATTAAAAATACCTACCAACTTCATTCAGTGGTGAACTCACCCGTTGTTCCACCTGAATTAAATCTCGGGTCCCTAATATAACTCGCGCGGGCGGTGCGGCGCACAGTGGATCGAGTTGAACATGAAATTTTTGACTAAAGCCGCAAATTTTGATGTTTATTTCGTCAAGTTTCAAGTTTAAAGGGTGTTTCTAGAGGAAAATTCCACGAGGAAACCAATGGAACCACTTTCAGATCCTCAAAGTTTTGTATATACGGGTTTAGAAGCGTTTAAGGTGATTCGATGGACGCCATATTTTGTGTCAGAACGGCATGCGATATATTGCATCAATCGGTTCCATTTCTTCAGCTACTAGTCATTTTTCTCCAATTTTGAGATCGCAATTCTGTTGTCAGGAGACTAAAGCACTCACTTACGAATTCTAACAAAGAAATTCAACGTAATAAAGGCGTGCTTTTTTTAGAAAGAAAACATCGCATCCGATACTGATATCGAAACTGCACTCGAATGCGATATTTTCTCTCTAAAAAACTACGCCTTTATTACGTTGAATTTCTTTATTAAAATTGTTAAGTGAGTGCTTTAGTCTCCTGACAACATAATCGCGATCTCAAAATTGGAGAAAAATGACGAGTAGCTGAAAAACTGGAACCAATTGATGCGATATATCGATACCGTACGTAGCTTTGACGAAAAAAATAGCCTCCATCGAATCACCTGAAAGTTTCCAAAATGCATCCGACCTCTCTCGTTGACCCGATCCATTGTGGGGCGGAGGTGCATTCTGCAGTATGCACTATGCACTTTGCACGGGCCGGCAACCGTAGGGGGTTCCCGGGCTCCGGCGCGCGGTCAGGGAAACGAAACCAGCTCCCATGTTAATGGCTCTCCCCCCCCCCCCCCCCCCCCCCCNGGGCCGCCGCCCGGTCCTTTCATTCTCTTGCACTTACCAGTCATCGGGCACTTCGTCCGTGCTGTATTTCATTATCATTACGACAGAGATTGGCTGTTGTGCATCTTCGCTCGGCCTCGGGTCATGCCCCCTCCCCTCCCCCCGCCCGGTCCGCCCTCCCGGCCGTGTTTTTCATTTACAGCTATTTGTATCGTGTATACGCATCTTTGTTTATACTGCTCACCGTCAGTGTGTGAGTGTGCATTTTTACCATATAATATCACCGGGCGCGCGGCCGCCTGGGTTTCGTGTGCTCGCGCTGGTGCCGGCTCGAATCCTGCGGGGAGAACGGGGGAATATAAAAATGAGTACAAAGGGGGGTTATTTGGGTTGTATACAGGGGGTACACAGGGGTAAATATATGGATGGTATATAGGGTATATATGGGATGTATAGATAGGGCGTATATGGGGGCCATATGGGGTTTAAATGGAGTATATTGGGGGTATATGTAGGGGGTATATAGGGGGTATATGTAGGGGGTATATGTAGGGGGTATATGTAGGGGGTATATAGAGGGTATATATAGGGGGTATATAGGGGGATAAAGGGGGTGTATAGGGGGTATATATGGGATTTATAGAGAGTATATGGATGGTTATAGGGGGTGTGGGGGTTTTAATAAACGGGAGGAGGCTACTTTAACATCATGTCAGTTCGCCTTCAATTTTAAGTGTAGGCAACACGAGCTCCTGCGTGGTTGAATAATGGTATCATCTCCCATTTAACAGTCAATAGTCAGTTCTTAAAGTTACCGTTCATGTCAAAGCATCTCCTATGACTTGAGTCACACTGGAAAAAAAACACGTTGGATCTAGAGTCCAGACTCTTGAAAACATTGACAAGAAAAAATACTCTTGATTCAATCATATTTTTGCTTAAATCAAAAGGAAACCCACTCAAATTGGACGTATTTCTATCAAACGGAACTATGTGCATTATGACTTGAGCCCTGTTATGCATATATTCTTATGGGTCTCAGGGCTCATGTCTTAATGCACATAGTTCTGTTTGGTAGAAATACGTCCAATTAAGAGGCTTGGTTCTTGATTTACGCAAAAATCCGATTGAGTCAAGAGTATTTTTTCTTGTCGATGTTTTAAGGGTCTGGACTCTAGATCCAATGTGTTTTTTTTTTTTTTTTTTTTTTNTTTTTTTTTTTTTTTTTTTTTTTTTTTTTTTTTTTTTTTTTTTTTTTTTTTCAGTGCACCCTCAGCTTTCCCCCTGTAAAACTGTTGAAAAAAAAAACGAACGCGAGGAGGCCCATTTTAACTATTAATCCTTTAGAATACATCTATATATATATATATATCCTAAGTTGAATAAATAAAATAGAATAAATGTTGAATGAATTGACGTGGCAACTGACATGACGTCACGCACGCGCGCGGCCGGGCACGTATGCTCGCCGGTCGGCGGCGTGCGTGGCGCTGAAATCCGGCCGCGGCCGTAATTACACGGTAGTGAGGTAGGTATCCGCGTAAACAACGGCCGGGGCCGGGACGCGAACGGCCCGGCTCAAAATTGATAAAAATTAACTCTTTCGTTTGCGCTTGGGCATGATTCGCCTCGACGTCGGCGCGGCCAAGACCAGGAGCAGGGGAGCCGATCATTAATGAGTTCGACGCTCGGCTGACGTAAACGCGTAACCGCGCTTCGAGATGAGCCCGGGATAGTATTGGGTTGTACGGAGTCCAGGGCTCATCCTGCGAAAGAGTTAGGTTCTTATGTCAGAAGGGCGACGAGTTGACCACAATGCCCCGTCTCAAATACGATCCGCTTACAGGTGTATTTACCCGTCAGGACGTGAAGCTATTCTCTTATGGAGATCTCTCGATGAGCTCTATCCGCAGGAGGGGTTGCCAAATATGGACACTGTATCTGCGGACTAATCTGTCTTGCTAAGGAGGAACGCCGTATGAACATTCGAGAGTTGCCAAATTTCCTCCGATAAAATGTTTATTCACTGGAAAAAACACATTGGATCTAGAGTCCAGACTCTTAAAAACATCGACAAGAAAAAGTACTCTTGATTCAATCAGAATCTAGCTTAAATCAAGAACCAAGCCTCTAAATTTAAGCGGATTTTCTTTTGATTCAAGCAAAAATCCGATTGAATCAAGAGTATTTTTTCTTGTCAATGTTTTCAAGAGTCTTGACTCTAGATCCAACGTGTTTTTTTTCCAGCAGTGTTTTTGAGAAAAGTTACGAATATTTTTCCCTGAAATTTTAAGGAATTTCAGTTAAAATTGCGAACAAAATTATCTGAAAAACTGGGAGAAAAATATTTACAAATTTTCCTCAAAATTCGTGATTTACCGAAGAAAATCTGGCAACGCCTAAAGATTTATCCTTCCACGCACCCTTCGTTTCCTTAGCACGGTAGTAATCTTATAAGCTAGTATTTGTCTAACCTCTTTTGGTTCTGTTGTTGTTCTAAAATTGGTTTACAATTCAAGTGAAAATTGATATAGATGTAAAACATCGAAGTCAATTCCTAATTATTAAATGAATAACGATAACAGTGTTTAGTCACCTCTTTCACCATCTAGCCATGTACGGAGGAGCAATACACAGCTACGCAAAAAGATAAGTTCAGAGGGTGCTTTTTTATTTGAAAATTTGACTTCATTTTGCCATGAGATACAAGAAAAAATCACCGAAGGCACAGAAGACACAAAGGATATAAAGGGATCCTATTGGTGGAAGCGCGTGGTTCCAATGGACAAAGAAGGTAGATAATAGACTAACTAACTATAGTATTAGTCCATCATTTTTCCCTTAGTCTATAAGGACCAACTATCTCAACCGATGGGACACTGGAAAAAAAACACATTGGATCTAGAGTCTAGACTCTTAAAAACATCGACAAGAAAAAATACTCTTGATTCAATCGGATTTTTGCTTTGATTTAAGCAAAAATCTGATTGAATCAAGAGTATTTTTTTCTCTTGTCAATGTTTTCAAGAGTCTGGACTCTAGAACTCTAGATCCAATGTACTTTTTCCAGTGGATCGCTCCATACTCCCTATGTCTTCTTTGTCTATAGCTTTGTCTATAAATTACAATAATCAGCCCGCTTGTGCGCGAGCACGTGGGAATAATCTCATGAATGAGTTGTCAACTTTGAAGCTAATGCACACGTTTCCGGCTTTATTCGCGAAAAAATGGGGCCGGCGCGAATTCTTGGCAGACTTCAACCTCATCTCGCCGAGGATCATCGAGTTTCGGTCGGTGAATTCTGCCGTGCTAAGGAAAAACGCCGTATGAGCATTCGAGTGTTGCCAAATTTCATCTCGGAAAATATCAACATTTGAAGAGAGTTATGAATATTCCCTCTTCACATTTGCAGACTTTTTATCTAAAAAGTAATCTAAAAGTAATCATTTTTCGAACTAAATTCTCCGAAAAATCGGAGGAAAAATATTTACAAATTAGCCTGAAAATTCGTTGTTTTTTGAAAGAACTTTGGCAACGCCTCGTGGCTGATACGGCGTTTTTGCTCAAAACGGCAGCATTAACCACGCTTGTTCTCCAATTTCATATGTTGGAAGTAAATGGTTTCATCTTTGAAGAAGTTGAAAGAAGAGAAGCAGAGAAGAAACAGTTTGACGTATGTTTCCTCCAATTGCACTCTGTTAAGTATGAGCAGCATTTCGTTTTTTCGCAGCGATGGAACTATACTTAAAATTACCGTATCGACGTTCGACGCACAGTGGATCAAATCAATATAGGAAAGGTCGGACAAAATTTGGAAACTTTAGACGCTGATGACTCCGTTTTTACAAAACTTTGAGGTTCGGAAAGTGGCTCCATTGGCTTCCTAGTAAATTTTTTTTCTAGGAGCACCCCTTAAAATTTGAAGTGCGACGAAATAAACATCAAAATTTGCAACTCCATAAAGCCCGATTCTTCCCACATGAAGATGTAAAGAAAAAACGCCATTTACAGCCACATACTCTAATACCACCGTTGCAATTCATGTGAGCACAAATTTGCCTATCTCGCGAATTGATGGCGGATGCTTTCACGTGCGTGAGGGACCCATTGGACAAACGGTTAGTTTAAACGGGCCAATCACACGCCGATACCGTGATGTCATTCTACCCCTGTCACATACTCTAATACCACCATTGCAACTCATGTGAGCTCGAATTTGCCTACCTCGCGATTTGAAGGCGGATGCTTCCGCGTGCGCGAGGGACCCATTGGACAAGCGGTTAATTTAAACGGGCCAATCGCACGCCGATACCGTGACGTCACGCTACCCCTGTCATCCCGCGAGGGAGAAGGAAAGACGGGGGAGGGCGGGAACCGCAGAAATAATAAATGGGACACAATTATGAATCGTTCGCGACGAAACGGAGGGCCCGCGCTCTTGTGTTATGTAAATACGCGCGGGTTGGAGTCGAAACGTTTTAATGCGTATCGGCCGGGATTATATCATTTTAATATGTCATCATTGAGACTTGGAACAAATTACAATACGCCTGTGTGCGCCTCTATATAAATGAGCAGTCTAATGAAAATGTAATTCCGGCTCCTCTCGCCGCTGCGTCGCGCTGAGGCCAAACGCCGTATGAACTTTGTGATGTTGCCAATTCATTCTGCTAAAGTACAAATTTCCTGGGAAATTCTAGGGTATTTTAAACTGAAGTTTCAAGAGGATTTTATACACAATTCAATCTCACGTAAATATTGCAAATCTTCTTAATCACATTTCTCTTTTCGGGGCTTACCTGCTGATTTACTGAGTTTTTCATAATGTTTCCCATCAAATATAATTAATTCACTTTGTTTCTATTAAAGTTTTATTTATTCTTTCAGTGCCCTGAGCTCTTTCCAAGGAAATGTCTGCAGTACTCAGTGAATTCCTCAAAAATAAGCATTTCGTTCACTGGAAAAAAAAAAAACACATTGGATCTAGAGTCCAGACTCTTGAAAACATTGAAAAGAAAAAATACTATTGATTCAATCAGATTTATGCTTAAATCTAAAAGGAATCCGCTCAAATTAAGAGGCTTGGTTCTTGATTTAAGCAAAAATCCGATTGAATCAAGAGTAATTTTTCTTGTCAATGTTTTTAAGAATCTGGACTCTGGATCCAATGTGATTTTTTTCCAGTGTTGCTGGCAAGTGGGCAACCTTTGAAGACAGATACGAGGTTCTTCCACAAAACAAAGCTTTCTCCCTACCTTACGGAGGGGGGAGGACGCTGCTGAAAAGGGAGAAAAACTTTTAATTTGTCCTCTTGCAGTGAAATGAAAGAAGATTTGAAGACTATGACGCCACTCCTGCAATCTGATGAGCCGCCATAGCTATCAACTCGGGTGCGACCCGCGGCTCAAAGTATCTCCGCACTCATATTATAATTTATTTCGTAATTGTCGAGGATTTCGAGAGGAGAGATGGAAATAGAAAGGAACAAGTTCATTGTTGAGGTAACTCATAACTTTTTTTCCTTTTTCTTACGATACGATAAGTAATTCAATAAATTGAATGAGCCCCTTTGCCGCGTTCAGCGGCTCCAATAAACCCGTAATTAATGATGTAATTTCAAGTCATTATTGCACGCCCGAGCAGGGACAGAGTGAAATGTGTCCCTTTATCCTCCAGGGACTTAATCAGCTTTATTTCCGATCGGCGCACAGTGGATCGAGTCAATGGGGAACACTGAAAGAAAAATCTCGGTGTATTTACTAAGAAAAGAGTAACATTACCAAGAATTCAAGGTTCAATTTGATTCCAGTTTTTTCTTGGTAAAATTACCATTTATGGAATTGGTAATTTTACCGAGAAATCTAGGTAAAATTATTGAACTTTCTCGGTAATTTTACTGGACCTTGGTAAAAACGCCAATATTTTTTATCGACTCTGGTAGAGACGACCGAGATAAAATGGCAAATTTGCAGGGAATTGATTACCAATAAAAGTGGTATTCCTACCTGGAAAAAACAGTAAAAATACCGGTTTTTAGGTAAGCTTACCAGTCTGTCTTGGTAAAATTACCAATAATTGGTAAAAAAAAGTGAGATGGTGAAGGTACCAAACCAACGGACCTTCGTAAAAATGCCGAGCATTTTTTTTCAGTGAAAGTCGGACCAAATTTGGAATTTTTGAAAGCTCATAGCTTCGTTTATACACAATTTTGAGATTTTAAAAGTGGTGCCATTGGTTTTTTGGAGAAATTTTCTCTCAGAAACACCCCTCAAAACTTCATATGTAACGAATTAAACATCAAAATTTGCAGTTTTGGTCAGCAATTTCATGTCCGACCTCTCTGATTCACTCCGTTCACTGTGCGGCGCCGGGAATAAAAGACGGTGGGATGATTACAATGTGCGGTGAAGGTTCTTTGCCACTTGTCACGATAAATTTGATTTAATTATAACGTTTATTTTAAAATACAATATCACTGTAACCTGACCGTTTCGACAGAAGGATGTGCAATGAACGGGTCACTAGGCATGGTATGAAATTAAGCATGCAATAGACGTTTCCGTGTCGAAATGTTTACGTATCATGCAATGAGCGTATCGAAACTTTTCAGCTTCAATCAGAAAGGATAAAGCAGCGTTTTCGGTGTGGCTTAATTCACACTTCTCGTTCCCCCAATGAGAACACCCGATGAGAGAGAAAAATAGTGCCCAACTCGAGCAAACATCATGATTCTTGAATTTGCCGCAAAGAGTCTTTTTAATTTTTATTCAAGTTGAATTTCTCCAGATACGAGAGGGAAAATGATTGGCTTACGTATAGCTGCACCATTCTTGATTCATGATTAAAAATTTCTTGGCGGAAAATTTAAGAATCTGCAGGTTTGAGCGCTAAGTACTTTTTTTCAGTGTACACCTATTTCGATTTATTTACGATGAAAAATTGTCTTGGAGGGCTAGATTAGGAGGAGTGAAGAAGAAGAAGAAGAAGAAGAAGAAGAAGAAAAAGAAGAAGAAGAAGAAGAAGAAGAAGAAGAAGAAGCAGAGGAAGAAGCAGAAGAAGAAGGAGAGGGAGAAGGAGAGGGAGAAGACGGAGAAGGAGAAGAAGAGAAGAAGAAAAACAAGAAGAGGAAAACGAAAAAGAAGACAAAGAAGAAGAGGAAAACGAAGAAGGAGACACAGAAGAAGAAGACGAAGAATAATTATAAGACGAGTTAGAAGAAGTTCTCATGACTGCCCTTCAGCACAAATTCGGTGGAGCTTCCTTTCCGTTCAGTCTTCGGTTTTTTTTCGACTGATAAATTTCAATATTTAAAAATTTTGCCTCGACACCTTCGCGTTCCTTTACAATAAAAAGTGAAAAAACATATTAATGGGTATCGGCACGAGGGAGGAACAGAAGAAAAAAGACAACCCGAGAAAACCTCGGAAGTTAATCCAATTACGAAACTGGTGTAACACCCCGTTTCAGGCCCGATCACTCAACCGCTGATCAGGTTTGGTTTGAGGTTATCTTAATTTCGATCGAGTCGCCATTAGCTGGTCAGCAGGAATGCTCGGAAAAAGCGCTCATCGGCACGGAAACGCGACTGCAGTTATGCTGTTATACACGGGTAGGGTAATAAAGTGGGATTTGGATTCGCGTTGTCGAGTTTGAGTATCAGCGTGAATCATTGTCTATCGATATTTTCCCCATAGAAGATATAGTAAAGATCGATTAACGAGAGCGCCCTGATAATTTATTCATTTCCATAGATTCAAACGGCGGATCAATCGATTCATCGCAAAACACGCCACGCTGAGTGTCCCGGCACCCGAGTAATATTAATTACTTGCATTAACCGCTGATTCATTTCGAATGATTTTTCCGGCCGGCGACCATTATCCAATCAAAAGTTCATTTGATTAAGTATTTGATTTATATCGCGCGGAGAGATAGATGAACTAGTCGGACGCCCGGCCCGGCCCACGATCTATTGCTTTTCCGCTAAAACTGAAATTAATTAATGACGGAATTAACATAATGTTTTAACACGTTCTTTTCATTTGTTCCCTCGTTAGTTTTCAAGACGGTTCTGGCCCGGTTTGGTAGCTGGTTGGAGTTTGAAGTATCTATACTAAAAGGAACTAAGTTACACGCAAGTCCTATGCACTTAGTTCCTTTCAGCATAAATACGTCCAGTTGAAAATGTTGATCTATTAAATTCCATTCAGCCACCTGTTTACTGACAGGGTAAAAAATTGCAAACTAGTAGCTCCATGAGAAAGGAATTCAGATTGGCGATACATTTGAGAATAGAGCTGTACATTTAAGTGCAGTTTTTACTACGCGAGTGAAATGCATTACTTTTAGCCTTTAGGCTTCATGAAACATTCTTCTTCAATTTACAACTGGTTTAACCTGCTATGTTATGCATCAATCAATCAAATTTCATCCTATGTATAAAAAATGTAAAGATCCTTTTTTGACGGTGGATGTTACAGTAGTTACAGGATATGCGTAAGAGAGAAGTAATGCAAATCCATGGTAATCTGTCACTTGAAGTTCTCATTTCTGATATTATTTTACCAATGTTTAACGAAAAAATGCATAATTTTGTCTTAAAAGGAGATAATTCGATACTGATATCGAAACTGCACTCGGATGCGATATTTTCTCTCTAAAAAAACCACGCCTTTATTAGGTACGTTGAATTTCTTTGTTAAAATTGGTAAGTGAGTGCTTTAGTCTCCTGACAACAGAATTGCGATCTCAAAATCGGAGAAAAATTACGAGTAGCTGAAAAAATGGAACCAATTGATGCGATATATCGCATGCCGTTCTGACACAAAATATGGCGTCCATCGAATCACTTTAATGTGGGTTGGTTTGTGGTTCCTTTCTGTTCGATTCGAATTTCAATTCGATTATTCATCGATTAATAAGTTTTGTCCATCCATAAAATTCGATCAATCTATAAATTCTCTCACCGAAAAACACCATACCTTTGGTCCGTCTGATCGCGGGACTGAGTCCACGGGAACAAGAATCGGCCGAGCAGCGGAAGCTATATTTTGTGAATGAATAGGAACTCGGACGAGGAGGGGGGAGGGGGTGACGGGGGAGCGGCGTGGGCGCCCAACGGG
>NW_017549178.1:2148319-2161034 GCF_001854935.1 Bemisia tabaci
GGGGGGGGGGGGAGAGGGGTTCTCAAGTACACGGGGTTTCCAGGGGGACTGTGCCAAATTTGAGGCTCGTATCGAGGAAGGCGCCGCACAGTGGTTCGAGTCGATAGGAGAGGTCGGACATAATTTGGAAACTTTGAACGCTTATAACTCCGCTTAGACAAAACTTTGAGGTTCTAAAAGTGGGTTCATTGGTTTTCTCGTGAAATTTTCTACTTAAAGCACCCCTTGAAATTTAAAATGTGGTGGAGTAAACATCAAACTTTGCAGTTTTAGTCAAAAATTGTATGTCCTATCTCTCTGATTGACTTGGTACACTGCGCGGCATCGGTTTTATGGCTAGGGACATGCGCCTCGTCTTAATCACGCTGGGTATCGACGCGCTTTACTGCCATGCTAAGGAGAAACGCCGTATGAGCATTCGAATGTTGCCGAATTTCCTCCCGAAAAATATATTTTTTTGAAGAGAGTTATGAATATTTTTCCTTTGCATTTTCAGACTTTTTACATTAAATATCGAAGAAAACACTCCGAAAAATCGGAGGAGAAATATTCACAAATTATCCTGAAAATTCGTTGTTCGGTGGAGGAAATTTGGCAACGCCTGATGGGTCATACGGCGTTTTTCCTTAGCACGCCAGTTTAATGAACGTTCTTTCGTGCACCGTTTACATACTCGCACAAAAATATTTACAGCCTTTCCCGAAAATTCGTGATTTACCGAAGGAAATTTGGCAACGCCTAAATGTACATACGACATTCTTCCTCGGCACGGCAGAGCCTCTTGAGATTCTTTCTTTCGATTCCGATTTTGGGTGGATTGGAAAATCAACCTTTGCGAGCGGTTGAGTCGACCCCGCGAAGAGGACTCAAGAGTCCCTTCCTACTGAGAGTCAAGACAATGTGAATCCATTTCTGATTGGTCCCCATATTTTAGGCCTCCACAGTGTCGCAAACGGGAATGAAGATTTCATTTTCACCAATTGCAAAGATTATGATCTGGAATTGATCGGGGAATTACGGATTGAGGAACAAACGGAATGAGAGAAGGAACGGAAAAAGAAATTAGAGAATGGGCCACTGGAAAAAAAACACATTGGATCTAGAGTCCAGCCTCTTAAAAACATTGACAAAAAAAAATACTGTTGATTCAATTGGATTTTTGCTTGAATCAAAACGAAATCAGCTTAAATTAAGAGGCTTGGTTCTTGATGTAAGGTAGATTCTGATTGAATCAAGAGTACTTTTTCTTGCCGATGTTTGTAGCGTCCAGCCCACGTACAAACTGGGGCTCTCAAACTGGCACTAATTCTTCTATTTCTCAGCCATTTCGGCACGGAATGCCATGAAAATTTCAAGATCTGATCTGTAATGTATCCCAAACACATCGGTTACCCTTAAAGATCGTCGGCCCGACGATCTTTGAAAGGCAACAGTCAACGGTTCCATCGATGAGCCTCTTTGAGGCCCCTACTTTGTAGGTGGGCTGGACGCTTTTAAGAGTCTGGACTCTCCATTCAATGTGTTTTTTTTTTCCACTGAATTACGAATTCGGCAAGGAACAAACGGAATGAGAGAGGGAACGGAGAAAGGAATTAGAAAATGGGCTGATCAAAGATTACGAAAAACTCTCAATTTGTGTAATCTTTCTTCCCGTCTGTGATTCCATGAGGGGGAGTGGAGTTGTCTTGACTCTCACAATCAGTATAAAGAGACTATAGAGGACTCTTGAGCGCTTGTCGATGGTCAAGACTTGACGGCTCACTCGGCGAACTGCGGCTGTGAGGTGAGCGAAATGGCGGAATGTGGCATTGCCGTTACGGAGCGGCGTGACGTACGCCGCGGGCTACGGACGGATTAGTCGCCGCGCCGCATCGTCCGAGCAGGTGTTATAATCGCCCGACGCATCGCCACAACGCCACGCCACGGGACGTCCGTGCCCAGACAAGACGTCCGATTGCGTTGGTTTTCGGATGGAGGTAACGAACTATAATAAAGAATTCGCAGGCGTCTGAAATTTTGTGAATTTCATCTTTAGAATGATTTTGCCAGGAAAACTGAGTTCGAGGATATACTTGGTTTCTAAATTGGACAATTATTGGAGAAAATATGACAAAATAACTTAAAATGCTAAATTACATGTGTTTAAATGGAAAATGCTGCCAGATGACGTTATGAGGCGGCACATTTTCCCACTTTTCAATAAATTTTTCTCCAATTTCCCATGTCAGAAAAAAATTATGAAAAATACTGCGAACTCAGCTCATAACGCACTCTTAGATGAAGCAATAAAATTTTCGGGTGCAAATTCTCCATTGAAGAATCGTTTTTTTAGAATAAAGTTTTTTGTACATATCGGGGATCTGTAATCCAAGTAATGGGTCAGTTGCGCTGGTCACAGAATCGTGTTTTGATGCTTTCTAATAGTAGATCATCTTAAAATGATAAGATCTGTTCAGACAGCAACTTTCTACGTCCAATATCGCACTTTGAGAGGTCGAGTTTTTGACGTCATCCACCGCGGTTCGTTAGGGACCATTTTTGTGCCTTATTTTAGAAAATGGGTCCGTTGCGCTGGACACAGAATCGTGTTTCGATGATTGATTCTTATAGATCAACTATGAATAATAAGATCCGTCCAAAGAGGAACTTTCTACGTTCATAATTAACCGAACTATTGCACTTTGAAAAATTCGGTTTATGACGACATCCACCGTTGTAGTGACACTCGTGATCTCTTCCACCTTGCTTACATCCGAATCACGTTGAGTTACCAGTGCAAATCTGCGTCACACTGACTGATGAAAGCAAGGAGAAGTATTCATGTAGTCTTGTAAGAGCTAATATGCGGTTCACGCCGACCGCCCTGTTTGGCGCAATGCGCGAAGTATTTCCTGAGTCTTGCAGGCGCTAGTATCATTCATCCGAAATTGACGTTGAGTAACCAGTGCAAATATGCGTCACTCCGACTGGTGAAAGCAAGGTGGACGAAACCAAGGGTGTCACCACCGCAGTTCCTGTTTGGACAGATCTTATTATTCTCAGCTGATCTATAAGAATCAATCATCGAAACTCGATTCTGTGTCCAGCGCAACTGACCAATTTTCTAAAATAAGGCACAAAAATGGTCCCTTACGAACGACTAACCTGCAGCTTTTTAACACAATCGTTTGTCGCTATTCTACCAGGCTGAGGGAAAGCGATGAGCATTCGAATGTTGCCAAATTTCCTCCCAGAAATTATTTATTTTTGAAGAAAGTTATAGATACTTTTCCTTGAAAATTTCCGACGCTTTATATAAAATTACGAGAAAAATTCTCTGCAAAATCTAGGGGAAAATATTCACAAATTTTCCCGGAAATTCGTGATAAGTTGAAGAAAATTGGGTTATATCTGAAGCAGGCCCGCCACAAGGGTGGGGATACTGGGTCCATGGTACCGGGGCCCGGGCCTTGGAGAGGCCCGTGCCGCCCATGACACACTTTTTCATATTCACATGTAACCCTTGTCTCATAAGGAAAAGTGAAAAATTTTATAAAAGGTGAATAAATTTTCTAAAACTCGCTGGGGCACTGTAGAATTCCTTTTATTGCTATAGAGGTTTGCTTCTATTTTAAAGATTTTTAGTAGATAATGATATTTTTACAACTGTGCGCTCTAAACTTTAAGATATTAAAAATTATTTTTCTGGTGGTAAGGTGACCGCGGGTGGGGGGGGGGGAGGTTGGTGGCAGTCATGGGGCCCGGATCTTAAAATTGGAACTAGGGCCCGAGGTGGGATGTGGCAGACCTGATCTGAAGGATTATACTGCCGTGCTAAGGAAGAACGCCATATGAGCATTCGAGAGTTACCAAATTTCCTTTGTTGAAATTTTTATTTCTGAGAAAAGTTTTGAATACTTTTCATGAAATTTTCAGGAACTTTAAGCGAAATTGCGAACAAAATTATCTGAAAAATTGGAAGAGAAATATTCATCAGTTCACCAGGAGACTCGTGTATTATCAAAGGAAATTTGGCAATGCCTGAAGGTTCATACGGCGTTTTTCCTTAGCACGGTTGTATACGGCGTTTGATTAGCACGGCGGTATTGTCGGCGCGCTTTGCTGCGAGGTAAGCAAGCCTCGGGATCGTTCAAAAACCCATCGTTGGGGCCCAAGAACTGGCTCGGGTCGTGGTCGTGGGCCCGTGGGGCCCAGCGGGCGTCCCGACGCCGACGATGAGCGACGAGGCCTCTCGGCGCTCTCGGGCGTTTTGGCAAGTTGGCAACGATTGCGATTTGCGAATGTTTACATAAGGCCACCGACGCCATCGCACAATGGACCCAAACAACGAAAATTTTAGCCGTTCCGCGGAACGGTAATTGAATCAGTGAGTTCGAAAACACACCAACTCGGGTTTTTTCGATTTTCACTTTTTTACGGTTTAGTAACACTTATGGATAGAAGCATCTGCACGCAAAAGGAAATTTCGAAATTGCAATTGGAAGTGCTCGAAACGACGACGGAAAAGGGGAAGAATCGAAGTGTTTCATTGGAAATACCAATTTTTGGCCATTTCAAGGGAAACGGATCACCATTCGATTTTACACAACCTAAATTTGCTCCAAATTTTTCCTCATTACCTCGTTTTGTAAGGAAGTAAGTCGACCGTGAATGAATTTTATCTGTATATCGCAACGTTAAAAAAAATTGCACAATCATAGCGGCATTGCAGGCCTCATACGCCCTTTTATCGAAAAATGCCTCAACTCTGATCGGATTTCTGAAATTCTCAGTTGACCTGTCGCAAAAATCACGATGAGCACATTAGACAAGTCTGAAATACACCCCTAACTTCACAGTCTACACAAGATATATGCGGGGTTTTTTTTTTTTTTTTTTTTTTTTTTTTTTTTTTTTTTGCCTCCTGCTTCAACAACGATACTACGGCATAGGTGACCATCTCGTAAGAGAAGTCGTTCCATCCGACCCTTGGACATAATGAAAGTGCACAATCTTCAAAATGAAGTTACATTTTTTCGATTTTTGGCTGCGTAAAAATTGAAAATTCAACAATTTAAACCATTAATAAAACAATTTAAAATGACCTTAAGACTATGAAATCTACGGGTTACAGGATGTAAAAATCTTATTTTCCCGAAAAAAATTGTCGAAGACCCACGGTGCGCGCCGTAGTCATATCGTCTTGCCGCGTCCGCGCACCAGGTACACAGTTATCGACAACGAGTGAATCGATATCATTCGATGTACCGGCCTACTACGATGAGAAATCGATGTATCGAAATGTGATGGGTCGCCTCGATGCGTGGGACAGGAATTCGGAGGCTGCGCAACCTCGGAAAGGGGACACGTATGGAGAGGAAAGTACCATTATCATGATAATAATACGGATTACACAATATGATTCAGTGAGTTAAACGGGTCCCGCTCCGACCGTGGGCTCGGCTGGTAATTTGCGTGTTGATGCAATGGCTGATTTTTAGATTCAGAGGAAAAGAAAATCCTCGATGAACTATTAAAATGAATACCAGGGGGTCTGCCCCCTGGCCGCGAAGCGGCAGGGCCCTCGAGGCGCTGCGCGCCTCCAAAGGCCGCTTGCGCTCCTCGGCCAGCAAAACACTGAAAAAAATGGTATGCTGTTTTAGCACCTAGGATGTCAAAAATGTGTCTGGTGATCCTAAGATGTTGCTTTCATTGCCCATGCAGTTGAATTTGCATTCACAGGATGTATAATTAACTGTGGAGGCAGTAAAGGCAGGATCACCAGGGATCAAAGGGATCACCAGGGTTCAAAGGGATCACCAGACACATTTTTGACATCCCAGGTGCTAAAACAACATATTATTTTTTTCAGTGAATCATCCAAATCGCCAGTTGGCGGTCAATGAGCAAATAATATTAATTATTTAACATAACGACGTTTCAAAGGAAAATTTCCCACCAAACAATATATTTGACGACTTTCTCCTTACTCTGAATTTTGGTTCCTTTTTTGAAAGTTGACCTTGACAGGGCCACATACAGCTGTCCGTGACGAAAGAAAGGCCTCTGAAAGTAAAAGAAAGAAAAATGCTCCAAAATGTGAGCATCTTCTCGCCCTCGACTCGGTAGCAGAGTTTTCCGCCGGCGTCCAAAACGCCGCGGACAGACGCGCCTAAGGTTCCGTACCTCTAGATCAAACTACATACGAAACTGTTCGACAATCCAACGACAATTCGTATTTTTCCCAGTAAACTCGGTTTTTATCGAAAGAAATTCGGCAACGTCTGAAGGCTCATACAGCGTTCTTCCTTAGCGCGGCAGGACTCTCCTTGCCGGTACGGTGGCAGCGCGAGACGATAAATAATTATTAATTTTCGGCGTGTCCTAATCATTCGTAGGTAAGAAGAAGCACGCTCAAGACATTTGTTCGGCGGCTATTTGTCGCGCAGACAAGGGAGCTTCGTGCCGGGGCGTGCGTCGCCAGGTTCGGGGTCGTCCCTGAACAAACACTTCATTATTTCCCTCGGCCGACTGTAAAGGGACATTGATTGCATAATCTGCTTAATGCAGGGTCCCTTTCAGCCGTGACAATGCACGCCCGCTATGAATGGGCCGGGCATGAATGGACCCCGTTTTTGCGTAACTTGCTTAAGGGCGGGGCCCTGTTGCCGTGCTGTCGCCAGGGATCTCAGGGACGACGCGGAGATTGACACTCGGGACACTGGAAAAAAACACATTGGATCTAGAGTCCAGACTCTGGAAAACATTGATAAGAAAAAGGGCTCTTGATTCAATCAGATTTAAGCTTAAATCAAAAGGAGATCCGCTCGAATTAAGAGGCTCGGTTCTTGATTTAAGCTTAAATCTGATTGAATCAAGAGTATTTTTTCTTAACGATGTTTTTAAGAGACTGACCTCTTGATCCAATGTGTTTTTTTTCCAGTGGATGATTAGAGAAATTGCGAATTGCGCTGTGAAGATCTGCCGTACTAAGCAAGAACGCCGTAAATCCATCGAGATTTTCCCGCGTTTTTTGGAATTCAACGATTTATAAAATAAAAACTGTTTTATCCATGCACCTCAAATTTTCAGGTTAGGTTCTTGATAACACTGGAAAAAAACACATTAGATCTAGAGTCCAGTCTCTTAAAAACATCGACAAGAAAAAATACTCTTGATTCAATCGGATTCTTGCTTGAATCAAGAACCAAGCCTCTTAATTTGAGCGGATTTCCTTTTGATTCAAGCAAAAATCCGAATGAATCAAGAGTATTTTTTCTTGTCAATGTTTTCAAGAGTCTGGACTCTAGATCCAATGTTTTTTTTTTCCAGTGAATATTTGCGAAAGAATTTAGTAAAAACATTGTCCCAAGGTACACAGGATTTTCTACTATGATGCATTGTTTCCAAAAAAATTAAAATGGCGTTTACGGCGTTTGTGCGTTGAACGGTAGTGATACCGTGCCGTAAATAGAGAATTTGTAGGTATCTGAGATTTGATGATTGAATTTGAGTCTAAGTGGAGACTACTGACTGAACTGAACATGAGAAAACCTTTGGTTAATGAATTACACGATTATTGGAGAAGATATCACGAAATAATCGAATCTGCTTAAATTAAAATGCGAGTGTTTAAATGAGAAATTCCACCAGATGACGTCACTAGGCGGCGCATTTTTTCACTTTTAAATCTATTTCCTATATCAAAAAAAAAAGTATGAAAAATACTGTGAAAGTAGCTCTTTAAGCACTTTCAGATGAAGCAACAAAATATTTGCATGCAAATTCTCAATTATTGCATTCTCACTGAAAACAAAGTTACGGGCTGTACAGACGTACCGGCCGTTTCGGGCCCAGAGGCCGAAATTTCCGGATCCTGAGGCCGTAACTTTTTTTGCTCCGGGTGCTACGCCCGGAGCGCGGACGTTGGCATAAGAGCGGGGCAAAATACTAACTTTTGCAACTTATCACAATATGAATGGCAAAATATTTTTCTGCGGGCAGAATCGAGTTTCTCCGACCCCATACAATTGCATGATATAAAACGTAAGTTCATAATAAATGATTTCACTAGTGAGGCAACCCTGTGTTTACTTCGCAACAAGTCGCCGCGTCCTCCCCACTCGTCGCCCTTCCAGCGTAAGGGCGAATCTCAATTACTACATGAGCCCCAGAAAGCATGACTTGAAACGTAGAGCAGGGCTCACTCAGGAATTGAGATGTGCCCTTACGTCAGAGGGGTGACCTATTGTTCACCCTCTGTCCCTGCAAGTGCCTCTACCATGGCGCATTCCGCCTTGCTCTCTTTGAAAATCGTCGCCTCTATTCTACGAGTTTTTTGTACCCGGCTCATGCTACTGTTCTTGTCCTCTTCATTCATTTCCTTGCATGATCTCCTTGAAGACGAGCATTTCTCTGACGATTATCCTACTCAAAGGTTAAAATTGGACTGTTCGAAGGGATCCGTTATTTGTGTTCCTATATTTCATAAAGAATGAGTCACTAAACCTTGTTCATTTTATTGAATATTCGCGCGAAACCGGGGCGTTTTAAATTTGCGTATAAGTTGAGCGATTTAAACTGCGCATTTCTCGGTAATTGAGTTACTTGTTGGCGTTTTCAGTGTTCGCATCGTGTTATACGCGTCATTTTCCTTCAGAAAACTATATTCGCCAGTCAAAATTCGTTCATGGTTTAGTGACCCATTGATAGTATTCCCATGTGATTTACTCGGGGAAAACTCCACATCTCATGATATTAAGTGGAAAAGCTAAGCAATTTTTCAAATTATTGGTTCTCTTATTTTAGTACTGGAAGGCTGCCGATTACCTAACATAGGGCTGAATTTCTCACTTGACGCGGGATCCAACTACTAAAAACGCTGGAAAATCGTAGAATTTTGTGAATATTTTATATGAATAGCAATGTATCAATAAGAATACCCACTATATTAAATGGAAATTACATACATTTTCATACAAACGTTATAGAATAAGGAATCATTGCTCTGCTTACATTAATTCTCATTGTGGATTCCTGGTCCCGCACCTACTTTTTCAATCGTAGCAAAAATATTATTTTTGTGCAAACAATTCTTTCAGGGTTCCGGTAACAATAGGATAGCTCCATACTCCCAACATCTTCTTTGTCTATCGCTCTGCCTATCAATTTCAACGATCAGTCCGCAGGAATCGTAGCTCAGAATTGGAAAATTTAGTTCAATTCTCCTTGCTCTCCCTTGCTGAAAGCAACGTGGAACATCAAGTAAAATCCGAAGATCCTAGCTGAAACTATGCGAGGAGAAGAGCCTCGGTAATGCGCAACAGAATTTACGCGTGTTCAGAGGCCACGACCTCATCACGCTGAGAAATACGGTTGATATCAATTAATACGTCCCCGAATGACGTCATCAAGCTCGGGGGGAAAATTATTGCTCCCGCCAGCTTCTCTTTCCCCCGTGCGCACGATCATGAACCGGGCTAATTTCTCGGTCATGCAGACCGTTCCGCAGGTTTTTGACAGGAAAATTATCTGAGCTCGGTGGTNGGGGGGGGGGGGGGGGGGGTAAGAGGGCAGCGTGGCAATGGCAGAACGTGGCGATTTCGATTAGAGGAGCATGGTGAGCCAATGTGATGAGTTATATGCATCTGCGCCCCCCTCCCCCCGTACTGCACCCCGTTCGCCGTGCCAAGGAAGAACGCCGTATGAGCCTTCAGGCGTTGCCAAATTCCCTTTGATAAAACACGAATTTCATGATGAACTTATGAACAGTTTCCTTCCAATGTTTCAGATAATTTTGTTCGCAATTTCACCTTGAGACCCTGAAAATTTCGGGGGGAAATATTCATATATTTCCTCAGAAATGAACATTTTATCCAAGGAAATTTGGCAACTCTTGAATGTACATACGGAGTTTTTCCTTAGCACGGCAGCTATGTCCTGTGTTCTGCAATCATGATCGGGAATCGCCAGTTTACCACCGATATTTATTGTTATGCCTCGTATCGCACATTGTTGCCATTTTTATATTTGAGATGCTTGGTTGCCGTTTGATGGCAACAAGGCGTATTTGAAAGTTTGGACTCTTCCCCCGTGCAAAAAATATCCAGATATTCGCTGGAAAAATAACAACGAAAAATTTGGTACTAAACACACGATAAACAGAGATTTGTTTTAGTTTAACTCCTCCAAGACAAATCGACTGTAAAAAAACAACACTGGGTATCTCAGTTGAGGTATTATGAGATCTCCGCTCCTATTTTATTTTTTAAACGGAGACCAAACGGACATCATGGCCTGAAGTTTTCACAGAATAATCTTTATAATTTCTTCTATGTAGTGTCTATATTATAAGAATTTTTTCTATAAATCTTAATCTATTTGCGTATATTTGCAGCCAAAATCCTGGACAAGCCCTCTTTCAAAAAGTCGAAAGACTCAAAGGAATATCAAACTCGCTGAAATGGCGGGAAAATCATGTAAGAGATTTACTGTACGCTGTCGTGTTAAGGAAAACACCGTAAGAGCCTGCTGCCGCATTTCTTTGGAGAAATCAGGCAACATGAATGAGCATCAATTCTTGGATTCTGAAGATTTCGTTTCAACTTTTCTATTGTTTTCTTACACGAGAAATTAAAAGACAGCTGAAAGAAGTCGTAGAAACCCGCGCTCGCTTCTGATTGGTGCCGGATGATATCATTCGGTTCGGCGCAAAACCGGGGCGTTTTAAATTCACGGAAAAGTTGCACTTTTTAAACTGTGTATTTCTCGGTTTCTGAATTAATTTCCGCATTTTCAATGAGTGCATCTTGGTCTACGAATCGTCTACCGCCAGGAAAATGTATATGCACAAGTCAAAATTCGTTCATGCCTTAGTGACCCATTAAGTTAAGCTGGCAAGCAATTCCGGAAGCCATTGTTTCCCAGACGAGGGATCGTAACCAATGTAAAATTAAAATTTTAATATCTCAGTTAGTAGTTAATTTCAGTCACTTCTGTCACACAAATAGTGTTCTACGTGGAATTTTGGATAAAAAATATGTATCAGAATGTTGAAAACCTTTTTGTCTACTGGTTCATTAGGGTATTCGCTGGAGACTTAAACGCTAGGATAGGAAAGTAGAGCATACAGTTAGTAAATCGAACTTAGCATGTAAATCCAAAAGTCGTTGTGTCCCACACGAAGAATCGTAATCAATGTAAACTAAAAACGTTATACATCTCAGGAAGGGGTTGATTTCAGTAATTGTTGTTGCGTGAATCGGATTTTCCGTGAAATTTTGCTCATGAAACACGAATCAGAATGATTAATTCTTAATTCGTCTACTGGTCCATTTCAACTATATTCCTGGCTCATTTTAGCACCAGTCATGCGGAGGTCTGGTTGCACCAACTAGAGGTGCGGATGCACCAACAAGCGGGCTGATAGTTCAAATTGATAGACAAGGCTATAAACAAAAAATACATAGGGTATATAGAGCGATCCTTTTGATTGGAGTGGAGGGTCCTTATACACTAAAAGGGAAAATGATGGACTAACTACGTACATAGAGAGAATTTTCAAAACCAAAGTTTGGTTCATACGACGAGTAAACCATAAAGTAACCATGGCTTTTGGTTGAAACTTTGAGGGGAAAATGTCAGCTAGTTCTCTTGAAAAATGCCAACGTCGCAACTACCCTTGCACTTACCCACTGCTCTCTTCGCAATGGACCACTAGGCAAGGTACAAATTTCAGCATTCTGATATTTCTTCCTTAACCAAAATTTCACGTAAAACACGATGCGCACAACGAAAATTACCGATATCTACTCCTCACGAAGATATTTAATGATTCTTGATGCGTGAATTCAAACTACCCGCTCACGAAAACTCAATACTCTACGTGATTCACATCGCGCACTAAACGTTACCATGACAGTCTTTGCAATATAAAAATCTGGCAATCTCAATCTTGACACTTTGGCTCAGCTATAGCAAATTGCTTATAGTCTGAACAACACATGGTGAGAAATGAACATTGCTCGATTGAGAAGCTTGCTGAAACCGTTGTAGTGCGCGATTTGACTCACGTAGAGCTTTGAGTTTCTTGTAAGCGGAAAGTTCAAATTCCTTGTAACCACTGTGAAATAAAAACGTTAATATCTTCGTTAGGAGTTGGTTTCAGTAATATTCGTTCCGCCAATCGTGTTCTACGTGAAATTCTGGTGAAGAAACATGTATCAGGTTGGTTAAATTCGTACCTTATCTAGTGGTCCATTCCAGTGGCGTGGCGTGCTTTGCGATACATCGATTGTTATGCCATTTAAACCTATGCAAAAGGATCGATAAACAAGGTGTTCGCAGCCAACACCTTAATAATCGATTCTTTACCATAGGTTTAAATGACATAACAATCGATTTTTCGCAATTCACGCCACGCCACTGGTCCATTCCGGGAGCATTTTGGGCCGTTGGCTCGTGTTCGGCGGGCCGCGGGCGATTCGGCAACGCGTTTGGCCGCGTGGCCGGGCGCTTTGAGGCCGCGGCCGGAGCCGGGCCGGGGCTCCTCCGCGAGCAATAACTTAACCCCGTGGCAGCGGAAACGTGTTAAGTGCCCGCCGCCCGGCCCCGCTCCGTGTTCAATGTTCATCCTCCGTGTCAAAAAGTTCACCTGCTCTTCGCGCCTTTCCCGCGTCCGCGATTCATTCCCAAACCACGTGACCTTGTCCCACCTCCCCTCTCCCCATCCCGCCCT
>NW_017549178.1:2161072-2195999 GCF_001854935.1 Bemisia tabaci
CCCCCCCCCCCCCCCCGGAACGTGAAATATCCCCCCGACGATTTCGGTATTGTCCCCCGTACTAGAGTCCCTTTACAGAGAGAGTTGAGACAACTCGGCCAGCGGGCCGATTATTGAAATTTATAGACAAAGCTATAGACAAAGAGGACATAGTAGGTATAAAGCGATCCCATTGGCTGAAATGGGTAGTTCTTATAGACTAAGGAGGTAAATGATGGTCTAACTATAGGGTCTCTCGTGGGTTGCCGTTAGTTAGCCTATTACCTCCTTCTTATGTCCATTGCAACCATCCGCTTCCACCAATAGGATCCGTCCATACCCGTTTTGTCGAATTTGTCTATGGCTTTGTCCAACAATTTCATTAATCAATCCGCAGGTGGAAGAAACAAAGGGTGTCAATACCGCGGTGGGCGACGTCATAACCCGACTTTGTCAAAGAGCGATATCTCGGTTAATTTTGAGCGTAGAAAGTTGCTGTTCGGGCGGATCTTATTATTTTTAGTTGAACTACAAAAACCAAGCATCAAAATACGATTCTGTACCTAGCGCAACTGAGCCATTGCGGACGCTTACAACAATTTGCACCTCAGAGACGATCTATAGTCTCTTTATAGAGAAAGTTGAGACAACGCGGTTTATGCACGGAGAAAAAAATCTCGTGCTTGGGACCCAACGTTTAGGTCATATGGATCTCTGAAGTCTTCGGATTGAGCATCCGAACACTTAAGGTCTAGCTGTCAAGGTTCTGATCACACATCTGAAACTTCAGTTCTTACATCTGAAGTACTGCAGATGTGAGGACCGAAGTTTTTCGGATGTGAAAACCGAAGTACTTCAGATGTAAGAACTGAAGTTTCAGATGTGTGATCCAAACCTCAGCAGCTGGACCTTAAGTGCGTTCGGATGCTCAATCCGAAAACTTCAAAGATCCATATAACCTAAACTTTGGGTCCCACACACGAAGTTTTTTTCTCCGTGTTTGAAGTTCAACAGTCGACACTCGCATCGATGCCCCCGGACTGAACCTCCAGTTTGAGCGTCTGGAACGGGTTATTCGCGATCTTGACCAAAGAATCGAAATCAACCCGAATCAAATTAAAAATCATCCAGTGTGTTATCACGTCCCGTCTTATCCGCAACTCGAATCCCACCGACCGTTAACCGACCGTCGCCCCCGAGATTTCCGCCCCCCCTCAATCTTCCCCCGCGGGGCGCCACCAGCTACAGAGCCCCATTAGGCCGCCCGTCACCCGGACCAATTTTTTCGTGACTCTCGTTGTAATTTACGAGCGCGACCGAGACATTAGCACTGCTAACGCGGGCAGTTAATTCCGAAAAATGCCTTTTTTCAGCGCATTGTCACCTCCGAACAAGGAGTCGGTTCCACTTGTTACCTCGGCGTGTCAAACGTAACCTGTCCCGCGGTCGCCCGTCTCTCTCGGACGCGCGGCGAGGCGTTCGGTCGTCTCGCTCGCTCCGCGTCGTAAAATCACACTTTTCCGAGCGTCGGGGTCGCCGCGTGAAATTTATGAGCGTGGATCCAGTCGATATAATTGATGGCCTCCTTCTAATTTAAAAGCTCTCCCCGCGCATGTTGCCATAGCCTCAGCGGTAGTCGAGCGTTTAATAAACTTTTTATGGCCGGAAAATTGGTCCGGTGGCGCCCTTTTTACTCCTCATAACGTTGCTCCTCCGTAGAGTTTTTCGATTCGAACGACTTCCGATCTGATTAATTCGTCTATCGTTAAAGATCCGTCCATCGTTTAGTCAAGTATTTATCATCGATTAATCGCTGGTCAAACATCTTCTAGTTCTAGATCAAATTTCAGAAAATCAGCCCGAAAACTTTAAACATTTCAGTTCAAAGTCTGAGAGAGCAGATATTTTGTGGGAAAATAACACCCCGGGAGAAAATACGGAAAAATTGTGCCAAACTTTGCTGAGTTATCATCAGAAATGTTCAGCACACTTGATTTTTACCCGTCAAATTCAGCACAAATGGACGTATTTATGCTAAAAGGAACTAAGTGCACAGCATTTGCGTGCAACACAGTTCCTTTCAGCATAAATACGTTCAGACGTTCACATGCTGATTTACACCTGGGAACCCTGACGGTCATCTCGAGGAACAGCTTTTTATTTTGAAAATTTACCGATTTCAAAGTATCCCAGTAACCGGTGAACTTTGCTTCGATTCGATTATTCATCGATTGCTCAATTTTCGATTCGATCAAGATTTATTCAAAAGTTTCGAGAAAGTTCCGGAAAATGTAAAAGATCCGGAAAATTTCGAGAATTTCAAAAGTTCCGGGGAAAATTCAGGAGAATCTCAAGAGTTCCGGAATTCAGAACTAGTTCCGGGTAATGGGAGCGCTTCCTTATTTTCTTGAATATGCCGACAGAAGTTTCAGAGCTAGGGATATGTCTGAAAAACAAGTAGAAATCCGGCAACCTCACTCTTCCGCAGCGTGTCTCGGCACGACCGCCTAATCGTCAAAGATTTACATAAATAAATACACTGATAGATAGCTGTAGATACTCATAAATAAACGGAGGATAATCGGTAACTAATAGCGGCGTAAAATAATATAAATTATTCGATTGGGGCGCAGTGATTTCGTCACATGCCACCGGGGCACAGTGGATCGAGTCAATGCGAGGGGTCGGACATGAAATTTTCGACTAAAATTGCAAATTTTGATGTTTATTTCGTCACACTTTCAATTTTAAGGGGTGCCTTTAGCAAGAAATTTGACTAGGAAGCCAATAAAACCAATTTTAGAGCAGTGATTTCGTCCCATGCCACCGAGGCACAGTGGATCGAGTCAATGCGAGGGGTCGGACATGAAATTTTCGACTAAAATTGCAAATTCTGATGTTTATTTCGTCACATTTCAAATTTTAAGGGGTGCTTCTAGCAAGAAATTTCAATAGGAAATCAATAAAACCACTTTTAGAACCTCAAAGTTTTGTATAAACGGAGTTTTGAGCGTTTAAACTTTCCAAATTTTGTCCGATTTCTCCGATTAAGTTGATCCATTGTGCGCGGTTCGCGCGCGGCCTTGGCGCAATTAACCGGGCAGAGACCCGAGAGTCCAAGCGTCCTCTCAGCGCGACACAGGAAAACTACGAGACAACCTGTGTCCCATACCAAAATCGGGCTTATTTTGGCCCGATTTGGTTAGTATGCATGCTCAGCGGGACTTGGATTAGTTAAAGGCCTGCTAGTTTTGATTTAACTTTTGACTACAGCCTCTGAATGATCCGGAAGGACGAAAAGCCGTCAAAGCTGTTCCCTAAACAGATCTTAATACCCGTAGAAAGTTCTGTGTGCTTTATATTGTACAAACGGAATGTAAAAAGAGATCCTGAACAGCGGGCTGATTGTTTAAATTGATAGACAAAGCAATAGACAAAGAGGACATAGGGAGCATGGAGCAATACTTGGTTGAAGTGCTTGGTTCCAATAGACTAAGGGAGAAAATGATAGACTAACTATAGGGTCTCTCGTGGTTTGCTGTTAGTTAGTCTCTTATCTACCTCCTTCGTCCATTGCAAACACCTGCTTCTACGAATAGGATCCCTCCATGTTCCTTCTGTTTTTTTTGTCTATGGCTTTGCCTGTCAATTTCAACAATCATCCCGCAGAGTGTCATAAAAATGACAGTTGCAACGAATCACAATTGAAATTTAATGGTTCCTATAACTTATTTTCTCCTGCAAAAATCTGGAAGTCGAAAAAAATAAATTAGTTTGTGAAAATCGGGGTTAAAGTTTCTTCTCTACTTTGAGTCTTCTGGAGGAATAAAACTTCAAACCTCTTTTTCTCAGTTTCAGCTTAATGAGCGCTCAAAAAAGCGCTTGGCCGCCATCTTTAACGGCCGCCATCTTGGATCCTGCACGGATTTGAAAGTGGTTCTACGGACCAAAAACTTGTATTTTTTCATCTCGTATGACCTCCCGAAATGGCAATTTCCAATAAAAAAATCGTCGATTTTGATCGTGCCCAGTGTACTAAATAATGTATGTCGGTTCCTTTTTGATGAACTCGGTCCAAAAACGTAAATAAATAAAAAAATTGGTTTCATGAAAGGAAATTAGGCAGCATTGGAAGACTGATAAGGCGTTCTTCCCCGAAGCGAACGTTCCGTTGTTTGGCGAAGATCAGTTTCGGCCGTTAATTAATCCCGCTCGAGCCGGACCGCGGATCGTCGACCCGGAGCCCCAATAAAATAATTAAAGGTTTAATTCCGGGCGGGGAGTTGTACTATGCAAAGTGAATTAGACCCGGAACACGACACTGCCATGTCTGTATTGTTCGCCATGCTCGGGGACGGCCGAAACCGCTACAGCCGCGCGCGCATGTGCACTACCGTACGAGCGGAGCAACCGTTCGTGCAGCTTCATTTCATTTGGATGTATTTCTGTCAAACGGAACTATGTGCATTAAGACATGAGCCCTGAGACTCGTAAGAATACATGCATTACAGGGCTCACGTCATAATGCACATAGTTCCGTTTGATAGAAATACGTCCATTTCATTTATGCTGCCGTGCTAAGGAAGAACGTCGTATAAGCCCTCAGACGCTTCCAAGTTTCCTCCGATTAAAAAAACACATTCACTATCACTAGGAAAATTGTGAATATATTTTTCTAAAATTTTCAGACAATTTTGTACGCAATTTAATCTAGAATATCTGAAAATTGCAAGGGAAAGTATACATGAATGTTGTCAAAAATACATGTTTTATCGAGGGAAATTTGGCAACTCTCGAAAGTTCATTCGGCGTTCTTCCTTAGCACGGTGGTATGCCGGATTGACGATTGAATCGGGATTGGTGAAAGGGACTCTGAACCGGAATGGATCGTATTCGATGTATCGATTGGTTCAAAGCAAAAGAACATAACCTCAAACCAAAATTGTAGGATTGAAGCAGAGACAAGAGATAGAGACCATCCACTGGTCTCTTGGCGACAGGTAGAAGCTTTCGCTTTCGATATTCAGCAATTCCTTATGGACAATTAGAAGGGAGCAACAGTCATCACCTTAATTCCGGCTGTTGACCCATCTACATGGTGGATGATGAGCTTTGGGTGACGTCATGAGCCAAACAAGTTTCCCAAACTTCAGCTTGTTTGCAAAATGAAACTGCCAACAAGTTGTTGAATATCAACCATGTAGGTAAGTCAACAGTAGAATGCTGAAGTCCCGAAAGTAAAAGCTTCCACTATTGTCAGGATATCAATGGAAGGTCTCTCGTTTCTGGATTTAAGTTGGAAAAGCTGAAAATGAGAAAATTCCTAACAATTTCACTTTTCATTGCCATTATTGGTACTCAAAAGAGTAAAAAATCTATCAGAGAATACCCGTTCCCTCAGATTTCTAAATTGACTTTTGAGGCTTTTTTTACATGCTGAACCAATCGATATCAATACAATTTCGTCTGTTTGATGTACCAAATACGATTTATTTGCTTTCTTTCATAAAGTACGAGAAGCCGTTGGATTTTGAAATTGATATCACAATAGATCGTACTCGGTACATCAAACAGGTGAGATTGTATCGATATCGATGGGTTCAACATGTAAACATAGCCTCAAAAGTCAATTGAGTAATGTGAGGGAACGGGTTTTTGTGATGAATTTCTGATTCTTATGAGTACAAAATATTATAATATTTATATACTTACTCATACCCGGGAAGAGACTTTAACTGATTGATTAACACACTCACCTGCAACAGAAATAAAAACATTTGGTTAGTGAATTTGGCTCATGTACTCGCTAAGCAATGATAGATAGAGGAATACGCGCAAATTTAGGAGCATTTAACTTTCGCTTGTTTAGGGATTTTAAGATAGGTACCACTTTAAATTGTATGCTATTTGCCGATGTCATTTTCCTTTGCCATTGTTTTAAAAGCAATGGAACAAAAGCTTTGATTTCTGAAAAAATGACCTCCGAACACGTTTCAAAGGAACATTATAGACTGTTAATGTTTCAGGTGACCTCGAGGATTTCAAGTTTTTTTTTTCTTTTTCTTTTCTAATCATGTTTGGGTATATAACTCAAAAATGTCCGTCTTAACTCCACGCAGTAAGGAATAAACCGAGTGACAGAAACCAAAATTCGGTCTTTTCAATGAAATTTTTTGTCACCTCACATTTTTCATTAAAATCGTCCTTGAGGTTATTTATTTGACGGTTCTCATCTCATTTACTTTGAGAAAAGCCTAAGTGCCGAACTTTTTTTATTCAAGGTCGTTCGAGTCAGTGACGTGGCGTGCTTTACGATCCATCGATTTTTCCCCATCTGAAGCTGTGGTAAATAATCGATTCTTAAGGTGTTCGCAGAACACCCTGTTTATCGATACTTTTCCATGGGTTCAAATGGCCGATCAATCGATATATCGCAAAGCACGCCACGCCACTGGTTCGAGTCTATCATGACTTCCAAAGGTCATGAGTATTTTTATAAAAACAAACAATCCAATTGAGACATTAGCCGCTCACGGTGTAGAACTCGGGGCTAGCTTTTCAACTCCGAAGCTCGCCAAAGCCTTTGAGAAAGGGGCGGGACGCAGGAGAGTAAAATGAGGAAGGGTTTGTTTTTCCATAAAACAAAAACAAGAGGGCGGAGACGGGGTTGCGGGGGTGCGTGGGTGGAGGACGGCGACGTGCATAATTGGTGGCATTTGTCGGGAATGAAGGGGCAAAGACACCGGGGATGAGCAGCTCAAAGAAAAGAGCAGAGCCACTGTGGAAACATGACCGAGCAAATAACATATGCTATTAATGCATTACAAAAAAAAAGAGAAAAGGAAAAAAAGAGTCTCCTTTGACAATCACTGATTATTTATTCAGTCGAAAACCCCTTCAGATTTCAGTCCGAAGGGCCACATCACAAAAAGGGACATTTATTTGCTCTTACGAGATGCTCCACTGTGCAAGGAGCCCGACTTAAAAAAATAAAATAAATCTAATTTGCATAATACCTGAGCCGGCTCTTAGGGCTGCTTCCACGCGCTGTTGCCAGACGGTGCAGATATTTTTTTTGAAGTTGGAATTAATTGACCTTCGTCTAGCTGGTGGTTTTTTTTTCTTTCTTTCTTGAAAGATAAACATATTTATGAAAAGGAGAATATCTGAATGACTTAGTCATTACAATTGCTAACGACTGAGAAACATAGTGCGCAATGAGCGATCGATCGAACTTCAGAAATATTGATTTTGTCTGTGGAATAACGACGGTATCAATTTTTAGGATTATACAAATATATATCGATGGATTTTCATGGCGTGACTACTAAAACGCCATAAAATAAGAGAAACAAAAACTCGATGCTAGGAAATCAGTCAATTAAGGATCAATTGGATGTATTTCTAACAAATGGAACTATGTGTATCAAGACATGAGCCCTGAGACCCATAAAAAATGTGCATAACAGGGCTCACGTCATAATGCACATAGTTCCGTTTGATAGAAGTGCGTCCGATTATAGGCTTAGAATGTTACATAAACGTGAATTCATTATCATTATGAAACACTTGTTTTTTTTGTTTTTTTGTTTTTTTTTAAAAAATGTCTTTCTTCCTCTCTTGATCATATATAGTCAAATGATAATACTTAGGCAGTCGTTGATCACTGTAGTATTATGTAAAACTGTCCGAAATAATAGGAACAATAAAAAAATATAAGGGATTCTACGAAATATATATGGTAGTTCCGACGAAATAGACCCCTCACCATCAAATGCACCAGACACTGTAGGAACAATTTTATTTTCTCTTATCCAATTAAACCCTCCCGCAAAAGTGTAAACGTTAAAGAGATTGGAAAATTTGAAATATGATTGGAATTCAAAATGTTTCATTTAATTGGTTCTGTAACTGAAACGTTTGATTAGTAAAGAACCTACAAGATCTTCCAAATAAAATTAACATATTTTTTCCGAGGAACACACAAAAAGACACAAAGGAAGGACACGAGAAAAATTGAAAACCGAAGGGAAGAACCACAGAATTCAGAAGTGAGGAAAATTCTATGAATTAAAAAAAAACCAGGCAACCTTGGAGGGTTACTTTTAAACTTTACTTTTTTCTCCCTCTCTCTCCGACTCTCTTGTCTGCTCCCGTACAATACGGCTCCGCCGGCCTTCTTTCGGGCTGGCTAGCAAATTTGTTTCGACTCATAAGTCCATCGCTTTGAAGTTTATTAATTGGTACCGTAAATGTTTAAGTAAGTTCGGATATGCTTCCAGCCGGACTGCGTTCATTCAATGCGATCCCGTTTGGACTGATGTCCAACCCGTTTGTTCTGTGAACAAGTTACGAGGTTGCGGGTTGTCGTAAATTTCTTCCCTACGGCCCAGTCTACGGATCTCGGTACGGCACGATACGGTAGCTCGTACACTGAAAAATAAATCTCGGTGCATTTACTTAGAAAAGGGTAAAATTACCAAGAATTCAGGGTTCTATTTGATCCCAGTTTTTTTTGGTAAAATTACCATTTTAAAATTAAAATTATTATTAAATTAATTACTGTTAAAATTAATGAACTCTCTCGGTAATTTTACTGAGCCTTGATAAAAACGCCAATATTTTTTATCGGCTGTGGTAGAATTACCGAAATAAAATGGCAAAGTTATCGGGAATTGATTACCAATAAAAGTGGTATTCTTACCTGAAAAAAATACAGTAAAAATACCGGTTTTTAGGTAAGCTTATACCAGTCTGTCTTGGTAATATTACCAATAATTGTTAAAAAAAAGTATGATGGTAAAGGTACCAACGGACCTTGGTAAAAACGCCAAGAATTTTTTTTCAGTGCAACGGAAAAATAAATTGCTGATTCAACAATTCAATTGCTAAAAACAGTGAGTGCAATGTTTCAACGCAGATTTTACACCAAAAAAATGCTACTTTAACCACATTGTAAACTACTTTAACCATGGGGGTGGTTAAAGTAGCATTTTTTTGTTGTAAAATCTGCGTTGAAACATTGCACTCACTGTTTTTAGCAATTGAATTGTTGAATCAGCAATATTTTTTTTCCGTGTACCTCCACACCTCCAGGTTTAAAATAGCTTTTTCTCGACTCTGAACTTAAGAAAAAAGTTACGACTCAATTAAATTCAAAACCACTCTTGACTCATTTGCCCCCCAAATGCGACTTACAATTAGCAACTTGGCAAGTTCCTGATAAACTTGGTCCAGTTCAGTTCGACCCTTGAGATGAACTTCGATCAAGCATGATGTTTTCCTCTCTCAGAAGTGAGTCCTGCAGCCCTGCACCGACATCACTCATGACCGCGTAGAAATCGTCTCGACCGACACAAAGGATTGATTAAAAACACCACTCTTCTACGGTAATTTTGCAGCGATTCGCGGCCTGCCAACCAGCTACCCGACAATCGCTCTGATTTGACGATACGAGGAGAAATCGATCCAGCGATGCCAACCGACACCGAACCCCCATAAAATTACCATAAAATAACCCGATTTTCGCGCGAGATCTCACGACATCGATTCGATCAGCCTTTACTTGAGGCGAACAAGTGGCGCTGCGTGCGTCCGTTCATGACAGTGGAGCCGTCAAATTTCCATGAAAAATTTGAATTCCAGAGGGGTAAATTGCGGAATTTTCGGCCCGAGTTGGCAACGTCGGGGCGCATTCCCGCGTTCGCGCGCGGCCAGGCGGCGGTCGCATCGCCGTCAAATGAAATTGATGAGATAATTACTCTTTTATCGGCAAACAATCTTGAAATCGTTGCTCAACAATCAGTGCCCATTAGAGTTTCCAGAAAGCTTGGCCAGGTTTCGACACCGTAGCACTGTGGCGGCGAAAGGCACTACTTCTTCGTCCATGTGTGCCTTCATTCTGGCCCTTTGGAAGGATAACACGAATTTTCATATTGAAGATCGTAAGTGTGATTGAGTATGACGGGCGACGTAGCTATGCAGGGTGTTTCCAGGATTAAACTTCCAGATTGTAGTACTGCCGTGCTAAGGAAGAACGCCGTATGAGCCTTCAGACGCTGCCAAATTTCTTTCGAAAAAACTGAATATACTGGGGAAAATTATGAACATCGTTTTTCAAAATTTTCAGACAATAGAGATGTTGCATGTGTGAGGAATTTGCGATTTGACTGTTGATTCTTATGTAAAGGTTCGCAAGAAACACGATGGTCTCACTGGTATTCTCTGAAATCAACTCCCAAGCTCAAAAAAAGCTCTCAAGTTGAGGCCAAAATGGAGGGGATATCCCACGCTATCCTGAGAGTCCACCTCTGCATCAAGACAAACTCTCCATGCAAATATAGGGAGCAAATACATTGACAGGGCTGCCACTTTATTTGGAGACTCGAAAACTGAAAACACGGCATCACTGCTAATGTATTTGCTCCCTATCATTGCATGGAAAGTTTGTCTTGATGTAGACGTGGACTCTTAGGATAGCGTGGGATAGCCCCTCCATTTTGGCCTCAACTTGAGAGCTTTTTTTGAGCTTGGGAGTTAATTTCAGAGAAAACCAGAGGCACCATCGTGTTTCTCGCGAACTTTTACATAGGAATCAACAGTCAAATCGCAAATTCCTCACACATGCAACATCTCCATCATGAACATTGTTTTTCAAAATGTTTAAGACAATTTTCCGGGTATATACATAGGTTATAACACGTTTTTACTTGGCACAGCAGTATGGAAGACCACAATCACGGTTCATATTTCCAAACCTTTTTTTCTCAGCGTTCGGCAGCATCGCAATTTGTCCCTGTTCCACAACCCTTCTATCTCGCTCCGTTTAAAAAAACGAACGCCAACTCATTCGCCGGGTAACAAAAGAGCCCCGAACCGCCAAGGACAAGATACCCACCTACGCAAGGTGAGAAGACAATTGCGACCCAAAGCGCACCCCTATCCTAACGAGTACCACCGCCAAAGCGAGGGTGGATTCCCACAGCGGAACGCATCCCTTTCGTCCCCTCCGTGCGCTCCAATCAATTTACATATTAACAAATCTTGACACCGCAAAGACACTGTTGAGAGGAGTTGGAAGGGATTAACGGGCGGCGATGGGTCGACCTCACCCGGCCCGGATAAAATTTAAATGCCCAGGGATTAAACGAAAAATCTACCCGGCGCTGGTAATTTTTTAACTCGCGGGGGATGTTGCCGGCTTTATGCCCGGAAAAAGGAATTAACAGGGTCGTTGTTGATTTCAATCAGTGAGTTCGAAAACACACCAACTCGGGTTTTTTTCGACTTTCACTTTTTTACGGTTTAGTAACACTTATGGATAGAAGCATCTGCACGAAAAAGGAAATTTCGAAATTCCGGTCGGAAGTGCTCAAAACAGCGACGGGAAAAGGGAAGAATCGAAGTATTTCATTGAAAATACCAATTTTTGACCATTTCAAGGGAAACGGGTGACCATCCGATTTTGTGGTTTTCCTTTTTCGGTTCAGTATACCTTGTACCAACAAGTTATATAAATATTCAAGCGTTATTCAGGTCGGAAAATATAAATTTGTCAGGACAGACTACGAAAAATCAGTATCTGAAAGTCGGTGAGGACGAAAACACACCAACTCGGAAATTTTTAAACGCTTAATTCTCTGTCATCAAATATGATGTATCGATTTAAACTTGTGCTTTACAAAGTCTCTAAGTACTTGTCCTTTGCACCAAAAAGGTTTTTCTTAAACTAACTTCTTCGCCCGCTGCGCAGTTTTAGGTGTTTCCTGGACAATTTTCTTTTTCTGAGTTGGTGCGTGTTTTCGACCCAATGATTCAATTATTTACAAGAATGTACCTGTGCAATTTTTGTTCAACGTTTTCCTGGTTTTTGCACGAGAGCAAAAGAAAAATCAGTAAAATGCAAAAGATTCTCTTGGTAAAAATTCAATTTGGGAGGGAATGGCAATATTGAAATGTAGTTCCATTTTTCCGTGAGGGAAATGACGATTTGTAAATCCTTCCTTACAAGAAATGGAAATGTTCATTTTATGTAACAGTTTGCTCTGAACAGATTTTTATAATTATTTCGGCTATTGATGGTTGATATAGGAAATGGGGGGCCCGCTCTGTGAATTTTGTTCACGGTGCGCCAGAAGCCGTCTGGAGGTTGGGCCACGTAGCCCTAGTAATGACTATTAAACATATCAGCCTAAAACCTCATAAATATTTCCCTGTATGGAATTTTAATAATGTATCGCCGAATAAAATTCATAAAAACTTAAAATAAATGTACCGCAATTTAGATTCTGAAGAATTTTTAGGTGAGTCAACTATTATAGGAATAACAAAATCAGTAATTATAACCGAACAGTGAGCTTTGTTAAACAGACCCAGTTGAATTTGACCGATGTGTTTGTGCTTACTAGAATTTTAAATCCTTCCGTTTCAATTATGTGATGTAATTTGGCATCGATGCACACCTCTTTCTACCCTCTATACTCGGACGCTCTAGGCAGATGAGGGGGTGGCTTCGGGACTTGTTCTTAAAAACGATGCGAGCTTTTTATACAAAGCCACATTCCCCTGCCTTTGCGTGTAATTGATACAAGGATTAAGTTCGTCAATCTATGCAACAGACGCAATCCACGAGACAGAAAAAAGATTGATTAAATTTTTCTCATCTTGACAACAGCTGCACCGCCTAGCCACGAGACAAAAACTTTGAGAGACTGACAATTATTACCCTTCGTCAAAAATTCATGTCATCGTGACATCTAATTATCGCGGTGAAACCATTCATAAAACCACCGGCAAGAAAAATAGGCAAATACGAAGATAAAATTCATGCTGCACTGACTTAGCTATTTACACTGCCGTGTTACTGAAGAAAGCCGTAACGCTGAAATTTGAAAAATCGTGTTTCCATCAACAGTCATCTGATCTCATTAATATAAGATCACTGATATAGCTACAACAGTAAAATTCGACTCTTTTTGTATTAAATTGAAAGCCGCTAATGTGCAAGAATTGACGTTATTTCACATATGTAGAAGGGCAGTAAGGTGCCTAAACCAAAGTTAAAGAATTAAAAAATCGAAGAACAATCTGGAAACTTAATACTTCACAAGTAGCAAATAATTCTAAGTCTATAAAATACTATTTTCGGAATCACTTCTTTGATTAATACATAGTTATTTTAACGGGTATTTTTATGACCAACGGGGGAGGAGATCCTGTTTTATACAAACACTTAAACTGCTTTTCTGGGCATCCTGAAGGAATGATAATTTTGCAAGGGGGCTGTACCTATTGAATAAAATGTCGCCTTTTTGTGCCAGATTTTCCCTTTATTTGGTGCCAAAATCTCCCTGATGTCTACTGACAGTAAAATAATCTCTATGTTAAAAACTCATGTCTATAGATGTCTGCAGATTCCTAAGTTACCAAATAAACAGGAATAGAAGCCGAATAAACTGCGAAAAATAAGAAAAAAAGAAAAAAAAGAAAAGTGTTTGTTGTGCACCCAAACCGCTAAAAACTGCAACTTTCCGCAAGCAGCATGTGGTAATATGAAAATGTCTTTCAAGGAATGTAAAAATTCCAAGAATTTATTATGCCGCATGGAGCACATTTCCTTCGGAAAGAAGAGTTTATATTTTCAATTCTTCTACAAAAATTATGCTTTGATAATGCGATACTTTCCTTAGAAATACTAATATTAAGTCATTGAATGTCTATGGTGCATAGCGTCATAAATTCCAATGTGAAAAACAGTGACGAAATAGGAGGGGTAAAGGATTATCAGGTGTCCAATCACAAACTTGACAAAACCGCAGACCGCAAGTGAAATGACTCTTCGTGTCTCTTTCCAGTGCCTGGTCCTCGTCGTTTGGCCCCACCCATGCAAATGGCGAAAAGCTCAAGAAAAGAAGAAGAAGAAGAGAAACTCCGTACGGAGCCACATTACGAATTGTATTATCGCTACAATATTCCACGCCGAAATATCTCGGCGCAATTATTCACGATTTCCTTTCTCCTTTTTTCGATTTTTGGTCGAATATTCCGATTGAGAGTCACAGCTGATCCTCCAATATAAATCCCTAATAAATGAGCAGACAGATTATTATTCATTCTGCCGCTTGTTGCCAATTTTTGAACAGAGATCGGTCTCTTTGCGTCGATATTCATTTTGAAAGTTGGAGAGTGTACCCCAAATTGACACCGCGTTCCCTTGTCTGCGATGTAAATTCTGATTAAATGCGGAATAAGAAACTGTTCATCTCTTTATGCCCCCTCGATCGGAACAGGAATGGAAGGGCACTTATAAACGAAGGGCGTTTGCTGGTCTTCTCAAAACTTAAAATTTTCCGTTCAGCTTCCAAAGATATTCCAAGCAGCCAACTTGCCACCGTTTAAATTATTGTTGCATTATTTAAAAGAGGATCAAACCTTTCTCCGGAAGAAATACCCTTGCGATTCTATCATAAATTCATTATCTCCCAAAAAGATTACACGAGGATTTTACAAAGTGTAAAGAATACAGAAATACGATACAAATCAGATTTCCTCCGATGAAAAAATTATCGATAATTTCAAGCAAGATAATCCTGTTTCGTTTTTTCTGCATTCAGTGGATTCTCTGATAACCTAACCTAACCTAACTGTTAAATATCTTCTCTTCATGTATTGATCTAATATACAATTTAATTGATTTAAAACACTTTATTGATTTTAAACACGCGTGTTTCTCTTATGATAAAAACTATTTTTAATGGTGCAGAAAAGTATTGATACGCAGTCTTTAAATCGTTAGGATTATTTGATTGTACTGGGGTTCTCCACCAAGTAAGTTTACGCACTTCTAGACTGCGACCAAAGATGGTCGACGTCACTTTTATATGTCACGTAAATGTAAGAAGCAGGATCTTTTGTCACAGTCTAAAACTGTGTAAAAGTATCGTGGACTCTAAAAACAATGAAAATGAGCCACTCATGCATGAGCAACAATGAACTTACGGAATCCGTAGCACATAGCGTAAAATATAACAGGAAAAACTGAACTGAAATTATGATTTAAATTATAATTTTTAAAGTCCTTAAAATTTAAGTATGTTTGCTTTAACATGCTGCATGCGTTTCTTCGGTTAAAATGATTCTTGCAGTCATTCATTTTTTGAACTATTTGCTGCGACGGGTTTTAAAGGCTACTGTGAATTTAAAAAGTGGAGTTATGAATTTTTACAATTCTGGCGAAAGTGTGTGTGCTATATTCAAGGACAATACGACGAGACGTCCTTAAATTTCAGTTAATATACAAAACAATACTATTATTTTTATTTTTTGATTTATACTTTATCGTGACTTTTAGAATGCTTACCTGAAAATATGAGGACAACATGGGGAAAAGAACCGAACAAAAAATTCCATATGCAGCTTTGTGAGCATTGCACCGAACGTGAGTTTCCTCTTATCAGTATTTAGCAGTATCTAATTTATTTCGTTTTGCAAGATACTAATAATACTAGTTACTTAGTGATGTCTTAAAATCTTAGAAGCTCTTCATGAGTAAAAATCTTTAACGAAATGTCTGTATACCTATACTTATAAGAGAGAAGCGGAACGAGTGAGCGGAAACTTTTTATGGTGTCATTTGTGTGAAATAAAGTCTTGTTACCAGCTGTTTAAGTTGTTTACGAAAGAAGTTGCATCACTCAAAATTACTTCAGTAAATTTGGAACTCACATGGGAAGTATTGAATAATTTCTGAAATACTAAGGACTCTTCGTGGGCGAAAGACTTTAAGGAAAGGTGAAGAAAGTAGTTCAAAAAGTTCAAAACTTATGTGGGATTTATCCAACATAAATGAGGAAGTTCTGAAATCCTGAGGACTCTTCGTGGGCGAAAGACTTTAACGAAAGGTGAAGAAAGTAGTTCAAAAAGTTCAAAACTTATGTGGGATGTATCCAACATAAATGAGGAAGTTCTGAATTCCTAGAAACTATTCATGAGTAAAATACCTGTATGAGAAAAAAAAGAAGTGGTTGTACCGCTAAAAATGACCTCTTACAACTTCCGTAAAAAATATTCGAGATTATTAAAAAAGTTTAAATTCATTAAAATACAAAAAATGTTTCCAATAGGGACTACGATGAATCCTTCCTCTTTCCCAATCCTCGCATGTTGGAATAGGAAAATTCTCATCGGTGACACGAAGAAATTCCAAATACTCAGGTGAAAAATTATTATCTTTAAAGCAGCTTCTCAAATAACCTTTATAGGATCGATAAAAATGTTAAAACTTAATGACAAGTTTTTTTAATGAACTGACTCATTCATTCAATTCCCATGACGCACTTCCTTTTGTTCTCTCATTTTATCCTTCCTCGAGCATGAGGACGTTCTGAACTTCTGATGCACCCGTGGAGTATTACGACTCCTAACGGGTCGTTTCCAACCGCATTCCACCTCTCACAATTATTATTATCGACTGAGCGAATGGATTTTATAGAGAGAAAAAGGAAATGAACGCACTCCGGTCTGCCGTCGATCCACGTTTAAAAGTTGAGAGACTGCAGTGAATCCTATGCAAAGCCCTTTGGGAATAAAACGGTTTCACGAATGAACTATGCTATAAGAGATTATTCATCATTGGGAATGTTGACTTTATTTAAGCATTAACTATCCTTCAATCTGCCGGAAGAAATTTCAATCAAGAAGAACATAATAGAATATATATAATATACTGGAATATATACGGTGAAACTACTAGATCACATATCTCGTTTGCGGTGTTAAACTCTCTGCTCCCCTTTTATTTTATTTTTTTGGTTGAGAACAAATTAATTTCATTCCTTGAGGCCTTCACAGAGTTTCCCTTGCAAGGAGAAGAGAAATCATGGAAGTTTTCAAAAATTAACGCTGAGTGATTTTTCATGTAAAAAATAAAGTATAATGGGAAGTCTACAACGTCACAAACCGAAATATGTGGTCTGGTTGTTTTACCGTCGATATGCTTATATTGGGAAGAAATTCATTTGCATTAGGCAGAAATCTGTTTGATTCAAGCAATTTTAATTTCAGATAAAATCTTCTTGACGGCAAATCCTGGTGAGATGTTTTTCTTGTGAATGATGAGTCAAAAACTACTAAAATTTGGGAGAACTTGAGAGATGTATTGTAGTTCGTAATTTGTCGATTTTTTTATTTCTAAATTATTATTTTATTTTTTTATCTCTTTGATTATTGCTTCATATGTTGATTTGCCAAGTGGTAGGTGTATTATATTGAATGAAGTTATCGGAACGAATGATTAAATTAATAGTAAAATTTACATTTTTTTCGGAGGTGACGTGCTTTTTTAATTATTTTATGTATCTGAATTTCATCTTGGAATAAGTCAGGTAACATTGAAAAAAATTAACGACAATCAGTAGGAGAGAGGATAAAATTGAATTTAAAATTATTAAGTAGCATTTTAAACCTTTAAAAATGTCGCGTTCTATTTTGCAGCATTCCATTATACCGTGGTTTACCGCGAGTAACAATTGAACGATTCCTGCATAAAAGCAACTAAACAATGTACAAAACAAATACATGTATGGAGATTGAATACAATATTTAGTATGTCTTCATCATCCTTTAGTTGATAGATTACAACACCATGGAGTTCGCCTTAATTTTATTTGCATGAAGAATCAAACATAGACGCAAAAGCTACATAGGGAAATACATTTATTATTGCTATGTAATTTTAAAAATTAGTTTACTCATGCTTTCATTTAATTTTTTTCCTATCCTGCTATTGTTATAAATTGAATCTTAAATATCAACTTCTTAAATATTAGAATGTTTAGTCCTTAGTCGTTTTAGTTGTCTATTACTTTGTAAATATTGTATGTTTTTATGCAAAAAAAAGATGATACGATGTGGTCCTAAAGTTGCCCGGCTAAATAAATATGTTAAAACTGAGTACGTTTATGACGATGAAAAAAAGTTTTGAGACTGGGTGGCGTGGCATATGAGTTTTGGTCTCTAGAGAACATTCCTTATTTTTCTGCTTCTCTCATTAACGGATATTTAAGTTCGCGCGGCTCAAATTTAAAATTGAAAAGAGAGGTATATGAAAGTATGAAGTAGGAGAAATTTTAATACAAAATGAGAACATTCGATATTATGTCGTAACGCCTCTTGTAAATCATTTGGATCGGCTCATTTTCCTCCAAAAGCCCGCAAAAAGAAATCTTTGAATTAAGCCTGGCACATGTAAATGTGCACCCCAGTGTTTCATACTTACATACGTATTTTAACTTTTAGCCTCTCACATCAGCTCATTTAATTTTGAGTCCAACCCTGAAAAACTCGAGCTAATTTTTAAGGCAGTGAATTTTCGGGTTTGCGCAATCCCAGCACAACAAAATTTCAGACGCAGACCTCTAAATCCATACAGACGCATTTATTCTAAAGGGAACTATGTTGCATGCAAATCCTATGCATATAATTCTTTTTAGCATCAATATGTCTATCTGCGGCCGTCCGTACGAAAAGAAACCTTTACCCACTTTGGCAAAATTCACAGCGGGCAATTTTCGTCAAATTTGGTCAAAATCCAAGATCCATAATATTTAAGCTAAAACTGAATAGCCATAGATGGTTAAACTCTTAATATTTGCCAAATGAGACAATAATTTTTAACATTATCCACGAGTTTTGTGCGTTAAATATGCTGAATTACAGTCTTTAAAGTATTTTTCTGGGAGTTACAATTTTCGAAGTAAAAACTTTAAAGTACATTATTCCGGTTATAATTCGATATCTCCGAACCTTTTTTGTATTCTAAAATGTTTGTTGCAAACTGCTCTTCGACATGGCATCAATAATTACATCTTAAGTTCTTGTGGAGTAAGGTTGCTTTCCCAGCAGACGACAACGAACACAGAACCAAATTAAAACACTCACTTGTTGATCGAATCCTTCCAGACATGCGCTACGACACAAAAGGCGCAACAAGTAGGCGATCCATGCGTTAGAAAAAAACACCAACACCACAAATCACTTCATATTCCACCAACTCCAAGTATTCCACTTCGTTTCGGGCACTCCAAAATTCCAGCCGAAAGTTTCGGCCACGCACTAATTAAACACACGCGAAAGCACACACCAGGGGTGGGGGGGTTGTCCGAATCACGGGGGTAGTTTAATTCACGGGGGGTCGCTGACCCCGAAACCACTGGGGCGAAGCACAACGGTCACGTGGGGGCGGGGGTTGAAGACGAAGGGGTTGCTGTGACGTAATTCGGGTACGATGGGGCACGCCGAGCGATACTCCCCGGGCAGAGTCTGGATACGCACTGATGGCCGAGCGGTGGAGGCTGGCTGCTGGCTCTTGGGACTGGCCCCACTCGCAGGTACCGCCGCATGCCGCGGTAAAAGCTGCCCCGGCTAAGCCGACAGGTAGGATTGTCATTGTGCTTTGAACGCTGCAAAGGTGGTGCCTCGCTCACCGCGCATCCAGAGAAAAGACGCCTCGTCGCCTTTGAATGTCGAGCTTTAAAATGTTTGGATTGATATTTGAGTGCTCTGACGTGAGCTTTTAACTTTTGAATCAGCCATGTTTTGTTGTTTTGTCAAAAATTAAACAGTAAGAAAAAGTAACCATTATTTTGTACCAACCGATTGCGGTGAATGCACGGGTCGTAAGACGGGAAGTTGAAGTTTTCTTAGCCAAAGTGCGTAAAAATTTCAGCTTAAAGCTGAAATCTCATAAGCTATCGAGCTTGGTAGCAGGAAATTCAGGAGGCTGCACTGCACTGAGGATTATTGGCCCAACAAGGCCGAAACGCGTCTGCAGTTGCCTTCCTGAATGGACATAACTAGTGTTGCTCCAAACAGTATATCTCTTTGAGGGAAAATTGTGCTTGTGTGTGAGCTTTTTCCTTCTCCAATGAGATTTCAGCTTTAAGCTGAACTTTTTACGCACGTTGGCTAAAAAAACTTCAACATCCCAAAATTTTGTGTTCATACGGGGGGTAAAACCAAAAGTAAGAGAAGCTGTCGTTAGTTTTTTTTTTTTTTTTTTTTTTNTTTTTTTTTTTTTTTTTTTTTTTTTTTTTTTTTTTTTTTTTTTTTTTTTTTTTTTTTTTGCGTTATTTTTCACTGTGTCAAATCGACCAAATTTTTGACCACTGTTCCATACTGTGCTAAGGAAGAACGCCGTATGAACACTCGAGAGTTGCCAAATTTCCTTCGATAAAATAGTTGTTTTTGAGGAAAGTTATGAATGTCTCTCCTTGAAATTTTCAGGGACTTTAGGTGAAATTGCGAACCATCTTATCTGGAAATTGGAAGAAAATTCAAATTTTGAACCAACCATGTTTCGTTTTTTCGTCAAGCATTATACTGTAAGGAAAAGTAACCAAAATGTTGTGTTAGTACGGGGGGTAAAACAAAAAGTAACAGAAGCTGTCAATACATTTCATTGGGGGTTCCTGGTTCAAATTGATCAAATCTTTGGGTGGAAGTGACTAAATCTCTGTGTTGAAAATCTGCGATCATAGAATACTTGAAGCATTTAGGAGCAAAACGAAACAAAGCCGTTTTTTCTGACTTGCAGAAAACCACAAAAACCTTAACTATTTTTGGGCTTCTTGCCCTTTTTGGCTGAGGCTCAAATTACAGCTCAGCACCATTAAACCAAACATTTCTGGTGGAGCCGCATTTCGGCCAAGGGGTTTACCCCCTACTTATCATGTATGCTTTACTTCCAACTTCTTCTTTCTGGGAAAAATCCCGAAAATGAATGAGTGATGTAGGTTGAATAGCTCATCGGTGACTCCTATCAGTCCCACTAGTTTACCATCCAATAAGATGCTTGATGCCCTTTGCGCAAGTTGCAAGTTTTAAGTCGAAAGTGGGAGTCATCGATGAGGGCTTTTGCAACACAATTCACGATCATCGATGAGTGATGCACCGATGACCCCCGCACTCAGCAAAACACTTGCAACGTGTGCAAAGGGCATGAAACGCACCAACGACTTGACGCTGGAAAGGTTGAGTGGAGTCATTTGTGCACCTTGCAAAGTTGAAGTTGCGTCGGAATCCCGTCTGATGTCCGCAACTCCGCACCCAAGACAAGCCCACCGACTCCCGATCCACCGGTGTCATCGGGTCTCCGCATTCCACCATTCATCTAGTCCCGCTTATCATCCCCGACGGATACACCGGTAACACAGGGATAATTTTGCGTCGGAACAGGATTGGCGATACCAACCGGTGTAACCCCTACTCAAGACTAAATATTTCGATAAAGCGACCGAAACTGTGGGTTCTCCTGATCTGAGATACCTGGGAAGGAAGAGAGTGTCCTGTTCAACTTTTTTACTCTAGTTTCTCTCGGTGTCACTCGGAGGTTGCAACTTGCAAATGGCTAGCGCATTAGACTAACGTCAATGCTATCCAGTGGGCCGATTATTGCAATTGATAAACAAAGCCATAGACAAAGAAGACAAAACGGGCATGTAGGGAGCCTATTGATGGAAGCGGGTGGTTGCAATGGACAAAGGATCTATAAGTAATAGACTAACTAACCGCAACCGACAAGAGACCGGATAGTTAGTCCATCATTTTCCCCCACAGTCTGTAAAAACCACCGCAGTTGCAACCAATAGGATCGCTCTGTACTCCCTATGTCTTCTTTGTCTATCGTTTTATCTATCAATTTCAATAATTAGTTCGCAGTGGGCTGATTGTTGAAATTGGTAGACAAATCTATCGAGGAAGATGACAAAAGGATATGGAGGGATCGTATTGGTTGAAGTACGGGTGGATGCGACGGACAAAGGAAGTAAGTACTCAGAGCAAGACCTTTTCTTATGCTGTCCGCATTCGTGCAGCAGCAACATGCAATGACCTTCAAAATTTTGGCAGGTTACACACCAATCTACAAGCCCCCACAAAAAACCGCTCGTGCTCATGTAAAACCCACGCTGCCGCGCTAAGGAAAAACGCCGTATCAACCTTCAGGCGTTGCCGAATTTTCTTTCGTAAATCACGAATTCTCGGGAAAATTTGTAAATATTTTTTTTCCAACTCTTCAGATCATTTTTTTCGCAATTTCACCTAAAGTTCCTGAAAATTTTAAGAAGAAATATACGTAGCCTTCCTCAAATAAACATTTTATCGACGGCAATTTGGCAACGCTCGAATGTTCATACGGCGTTTTTCCTTATCCCGGCAGCATTTTCAAACATTCGGCTCCGAGCCCTCGGAAGCCGGGAGCTGTCTCGCGGGTCAAAGTCCACATAAATTTACACCGACCGGCCCAAAGCGGCATTGCGGCGCTCTGCCCTTAAGGCAATAATAACTCATCTCCAATGGAAATTCTATGTAGATACGTGTTTTTTAACTGGCTGGGCTGGGTTGTCACCCTTTGAGTCACCGCCCTAATCTGCCGTAAAAACCACGTACTTGCACCATTATTCCAATTGCAGTTACGTGGTTGTTTACTACGGGGCCGATCGAGTGGCCGCTGCGATTAGGAGCCGCAAAAATGATGATATCAACTCGTGCGAGCCACCAAAACCGCCGGAAAAAACGCGTAAGTCCGTGGAGTTTCGATTTGGAGTTATGTTGTTCCTGCGTAGGACGGCGAAGAAATCCACAATGCGCATGCCCGATATGGGCTCGCAGAATCCGGCGAAAATTCAAACAACAACGAAAAAAATCGTCCCAAATTCCGACGGCTCTTGTCATCTCAGATCCGACGGGAGGCAATTATATCCGCGCGGTTGCCGGTATGCGTGTGATTTTAATGGCTCTTTTATCCTCCCGATTTGATTTACGCGGAACGCGTGGGATCAAATGGACTTTATTTTGCAAAAAGGAACAAAGAGCATTCCAATGTTGCTAGGATTGTGCAACTTACATTCTTTGCAAAAAATTACTGAAATCATGCAAACAATTAAATTTAACAAAGGTAATTTTCGTCTTGAATTTATAATTTATTGGTAGTTAAAATAAAATATGTTTAGATGATCTGTTTAATATGCTATGTTATATTTGCAAAGTGAAAAAAGTTGCAAAATCTTAGCAACATTGGAATGCTCCTGGTTCCTTTTTGCAAAATGCAATCCAAATATTACCTTTTGTCCTTTTTTTCAAAGGGCATGTGCCCAAAAGGGCCTTCTTCGGCCCTAAAATTCCAAGTGTTTAAAAATAATTTCTACTCATTGTCAGTATAGGTTTTGAATATCATAACTTGATCACTAGCATTTACTTGTCATTTACTTTAAGAATCTGGCTCAGTTTTTCGTTTCCCAGATGAGGGAACGTAATACTGCCGTGCTAAGAAAAACGCCGTATGAACATTCGAGAGTTGCCAAATTTCCTTCGATAAAATGTTTATTTTTGAAGAAAGCTATGGATATTTATCCGTTAGATTTTCAGGAACTTTAGGTGAAATTCCGAGCAAACTTATCTGATCGTTCGGAAGAAAAATACATTTTTTGTATTGACAAATTTTCCCGAAAATTCGTGATTTACTAAAGATAATTTAGCAACGCCTGAAAGCTCATACCTACGACGATTTTCCTTAGCACGGCAGAACACTTCTCTATTTTAAGTCTAATTAACTCAAACATTTCAAGTTTTCACAAGAATACTTGTTCAATTTTTATAAAAATTCACTCTGATTTTTACCGAAGATCAGAGGGAGAATCAGTGAAATTTTCAGTTATGAATGCCAAAGATTCTCTTGATGAAAATGCAGATTGCAAAAAACACTCGGCAACATTGAAACGAAGTTACGTTCTTTCTTGAGGAAGACGACAAATTTTGCACATTGAAAAGCCACGGATTTTGTCTTAACCAGTGATTTCTCAATTTTCTTTGAAAAATACCATCCGAAAGATTTCCTAAGAGCGTAGCCCCAACAAAATTTCTGATGGTGCATGGAAGTCATGCGGTATGGAATTAAAGGGCCTGCGTACATCCGATTATTCTGTACACATGTAAATAGTGGAAAAACATTGTTGCCGACCTAACAATAATTGTAACTGTGCTATGTAGATTCCTCTTGACTTAATAAACACCATTTTCAGTGTGAAAGGCCATGCAAAAACAAGGAAAGTTACGACTCTGTCGCTTTTTTATGGAAACATTAGCATATCAAAACTCTGAACACAAAAGCTGACAAACCAATGCATATAACCGAAGCCTTCGACCTTTAAAGAAGCCACTAGCGAACCACTCAATTGTAATTAATTCTTTCACAGTGATAGCATTTATTACAACCCACCTCGCTCGGTACGGTCACTATCTTCAAAAGCCCGTATCAGACGATCAAAGTAGAGGCTTCAAAGAGACTCATCGATTGCCCCGACTTAAACCGCTGGCCAATGAGAGGGCCAGGAAAGGCATCGGTGAACCTCTTCGAAGCCTCCAGTTTGATCGTCTGATACGGGCTATTGGTGACATATGAACTTATCAAACTTGCTCGGCAGTTGAGTGTTATTTTTAGGCGTTCCAAAACGGTCGGTCAACTAATCCGCGAAATTATGGGTCGTCAAAATGTATTCATAATTAAGTCTTCAGACACCGACTTAATAAGACTACAAGCGTAACAATGGAAATACGAGCCTAAGGACGGAAGGATTGCATTTTCGGTCGTTAGGACAATTGCACAAGAATCTGCAACGAAATGCTTGAAATTTTCATGCCGCGAATGCTCGTCAAAATATCTCGGCTGCCTCCGCAAAAAATATGATTGGCTCGAGTTCTCAGCACTAGCGTTGTCAATTCTAATGCAAATTCAAACATGTTTCTGCCCGAGACATTCGCGGTCTGTCTGATAAATTCTTGGGAATTGATAATTTCTGCCTTGGTAAATGAAGAATTTTTGGGAAAATTTGTCAATATTTTTCTTTCAATTTTTCAGGTAATTTTGTTCGCAATTTCACCTAAAGTTCTTGATAATTTCAAGGATAAATATTCATAACTTTCTCCAAAAACACATGCTTTACTCGGGGAGATTTGACAACTCTCGAATGTTCATACGGCGTTCTTCCTTAACACGGCAGTATTGCCCTTCGACATTTACATCTTCGGAAGATTTCTGCTGATCGACCAAAAAGCACCCTAATATAAACACGGGTTGGGGACCGTTAATCATTCTCCTGAAAACAATGTATTTTTGAGTTCATTATTCCTTTTATTCTAAAAATAAGGTTGGTAAGAGGAGAAAGAATGATGTTCTTCGAAGAAAATTCTGGAGCTCCTCTTCACTCATAATCTCCGCTGCTGTGGTAGAATATTTCAATACGTGCAAGCTGGATTTCAGAATGTCTTAAGCTGAAGACAATTCGTAGAATGCCCTCACATTTATCAAAATCTCGTATTAAGTGCCGTATAATTCCTTCCGCCCGAATGTTTCTTTCTTCTCTGTAATCTTCAGCCCATTTTCAACGGAGAATCATACACATTTAAAGCGGATTTTTATCGATGCAATTGTTTCCCCGTAAAGTTTTACGAAAAAAAATTATGCTTTGGTCTCTAATCTTAATCCTCTGCTCAATACACGGACCGTATCAGAAAATGCCGACAAAATTCCCGAATGCAAAAAATGATGACGATGTATTTGGACCTCTTCGATCATGTAAGAGGTCATTCATTCTTGCATATCGAAATTTGTCCACTTGAAATTTCCAACGAAAATCCTGACAATGTGTATCAATTTATATTTGTGGCCCACAATCACTTTTCTAAAGCTTAGTTTGATGTTTCTATTTAACGTTTCAATTCAAATAATGAAACGAATTGATTGCTCGGTTTTAGGCGTGCAAAAGTGAAAGATAATTTTTGAGCACTATTCTACCATGCTAAGGAAGAACGCCGTATGAACATTCGAGAGTTGCCAAATTTCTTTCAATAAAATAGTTATTTTTGAGGAAAGGTATGAATATTTTTCTTCGCAATTCTCAGAGATTTTAGGTGAAATTGCTAGGAAAATTATCTGAAAAATTGGAAGAAAAATATTAATGAGGTTACCAGGAAATTCGTGTTTTAGCAAAGGAAATTTTGGCAACGCCTGAAGGTTTCATGTGGCGTTCTTCCTTAGTACGGCAGTATTAAGCGCAATGAAAAGTGTACCAAGACATGTTTGAGAGAGGTATTTTCAATAACTTGAGATTTTATCTTTGTGTGGAAAATATTTCAAAGGCAAGGATTTTTGCCGAACAAATCTTCAAATATTTCTAGGCAGCCTGTCTTTGTCGAACCTAGATTCGATATTTATAATGGATTTAGAATTTAGATGGAGAGGAAATCAGTATTGCCAACCTTATAGAACCGCCATTGGCCCGCAATAGTTATAAACATTGAGGTATGGGCACATCAAAAGCGGAGACTTAAACGCGGGAGTAGCAAAATAGTCCTATAGTCTAAACGTTTTAGGCGTAATCTTTACTTGGATGAAGAGCCATTCTGCTGTGCGAAGAAATAACACAGTATGGTCATCCGAGAGTTGCCAAATTGCCTTCGATAAAATGTCTATTTTTAGGAAAGTTATGAATACTTTCCCTTGAAATATTCAGAACTTTTCGGTGGAATTGCGAGGAAAATATTTGAAAAATTGGAAGAAAAATATTAATGAGTTTACCAGGAAATTCGTGTTTTAGCGAAGGAATTTTGGCAACGCCTGAAGGTTTCATAATGCGTTCTCCCTTAGTACGGCAGCGTTATAATGTCTCTAAAACGATTGTTGAAAAACGAACGTCTAAGCGCGTGCGGGTCGGGGATCAAAACGCGGGGGGAAAGTTGTAAAATGATCACACCGAGAGGGTGCTTTTGCAAGGAAATTCAACGCGAAAACCAACGGAGCCACTTTTAAACTCTTACGTTTTGTTTTCATGAAAATATACGCTTTTAAATTTTCACAAAATGTCCGAAAACTTCCACCGACTCGTGTCACTGTGCGTGCACATTAGACATTCTCACTCATTCCCAACCCTAAAGTTTTGAGTTTAAAATGCATGCGTCACAAGCTATGTAATAATTTAACTTTAAACGCGTTATCCTGGATCTCGCAAAACAAGCCACAAATGATTACGTCCGATTCCCTTTGATTATATCACGATTAAGTCTGTCATTATATTGGATTACGGCTGAAGACGTGATGAAATCAGTCATTGATCGATCGGGTGGTTGAATCATTCGAACACCCAAAAACGAGAGAAGAAGATTTAAGGAAAAGTGAGTGATCTCTGACATTCGACATTTCTATCAAACTTTCCTCCTGGGCTGATTGGTGCAAGACCGGGGGAGGGTGAGGGGGGTGGGTCGATAATTTTTACTTCATCTGGTCGAGTGTTCTCCTGTGCTAAGGTAAAACACCGTATGAACAGTCGAACTGTCAAATTTTGTTTTATGAAACACAGATTTCCCGGGAAACTTGTACATATTTTTCTTTAAAATTTTGAAAGGGTTTTATGCGAAGTTTGATCTGAAGTCCCCGGAAATTTCAAAGAAAATTATTAGTAACGCTCTTTACATGTTAATATTTTTCTGTCGAAAATTTGGCCACTTTCGAATGTTCATACAGCTTTCAACCTCAGCACAGCAGTATTGGCAAGAGGTGGGCGTATATTCTTGTGAATCAGGCATCGGTGCCATGACAATGATCATGGAAATAGCCGAGCCCTTCACCAGCGGAGCATATATCGGGTTACGGGGATGGTTCCTTCGCATTTTTGGCTCTGATCATTGGGGACTGATTGTTTATCAAGGGCGCGGCCTTTTTGTCAGTACTGCCGTCCTAAGGAAAAACGCCGTATGAGCCGTCAGGCGTTGCCAGATTCCCTTCAATAAAAATAGAATTCACTGGAAATTTTTTTAATGTTTCGCTTCAAAATTTTCAGACGATTCTGTTCGCAATTTGATCTAAAATACCTGAACATTTCAAGGAAAAATATGAATAACTTCTCTAAAGAATACATTATTAATCTGGGCACTTTGGCAACTATCGAATGTTCATACGGCTTTTTCCGTAGCGCGGCAAAGTAGCACAGTTTCACAGGGTGTTTCAGGGTTAAACAACCAGAGGCGGTAGTATTTCATACGGGTCAAAATACAATTTTTTAAAGAAGCACAGAATCAGGATCTCGGCATTGTGGATCAATCATCTTCTTATCCGAAATTAGAGCGACGTTTATGGACCAAAACTCATGGAAAACGGCTACTCCGTCATGATCATTTGCAGGGCCGGATTAAGGGGGTGGCCACATGGGCCGCGGCTCATGGCGGCAAATCTAGGGGGCGGCAAATTTTGCAATGTTTTTAAATGTAGGTATAAAAAAAAATCGTATTTATATAAAAAAAATTACTAACGAGAAAAAGCTACAAAATCTCTCATTTCCTGTACTGGGAGTATAGTAATTTTTAATTTTATCGTCTTTCAGTGATACAAGAGACAGCACCTTTAATTATTCAAGTTAAGAGAGAAATCAAACACACAATTTGGCCTGGAACTGGACTTAGGGAGAAATGATGACGAGGACTTGAGATGAAAAGGAGGAGCCCTCGGGGCGGCAATCGGCATGTAACACATATTAGAGCCTACAAGACTGCACGAATACTTCACGCATTGCATCAAACACAGTGCGGTTATTGCGGTCAGCTTGAAACGCATAGCGCCTACAAGACTGCGTGAATACTTCACGCATTGCGCCAAACACGGTGTGGTCGGCGCGGCGCGGCCGCGAAAGTTAAAATCAATAAACCAAATTTTGTGTTTGTTCTTTCATAATTTTTTCGTTCATTTCTTATGAATGGAAGGCCTTGTCCAATGTCCATTAGAGATAGGTTTTCAAAACTTGACTTTCGCGCCAAGTTCCATGACCTTTTGCTAGTGGTGTTGACAGGGCTTTCCCAAAAAATGTGTTCAACATGAGTAAACGCGTCATATGCACCCCTCCTCCGCTGGCATGTTCACTTGATGTTTCCATTGATGTTCCAAAACGAATGAGAAGGGGGCGGCAAAATACAGGCGGTCCATGGGCGGTAAGTAGGAAAATCCGGCCCTAATTATTTGCGCCGAATTCATCCAAGACATATTCACGTAAATATCAATATCTAAAGTTTCAGAGGAGTTTGGACCAATCGGCGGTTGAAAAAGCTAGTTTAATGGACATTTAAAATGTTTTCGAAAACCGCGCTGTAAAGATATGAACGTCAGATGCCCATTTTTCGAGATAATTATACGCTCTATGCTCAAAAACGCACTTTTACTAGCCATAACAATAGATTTTCGGATCCTGAAAAATTCAGGAACCCCTGAAACCCACTGAAATGAAGTGTAAACTTGAAATATCCGTACTTTTGATGCCACAAATAAATTTTGCGTTCAAACGGGAGTTAAGACTTCATACATTTTGGAACATGCCCTCGAATGAATCAGATTTGATTAAATAAATAGAGTCCCCTTATTGTCTCAGAAACTAGTTGAATTTTCGTTAACATTAGGGCAGAGAAGTTTGCTTCCTCATATCCTCCTTTACCAACCTTTTTTTCTCGCATCCGCAATGACATCACTGTTTTCCTCATCTCTTATTCTTGGCCAAATGCCTCATAATTACTACAAAAAGTGACGTCACGTCGAAACGAAGAAACCTTGAACTTGGCATGGCGAGTGCAGAGAGTGAAAGAAGAATTCGGTTCAAAAATTAATTCAAGACTTTCGCGAACCACCGGAGGCGGTCCACCTTGAAATATTTCACCTAGTTTTTCGGATGGTTGCTTCGAGATCACCGTTTCAGTCGAAGACAAACCCAGTTCGTGAATATAATTCCCCTTCGACTTGATTTGATTAGATTAATCGATTGATCTGCCATTTAAACCTATGAAACAGGATCGATAGACAAAGTGTTCGCAACAAACACCTTAATGATCGATTCTTTGCCACAGACTCAGATGGGGTAATATCGATAATCGAGCATTCACGCCTCGACACTGGACAAAATGAGTATCTCAAACTTCCAAAAAACGTATTTCTATCAAAACTTCACGGATAACATTTTCAGGAGCAGAAATTTTGAAAAGTAGTCATGAAAGAGGAATCAACGTTTGTATTTTATATTAGAATTAATCAATTTAAACCTCTTGCCATTGACAAATCAAAAATTAACATAGGGCAAGTAGGTCATCGGAAACAATTTTACTGGTCAGGCAAATAATCAATTTTCGATTACACTTTATTTTTTCCTCCTTTAATTCGCAAAACTTTTGAATTTGTTACGGAATATTTAACTCGCAGAAAAAATTACACTGAAAAAAAAGTTACGGGCTATATAGACATACACCGTTCGTTCCAGGCTCAGAGGTCAAAAGTTACGGGTGCTGGAGCCGTACCTTCGATTGCTTCGGATGCTACGCCCGGAAATTCCGGCCTCTGAGCCCGGAGAGGGGACGGTATATCTATAAAGCCCGTAAGTATACGGCTTCCAGGGCCGGTTTTTTTTTTTTTTTTTTTTCTTCAGTCTACCTTATCATATAATTTGGTAATATTAGTTAATTAGTTTGAATGTCGACTTGACTTAAATGGTCTTCAGTTTTTTCCGTGGGCAGGAAGTTAGAATTAGCCCTCACGAAGAACGCAAATATCGACGGCGCACAGTGGATCGAGTCAATAGGAGAGGCTGGACAAAATTTAGAAACTTTAAACGCTTTTAACTTCGTTTATTCAGGAGTTTGGGGTTCTAAAAGTGGTTTCATTGGTTCCCCCGTAACATTTCCTGCTTAAAACACCCCTTGAAATGTAAAATGTGACAAAATGAAAATCAAAATTTGCAGTTTTTGTCAAAAATTTAATGTTCGACGTCTCTCACTGACTCGATCCACTGTGCAGTGTAGGTTCACAATCACATATCTCGTTTGCGGTGTCTGAAAATCTCCGCCTCTAAGTTATGTTTTTAAAGGAGAACAAATTGACATCTATCCCTGAAGTTTCTGGAGATTTTTCTTAGCACAGAGAAGAAAAATCACGGCAGTTCTAAAGAATTGCCGTTTAGTAGGGTTCCGTATAAAAAATAAAGTATGACGGGAAGTCTAAAGACGTCGCAAACCGAGTTATGTGATTGCCGACTTACACCGCCGATATGTATCTTCTCTATGGGTCTTAGAGAGTACTCAACTCCTCCGAGGTAACCTTATTTTCGTGGAGGCATCAGCGAAGTCCTGAGGAATTTTTGGAATTACAGATCCGTCCATAATATCCCAATCTAGGTACTCCTGTCTTCAAGCGCAAAATAATTTCCTGAAAATAAAAAATTAAAAAAAAATTAGCAGCTGCCTCTGGAGTAGATTTCATATTGAGCTAAGCACCAATAAATAATGCTTAAGTCAGGGCCAAAAAATTGAGGGAAGTGGATGTAACACCCGTGTCCTCAATTACACACAAGACTCATCCTGATGACAGCTCTCCAAACCGGCTATTTTTAGCTCAAAAAAAATTTGCAAATGGATTCAACCGTGAAAACAAGATTCGGCTGACCCAATCCGAGTGCCAAAATAAACCATGCAGTCATATTTATCCATGCCGATGATTGACCGACATTCAATGAGCGTTTGGTGGCGTTGCGTGCTTTACGATATATCGATTGTTCTATCATTTAAAGCAATGGTAGAGAATCGATTACTAAGGTGGTCGCTGCGGACACCCTGATCATCGATACTTTTCCATAGGTTTAAATGGCATAAAGGCCGATAAATCGCAAAGCACGCTACTCCACTGTAGGAGTTACGGCTTTGGGCCGGTACAATGAAGCCCAAAAAATCAACAAAAACGGACGAATTGGCAGTATCGGTCTTGACCCTGCGATAACTTATTCAGATGTTTTTGATATTTTAAAGTTCAACTTGGTCGCCGAGTGGGCTTTTTTGAGCGCTTTTCCTCAAAATTCAAATTGCCCCCCGGTTGCCCTCCAAAAACAAGCACCCAACGGTTGGATGGAAAATTACAAACTGTGATAATGGAGACGAGTTCGAGATAATTTTGAAAGAATTGCTGTCATTTAAGATTATCCTACGTAGCCTTAATCGGTTAGGGGTCATACCATTGTTATACGGAGCTTACAGTTGCATACCTAAAAATCAAGTTTATACCTTGCAGGCAAATGAGAGAGAACTCTTTTATGTCCTGTCTTTCTTAAGAAAATCTCATTTTCTCTTTGTGAAAAATTTAGTAAAAATCTATTACAACGCTCATACCAGACGACTCCAACGAAGATCATGCTTGTTTATGTTTTGAATCGAACATACGATTTCTAACCTTAACAGGTTTATTTATGTTGCTTTCGAACGTTTTCAGGAAAGAGAGGACACTACCGATAAATCAAACCGGGAGTACTTAAATTGTCGAAGGAGCCCGAAATTTCACATTTTAATTGATTTTCACGAGCTGACGCGGTTGAGGCTGTTGTACCGTCGCCATCTTTTCAAAACTAAAGAAATGTAACGGAAAATGTAGGAATAAATTAGCGTTGAGGGCGAATTGGTTTGACCCGAAAGCGAATATTTGTTTTACCGGAGCGCTAATTTTACAGTTAGTGCTGTTTTCCAATTCTGGTTCGCGCTCTAGTAAAGTCAAGTCAGCGTATAGGGCGAATTGATCGGTGCTTCAGTACACTGAATTAGTTCTGAAGTCTTATTTTGATTCTACTTGGCGAGAATTAACTTACCAAATTAGTACTCAACGCTAACTACTTTTTTTTCAGCGAACGTTGCAAAATTGTCACTCCTAAATTTTATGTTTATTAGGAAACTGTGGGAAACTCTCAGTTTAAAATTTAACCGAATTTTCTTCTGATTAATTACAAAATTAGGAAAATTTTGAACAGTTTTTTTTTGTACAAATTTTGCACAGTCAGATCCTTTTTCGTAAACATTTGGATGGTTCGAGTCAATTCGTCATCTCCTGTACGAAGGAACGTACCTCAATTCAAAGGTTGCCAAATTGACTCTAAAAATTAATTTATTTTACAAAGTTGTACCTGAGTAATTTTATCAACAATTTTTCTGAGTTTTGCATGAAATCTGAGGGGAAAAAAGTGAAATCTTCAGTCAAAAATGCCCAATATCCTCTTAATAAATATGCAATTTGCGAGGGAAAATTTGGCGTTATTGAAATGAAGTTACGTTCTTTCGTTACGGAACTGACAAATTTTCCAACCTTGGGATTGAGTTACGTTGTTTTATCCGAGGAACCACAATCTGGGAGATTATACGGGATAAAGGAATAATTTTCCTCTCGTGAACTTACGTCGGGCAACGGATTCAAAGAAATTGCATAAGCGGTGGAACACCGATGACTAATGCTTTGTCCGCTTGAGGTTTCCAGGAATATCAGTATTGATTCGTTTCTTGAAAATTTGGCCCATCGCATTATTTATAACGGATTGTTTTACTTATTTTCATCATGGGTGTATAATGTAGAATTATTATATCAAGAATTTATCATTTATCATTCAAAAAAGGATCAGCGACCTCTAATTCTCGCCTCTCCGCGTGGAGTCTCATTTTTCTCATTACTAAAATTTTTCAAAACACGCTATGCAAGCAATGCCCACAGATAAACCCTCTCTCCGAGTGCCCCCATTGAAGCTTAAAAAAAAATAAAATAAAAAATTATAAGAATATGTTTCAGGTGACAAGGAGGACAATAGAGACATGGATGTATCCTTTTGGTTGAAACTGGTAGTTCTGGTCGACCGAGGGAGCAAATGATTGACTAACTAAAGGGTCTCTTGGCGGTTTCCGTTAGTTAGTCTATTACTTACCTTCTCTATCCATCGCAATCGTATCCGCTTCCACCAATAGTTTGCAATGCAACGCGAAAACGCCGTGCAACGCAAAAACGCCGTAAACGCCATTTAACATTTATCGGAAACAACGTATCATTACAAAAAAGCTTGTGTACCTTGGGACAATGTTTTTACAGAATTCTTTCGCAAATACCATCAAGATTTTAACCTGAAAATTTAAGGTGAACGGGTAAAACAGTTTTCATTTTATAAAATGTTAAGTTCCAAAAACGAGGGAAAATCTTGATGGATCTACGACGTTCTTGCTTAGCGCGGTAGTAAGTATCGTCTCATTTTCCCTTTGCCTTTTATGTCTATCGCTTTGTCTATGAATTTCAATAATCAGCTGAAGCTCACTGGAAAAAAAAACACATTGGATCTAGAGTCCAGACTCTTGAAAACATTGATAAGAAAAAATACTCTTGATTCAATCGGATTTTTGCTTGAATCAAAACGAAATCCGCTTAAATTATGAGGCTTGGTTCTTGATTTAAGCTAGATTCTGATTGAATCAAGAGTATTTTTTCTTGTCAATGTTTTCAAGAGTCTGGACTCTAGATCCAATGTATTTTTTCTCCAGTGAAGCTTTTTCTCCATGCGAAAAATGACGATTTGACAGCAACACCTCATCGCACAGTCAAATCGCCGCGAACTCAACTAAAAAAGGGACACGACTAGCTACCTCGGGTAACTTGTAAAAACAGAGGTACGACGCAGCGGTGGGCGAGGCGAGGGAGACGGGTCTAAATGAAAATGGTTTTATGACGATTTTCCAGCTGGGGGGATGAGGAAGTGGAAACTTGAGGGGGAGGGGGGTCGCTGGCTCCCACGGATCGCTGAGTAAACAGAATCGCCCCCGGATGGCCCGCAACCCGCGAGATAAATAATATGAGCCGTCGCTATCAAAACCCCACAAATCCGTATCCCCAAGAGCCTTGAGGTCGTAGGTTACGTATATTCCGGGGCTCATCGGATGATAGACATGTTGGGTTTGAAGATCGACCGTCGGATGAAAAGCCCCCTGGCGAGTCGAGGGTGAAAATGATAGTGTCAGCGGCAGGGAGAGGGAACACCCGGCAACCCCCATTGCTCCCGAATAAAAGAATGACTCTCCCCCCTCGCCG
>NW_017549178.1:2196047-2207984 GCF_001854935.1 Bemisia tabaci
TGGTGGTGAGTTACTCCCCGACAAAATGACAGCAATTTTCAGCTAACAACTTACGGTCTGTTTCTTCCTTCTTTTTGTGATGGAGGCGTGTAATTATGAAGACTTTAGTCCTCGCGATCCCAGCGCTGCCAAGCGGCGCCCGTCCAAAGCTCTGAGTTACTAGCCACTGCGTTCGCATGCCTGGCCGGCGTTGCCAGATGTGCGGAGAGGGTGCTCTTGTGGGTAGGGGTGATTTTTGATCAGTGATAAATAGAGAGCCAGATAAAAAACCTAAAGAAACCTTTAAAAAAAGACGAAGAAAAAGAGACAACGTCAAACAATCAATATTCAACGTTAAAAGATATTGAAAGTGTCATGCGTTTTTTCGATTATATAGCATCGCGTCCATAATATTGGACTCCATGCTCACCCTTGATATACTTGCCTGCTCATCTCGTCCAAGATCTTGGACTCTATGCTCATTGCTAAACTTCTCACTTCTTTGCTTGAGCATGGAGTCCAATAGCAAGTAGACCAGCTTTCCTAGTTTTAAAGTTCATCGTGATATAAAATCGTATACTTCTCTTATCTAATCTAACTTGAACTTACCTAACCTAACCTAACCTAACCTAACCTAACCTAACCTAACCTAACCAATGCACAATGTTGGACGAAAACACATTTTCCGTCTTAATTTCACGAAAATTGTCTCTGTAAATTTTTGGACCATATGCTCGTGTGTTGTCAGAGAAAACCTGCATCCCACAGTTTTAGACGCTATGCTCACTTCGATTTTTCTAAAAAAATCTCCCTCATCAAAGTGATCATGGAGTCCAAGATCTTGGACGTAATGAGCAACCGAACATTATATAGGTGATCATGGAGTCCAATATCATGGACGCGATGGTGCATTACCGTTTTTTCGCTATGACTCACCGTTTCCGAGATAATAGGGACTGCATGGAGCATGGGTGGGTGTGAAGGGGGTGGGGGTGGCCCCCAGAAAAAGCGTTTTTGGACAAAAAGTTACACCACAGCAATGTCTTTTCTTGACCAGAAGAATCGACTCCTTGGAAAAAAAACACACTTGATTTAGAGTCCAGACTCTTGAAAACATCGACGAGAAAAAATACTCTTGGTTCAATTAGATTTTTGCTTACATCAAAAGGAAATCCGCTCAAATTAAGAGGCTTGGTTCTTGATTTAAGCAAAACTCCGATTGAATCAAGAGTATATTTTTTCTTCTCGATGTTTTTAAGAGTCTGGACTCTAGATNTTTTTTTTTTTTTTTTTTTTTTTTTTTTTCAAGTGCGTGCACACCCTGTATAAATTCAACCCTATCGATACACCCGGCAACACCGCAACCGTGTGTCTATCCCCGTCCGTCGCGTCGGGAATCAGGACGTGTGGTCGTGGGCGGCAACGCTGCCGGTCTCATGTTTACTTTAACCGAGTGGAAATCTTTAATGAGATTTTAATTAAAATCCCCGCCATCCGTAGGAGCAACAATTTACGTTTCTTTTTTGAGGAGCCTGCTTACCGGAGTTACCGGGGCTGGGGGCCGGACAAAGCAGGACAAGTGCCAGCCGGAGAGATCCTCGCTAATTCGTTGGCCGTCTTTTCAACTCCCGCCCTAGTCAGAAACGCCGCATCAACATATGAACGTTGTCGAATTTCCCCAAAAGTATAATTAAATTTAAAAAATTAAATTAATTAAATTATTTAATTCAAAATTATAATTACACTGGGAAAAAAACACATTGGATCTAGAGTCCAGACTCTTAAAACATCGACAAGAAAAAACACTCTTGATTTAATTGGATTTTTGCTTAAATCAAGAACCAAGCCTCTTAATTTGAGCGGATTTCCTTTTGATTTAAGCTTAAATCTGATTGAATCAAGAGTATTTTTCCTTGTCAATGTTTTTAAGAGTCTGGACTCTAGATCCAGATTTTTTCATTTTTTCTATTTTTCATTTTTTTCTTCTTAAATTTTTTTTAATTTTTTAATTTTTTTTTATTTTTTTTATTTTTTTCATTTATTTTGTTATTTTTTATTTCTTGTTCAATGAGTTAAGCACACATTTGCACCTTTTGGATACAGGGTTTAAAAAATTGGAAGAAAAAAATGTTTTTTCTTGGAAAACTCACGTTTTATCGACGGAATTTTGGCAACGTTTGAAGCCTCATAAGGCGTTCTTCCTCAGCACAGCAGGTTACTGGCGATAATCACATATTATCCGCTGACTCGCAGTAATTAAAATGGACGAATTTCTGCTGAAAGGAACTAAGTACAAATGGGTTAAATGAAAAGGAACTATGAGGCACGCAAATCCCAAGTACTTGGTCCCTTTTTAATTCAAATCATTTCCACATAGTTTCTTTCGGCATAAATACATCCAAATAAATTCGTGCGCCGGCGAGTGTGGATGTGTCGCGAAAACGGAGCGGTGTTTTCCGCACGGCGGAACTCGCTGGTCGCCTAATCGCGGTTGTTCAGCAGCGCGGGTGACATCATTCACCACGGACAAAAAGGGGTGGTGAAAGGGGGCGGAAAAGTCGGCGCGAAAGGACACTTTTAATGAGTGATATCTCCTCTCGTCCCGAGCAAAAAGCACAAAATCACGAACGGTTTTTCATCCGAGTTATTTCGTTTTTGCATAGCGGGGCAATATTACCGCTTCCGTCCTGGGAATCGGGGAGGTGTGGGATTATTCGCTGATTGTGAAAGGAGATGAATGTGATGAGGGCGTTAATGAGTGTTAGAATCTATCGGGGGAAATTCATGTGAGAGCCGGAGTTTTACGATTCAACCAATTTTTTTTTCCAGGACTTTTTGAGGGTGTATTATATTGCGATTATTTTTATGTGCGATTCCGCGAGTGACACCACATGTTTTGTGTGTGATCAAACTCGAGTTGGGGCCGTGACGGTTGTGCGATATACGACTATTGGGGGGTCTGTCTCTGTAATGGACCACTAGACAAGGTACGAATTTAAGCAATCTGATACATGTTTCTAAACCAGAATTTCACGCAAAACACAATTTACGCAACGAAAATTACTGAAACCAACTCCTAACGAAGATATCAACGTTTTTACCTCACATTTGTTACGAGGAATTTGAACTGCCCGCTCACGAGAAACTCAAAGCTCTACGTGAGTCAATTCTCGCACTACAACGGTTTCATCAAGCTTCTCAATCAAGCAATGTTCGTTTTCCACCATGTGTTGTTCAAACTATAAGCAATTTGCTATAACTGAGCCAAAGTGTCAAAATTAAGGTTGCCATTTCTTTTTATCGCAGAGACAGTCATGATAACGTTTAGCGCGCGATGTGAATCGCGTAGAGCATTGAGTTTCCATGAGCGGGTGGTTTGAATTCACACACCAAGAATCATTAAATATCTTCGGAAGGAGATGATTTCGGTAATTTTCGTTGTGCGTATCGTGTTCTACGTGAAATTTTGATTAAGAAACATGTATCAGAATGCTGAAATTTGTACCTTGTCTAGTGGTCCATTAGTAAAAACCTCAATGCGTAGAGGGCTCGAGGATGTTTGCCATGATTTCGGGCTGAACGTTAATTCCTTGCCACTAGAAGGAGAAGAAATGCAAGAATCAAGGAGGGACTCTGTGAGTATTAGGAGGTTCACGACAGAATTCAGGGCCGGATCCGGGGGATGGCCACATGAGCCGCGGCCCACGGCGGCAAATTTAGGGGGCGGCAAATTTTGCAATTTTTTTAAATGAAGGTATAAAAAATTTGGATTCAGAAAAAAATTACAAACTAGAAAAGGCGAAAAAATCTCTCATTTCCTGAGAGTATAGCAATTTCTAATTTTGTCATCTTTCGGTGATACAACAGACAGCACCTTTAATTAGTCTAGTTAAGAGAGAAACCAAACACGCAATTTGGCTTGGAACGGCGCGGCGCAGAGAGCAATGATGACGAGGACTTGAGATGAAAAGGAGAAGCCCTCGGCGCGGCGCGGCGGTCGGCATGTAACACATATCAGCGCCTACAAGACTGCATGAATACTTCACGCATTGCGTCAAACACAGTGCGGTCAATAGCGGTCGGCGTGAAACGCAAAGCGCTTACAAGACTGTAGGAATACTTTACGAATTGCGCCAATCCCATTGCGGTCAGCGCGGCGCGGCGGCGGAAGTTAAAATTTGTAAATCACATTTATGTTTGTTCTTTCATCATTTTTTCATTCATTTCTTCAAATGGCAGGCCTCGTCCACACAGAGATAGGTATACGGAACTTAACTTTTGCGCAAAGTTTTGTGAACTTTTGCTCTTAGTGTTGACAGGGTTTTCGCAAATAATGTGTCCAACAAGAATGAACGCGTCAAATCAAATGGGTAACTGCACTCTAATCGCAACTCACCAAACTCACTCTACCTCTAATTGTTCGTGTTTTTTTTATTTAAGGACTGACATTGCTGAAATTTTATCTCACGAGGTTTGTTTCTCAAAGTTTTCCGAGGAAAGATCCCCTCCCCCCCCCCCCCCCCNCCCGGGCCAGTTTTTCCAACAGCAGGCCCCATTTTCAGCTTGCTCTGGACCGCTCTCAGCCTGATCCGTTACCTTCTTAGAATTCTTTCCTTCGGTTTAATTTTCCTTGATCTCCGCGTATTTCCCCGCCAAAATCAAGGCATAACTTAACTGGGTCAAAAGCGTCCAGGCTGAACAGGTGAGAGGGCCCCAAGCTTTTGACAACTTGCACCGAGACCCACGAACTCCACTTCACAGTGCTCGGCTGCCGTGCTAAGGAGAAACGCCGTATCAACCTTCAAGCGTTGCCAAATCTCCTCCGATGAAATACGAATTTTCAAGGAGACTGTTGGATATTTTTCTTCAAATTTTTCAGACAATTTTGTACACAATTCAATCCAAAATATCTGAAAATTTCAAGGAAAAATTCGCGTAGCAAAACTCAAAAATATATGTTTTATTCAGGGAAATTTGGCAACTCTCGGATGTTCATACGTCGTTTTTCCCTAGCACGGCAGCCAGGCACAACGGAGTATTGTAACCTGTAGTCGAGCACAACCGTGAGCAGCTCCAACTCCCAACAAGCGCCAAGATTTATGGAACGCACCGTGGTGTAGCTGCGAATGCCTAGCTATAGAAGTGTGGACTTGCCAAATTTCACGATTAGTCAATCGTCTAGATGGACTATCAATCTGCCATGTGACTGCCAAGAACAGAAACACCAGAGCAGAGATACAAAATAAACTTCGTTTTGCTGGTAAGTGGATTTTCAAATATTTTTCAGGGGCTGGGTATGCAACCCACAACAAGTATCCAAACATTCGATCAGAAACATTAGAATTTGACTCATGATATTTTTTACATGTATTGTACTCTATATAAGTATTCTTTTAAAAAAAAGAAGAAAGCGCACGATTTTTATAACACTGTAATCAGGGCCGGATTTACATATTTAGCGCCCTATGCTAAACTAAGGGTGGCGCCCCTAAAAGTAGGCGCGCTCTCGTGGGGGAGGGGTCTCCCGAAAGCCCCTCCCCTCCAGATCAGAAGGAGGATGTTAGGTGTCAGGAAAATTTTCAAATTCACCTTTAAAGAAACACGATTTTAAACAGTTTTGAGATACGTACGGAAATAAATTTGTCAACCACAACGTTGACATTTTTAATAAGTCACGTTATTTAATAAATTCTCAAAAAAATTGCGCCCCTCAGAATGTTTCGCCCTCGGCTATAGCCTAAGTAGCCTTTTGGTATATCCGGCCCTGACTGTAATCGCGCTGGTTCCTTTTTGCTTAATGCTATCCAAATATGGTCCTTGGAAGAGAGCTTTTTTATTTTTTATTTTTAACAGTGCAATATAGCGTGCGGCGTTAGAATAGCGATAATTTTATCTCTGCACTCACGCTAAAGCTCAGTTTCATGGAGGTGCGGCAACGTGCTTAGGTGGACTTGTCCGGTGTGTTCCACTGTCCAGTGAGCTGTCAAAGCCGGCTTTTGATTCATTAAACCCCCTATTTCGCTCTATCACCCGAGCCACGGCTCGGCGTATAACATCACGCTCCTAATCTCCAATTTATTAGACTTTTTTCTTCTTCCTTTATCATACATGCTAAATTGTTTCCACTTATCATATTCGTCCGCAACTCATATTCGTATTAAAATCTTTGCCCCCGCCCCTCGCCCCACCGCGACTTCCCCGCCGCGAAACAAACATCTTCCCAAGCAGCAACAACAACGGTTGTTCCACTCGCCTTCTGTGGACGCTCACCGGCGAAGTTGTGAGAGACCATTTTTCTCAGGATGATTCTATGGCCTTTGCAAACTTGTGGTGAAACCCTAACGGGTCTCATGGTGGATCTTCAATTTTGGCCGGGTGCAGTCTGAGTAGAATCGATACACACTGGAAAAAAAACACATTGGATCTAGGGTCCAGCCTCTTAAAAAAATCGAAAAGAAAAAATACTCTGATTCAATCGAATTTTTGCTTACATCAAGAACCAAGCCTCTTAATTTGAGCGGATTTCCTTATGATCTAAGCAAAAATTTGATTGAATCAAGAGTATATTTTCTTGTCAATGTTTTCAAGAGTCTGGACTCTAGATCCAATGAGTTTTTTTCCAATGCCTATTTTAAAGATTCCGTGACAACTCATCCCACAGACTCATTCTCATCACTCATCAGTCACTGCATGATGGAAAATTTGCATGCAAATGTTTTTTTAACTTCATCTGAAAGTGCTTAAAGAGCTGATTTCACAGTATTTCTTATGATTTTTTTCTGATATGGGAAATAGTGTACAAATATATTTAAAAGTGAGAAAATGCGCCGCCTAAGTGACGTCATCTCGCGGCATTTCCTATTTAAACACATATGTATTTTAGCAGATTCGATCATTTTGTCATATCTTCTCTAATAAATGTTCGATTCATGAACCGAGGGTATCCTCGTGTTCAGTTCACTCAGCAGTTCCCACTTAAACACGAAATTCATCAATTTTCAGACACCTGCAAATTCTCTATTGAACCGATTATGTTGATTTAAGACTCCAGTTTCCTCTTATTCAGGTGTGACCGTGAGAGCGGTAAAATCGTTTCCTACGGGGAGCATCAAATAAAAGATACCGGATGCTTCGTTCCAATGGTCATTAAGAACACGAGGATTGCAACGAAAGTCAGTAGATCTTCGGACACCACGCTGAACTAAAATGTTTGTATGATACAACTATTTCAACCCCTGAGCCGCTCAAATTGCATCCATCGAGTTGAAGGCGAACTTGATTTCTAACTCCATTTTTTAGTTATTCATACCTGGCCGCAAGAGCGGTGCTCAATTCTAATTTTTGCAACTTGCAACTGATGAAAACGCTTGTAAGTAAAACATCACGTAGGTTAAAAGGGTCATACTCGACTATCCGTGGGTTAAAAAGTCTTGGGTGAAAGCGCGTGTGTCAAGTCCCTTGAGCGAGGGTAAGCTTGCACTCTAGTTAGAAAAGAGAGATAAATAAAAATGCCGAAAATATTAAAAAGACACGAAAAAAAAAAGTTAAATTTGGAGATGGAGTTGTTTACAAAAGGGAGGGATTTGATGAAAAAATTTGAAATTGTGGTATTGAAATCAGATATAGGAGGGAGAATTCTGGATCTTACTTTTTGTTGTTTAATCAGAGCAAGATGAAATGACTATTTAAATATTGACAATCACAATTATTTTGCGAGACATTAAATCTCACACCTAAGATTCACACAAAGAGCACGGCAGTAAATTACCTTCCATTCAAGATCCTCACACAAAGAACTCTTTTTCGAAACGTAATGCGAATTGCTCTTGCTCCGTTCTAATTCGAACCGGATCGACATTGTCAGTTCTTGCAAGAAAATCCCATAGAGATCAATGAAAATAAAAGATGATGGTCTTATCTAGCAAATCACAAATAATTTACTACCTTGTTAGATTAAATGCAAATACTTATATTGCTAGGGTGGGGTTTCGAAAATGTACTGTCTATACTGCCGTGCTAAGCAAGAACAGCGTAAATCCATCAAGATTTTCCCTTGATTTTTGGAACTTAACGCTCTTTGAAATAAAAATTGTTTTACCCGTGCACCTCAAATTTTCATTGATCATAGACCTCAATTTTTTCGCTTTTGAATGGGCTCATTATGTTTTTCGCGTCATTTACCTTGAGAACCATGTTTTTGCCGGACAAAATTCGTTGATGATTTAGTGATCCGTTTCAGAATTTTTGGCTGCAATCATAATAACTGTTAAGGACTTTATAATTTCAACACTGCAGAGGATTTTATAAAATCATTGCCGTGGGTTCGAATTATACTAATTAAAATAGATAATCCAAATACTCTTTCTGTAATTAGCAAAATTATGAAGAATATCACGTTATGATCCTCTAACTTATGACCGGCGAGTTCATTTTTGAGTCATTCCTCATACGGAGCAACTTTCCTTTCCCCTTTCTGGAAAAAAAAAACACATTGGATCTAGAGTCCAGGCTCACAAAAACATCGACAAGAAAAAGTACTCTTGATCCAATCAGAATCTAGCTTAAATCAAGAACCAAGCTTTTCAATCAAGATTTTTCCGATTTTTCCGATTTTTCCGATTTCAAGATTTTTTTTAGATTTCCGATTTTTTCTTGTCAATGTTTTCAAGAGTCTGCACTCTAGATCCAACGTGTTTTTTTTCACAGTGCTGTAACAAAAGTTCGAAAAGAGCTATTCGGCAACCTCCGTGCGATCATAGGTCTAATTTCCTAACAAGGGCGAACAATGAGCTCACGTGTATATCATCCCCGCCTGTTGCGCAAGAGGCACCTGTGGGTTTCACAACGGGATGAAAGGGTCCAGGTCGGGAGCATCCTCGCGGACCTCTTCGGGCCCTTTCATTATATTCCGCCGAGGGGGGAGGGGGGGGGACAAGGACCGAAAAAAGCGAGTTCATGACTCGGCATATCCTGGCCGTTTTAGTGTCTTAGTTTTGTCTGGCCGGGCCTTTGTCCTTTCTCGCGGGTGACAAAAGTAAGTAATACCCGCTCGTCTCGAGATAGCGGCTCCCGGTGCCGTTGCCATTGCCGCGGAGAAGTGTTTTATTGCCCGCTTCATTGATATATTTGGCCGAGTGGCACTTTAATGCGTTTCGCGTTGAGGCAGTCTCATGCTGGAGCCTGAACACGGACAACGAGTCCCAGCCCTTAAGATTTGCTCGACTGCGAGGTTTCCAGATTCGGCGTGAATTAGGCGATTTTGCAGCTCGTGTTTCTCGATGGCTCCCTGCGTGCTGATTATTGAAATTGATGGACAAAGCAAAAGACAAAGAAGACAAAAAGGATATGGAGGGATCCTATTGGTGGAAGCGGGTAGTTGCAATGGATAAAGGACGTACGTAATAGACTAACTAACGGCAATCCACTAGAGACCCGATAGTTAGTCCATTATTTACCCCCTCAGTCTATAAAAACCACCCATTTCAACAAATAGGATCGCCGTATTCTCCTTATGTCTTCTTTGTCTATAGCTTTGTCTATAAATTTCAATAATCGGCCCTCTGCAGCGGGCCGATTATTGACATTGATAGACAAAGCTATAAACGAAGAAGACGTGATGAGTGTAGAGCGATCCTGTTAGTTGAAATGAGTGGTCCTTGTAGCCTAAGGCGGTAAATGATAGACTAACTATCCGGTCTCCAGTGGGTTGCCGTTAGTTAGTCTATTACGTACGTCCTTTGTCCATTGCAACCACCCACTTCCACCAATAGGATCTCTCCATATGTTTTTGTCTTCTTTGTCTATTGCTTTGTCTATCTATTTCAATAATCAGCCCGCTGCAGGGAAGAAGTACCTCACCACCAGAAAAAATCTTGAAAAGATGAGAATCGCAATACAAGATAAAACTAAAATTAAAGGATCAAATCTTATAAAAACAATTAAGAAAGTAAAAAATTCCAATCAGTAAATAATTTAAATTAAAAATTAAATACTATATTTTGGAAATTAGAAATAATTATAGCTTTACGATGTTTTAAACCTCAGAGGATTTCATTGACTTATAAAATCAATATTTCAAGTCAAATATTAAAATTATGGTACCTAATAGAAGAGATAAACCATAACACAAGAAGAATTCTTGAAAAGATAAGAATCACTAAAACATAAAACTAAAATTAAAGGATAAAACATTATAAAAAAACTAAGAAAGTAAAAAATACCGATAAATAAATAATTTAAATTAAAAATAAAATACTAATTTTAGTTTTATGTTTTATCGTGATTCTCATCTTTACAAGAATTTTGCTTGTGTGGTACTTTTTCTCTGTAGGGGGCCATTGAGGAACACGAGCTGCAAACCTTTAGTCGATCGCTTTGATTACAAGTTTTTTTTTTTTTTTTTTTTTTTTTTTTTTTTCTGTAAGCAGAAGGTGTCAATTATCATGGACAAGAACAATAATTATCTTTCTTATGGGTTGGTTTTTGGAAAATTACATGCGTGAATTATACTTTTTTACACAATTTTGATAGGAAAACATGTATTGTGGTGCGCTAAAGAGAAAGCCTCTTGAACCCAAAGTCCAGACTCATAAAAAATTTGACAAGAAAAAATAATCTTGATTCATTTAGATTTCCGCTTGAATCAAAGGAAATTCCACTTTAATTGAGAGGCAAGGCACTCGATTCAAGCAAAAATGCGATTGAAACAGGGGAATTTTTTCTAGCCAAATTTTTTGAGAGTCTGGACTCTGGACTTCAACAGACTTTTTTCCTGTGTACTTAATTCCGTGCCCTGTCTTACGGTCTATTTACACAGCCATGAGACAACCCTGGTCTGAAGCCAGTTCGGTAGCTGTCCGGAGCGAATTCCATTTAACAAACCATAGTCGTGTAGTTTGCTAAATGATAAATCGCCGTGCAAAGTTTTATAGCTCTAATTACATATGTCCGCAGTTCGATTCTGGCGGGATTATTATTTCGAAAATATGCCCGGGACCCCCGCAAGACCGCCACAAACCAGTTTCAAATTCCAGTTGAGCGTATGCTAATCCAGTGGAGGGTCGGGTCCCCTTGCTCGTCCAAAAATTCTGCATAAGGCAACGCTGGTACTTTTCGCTTCGCGATTTTCCCACATGTGACAATTTTACGACTTACGGAATAGGCAAGAACCTCGTAATCGCTTCGGATTTTCCATTGGGTTGAAGTGGTTTTGCGCCCGATCTCGCCGCAGTTGCTACCAAACGCCCATAGAGTACAATAGAGTCGCAATTTACTGAAGCGCCGCACAATGGAACGTGCTGATATAAGAGGTTGTCATTTTTGGCTAAAACTGCAAATTTTGATAATACATATCGACGATGTAAGTCGGCAATCAAATAACTCGTTTGCGGTGTCTGAGAATCTCCGCATCTATGTTATTTTTTTACAGGAGAACAAATTCACATCACTCCTTGAAGTTTTTGCAGAATTTTCTTCACACAGAGAAGAAAAATCACGGCAGTTTTGAAGAATTGCCATTGAGCAATTTTCCGTTTAAAAAATAAAGTATGACAGGAAGTTTGCGACGTCGCAAACCGAGTTATGTGAGTGCCGACTTACGCCGTCGATATGTCTAATTGTGACTTTTAATGGGTGCTCCGACAAGAAAAGAGCCATGCACAAATTCGCCCGTTTTTGGGCCCTCGAAATTGGGGTCGGTGTGAGGTTTTTTTTTATCTATAGGGTGACCCTTTACACATAATAAAATTTCAGATTGAGTATACGCACCGTTTTTGAGATATGGGGGGGCAAAGTCCCCGATTTTTACTCATATTTGCAGGTATTTCATAGTCGAACTTCGGCTGCTACAAGGTACCGGATGTAGATATTGAAGCGCGGTTTGCGGTGATTTGTCAAGCTATTTCTGGATTATTTTTTCACATCTTTTACAAACCCGCAAATGGTTTTTCGGGGGGGGGG
>NW_017549178.1:2208820-2260345 GCF_001854935.1 Bemisia tabaci
AAATACCTGCAAATATGAGTAAAAATCGGGGACTTTGCCCCCCCATATCTCAAAAACGGTGCGTATACTCAATCTGAAATTTTATTATGTGTAAAGGGTCACCCTATAGATGAAAAAATACCTCACACCGACCCCAATTTCGAGGGCCCGAAAACGGGCGAATTTTAGCCCTTTTTGTGCAAGGCTCTTTAACGAGGAAATGGAGATGTTGCATGTGTAAGGAAAATTTGCGATTTGACTGATGATTCTTATGTAAAAGTTCGCGAGAAACACGGTTTTCTCTGAAATCAACTCCCAAGCTCAAAAAAAGCTCTAAAGTTGAGGCAAAAATGGAGGGAATATCCCATGCTATCTCGTAGTCGCATTTTTCTCGGTGAGTTGGGAGAGGTGGATTGCGGACACTTCAAATGTGAAGAATGTTGGTGTCATTCTGAGGAGCCCATTATTAGGCTTGCATTTTAGATTATTCTATATCGTCATTTATTTTTAGGTCCATGCAGACGGCTATATTTCAACCCGCTCGATGTCATGGTTGATTTGCTATAGATGATTCAATTTCTCTGAATTCGTGCATTATTCTAGCAAACAACATGATGAAATGATGCACCATTTCTCAGTAATCTTTAAGGCAAGTTAATAAATCAGATTGACCGATTAGCATAATATAGTGATACTGATGGGTCTCCTGAACGAATTATTAACCAAGACATATGGATCTGAGGGCCGATTCTGGCGAAAAAAGCGGATTTTTCGGTATTCATAGCAATCCCAGAAAAATCGCATTTTTCGCCAAAATTGGCCTTAAGACCCCTGTTTGAGCCAATATTAGTCCCAAAAAGAGACCGGAAATAACAAAATCATTATGTATTCCGTAAAATGTAGACCTACCATGCGCAAAAAAAAGTGTGTGGTGTGGGTAATTCAGGGTGGGCCTGGAAACGGCTCTAATCGATATCTCTCCTTTTGAGAAAAACACTCACAAGTTTTCCTTATGGAGCTTTTGCATGTGTCAGGAATTTGCGATTTAAGTACTTTTCTTACCAACAATTTCGCGAAAAACAGGGTAGTATTAATGAATTTCTCTGAATTCAACTCCAAAGCTTAAAAAAAAACTTTGAAAGTTAAGGCCGTGGAGGGAATATCCTTTACGCCACCCTAAGAGTCCATCTCTATATCAAGACAAACTCTCTATGCAAAGATGGGGAGCAAATACATCAGAAGGGTTGCCGTGTTTTCTGTGTGGGTCCCCAAACAAAGTGGCAATCCTGTTATTGTATTTGCTCGACCCTATCTTCGCATAGAGAGTTTGTCTTGAAATAGAGGTGGACTCTCAGGGTAGCGTGGGATATCCCCTCCATTACGGACTTAACTTTTAAACTGTTTTTGGTTTGTTTTGGAGTTCAATTCAAAGTAAACCAGTGACACCCAGGGCCGGATTAAGGAAGTGGCCACATGGACCGCGGCCCATGGCGGCAAAATGTAGGGGGCGGCAAATTTTGCAATCTTTTCAAATTTAGGTATCAAAAAAGAGAGGAAAAATCGGATTCAGAAAATAAATTACAAACGAGAAGATACAACAAAATCTCTCATTTCCTGAGAGTAAAAGTATAGTTATTTCTAATTTTGTCGTCTTTCGGTGATACAAGAGACAACACCTTTAATTAGTCGAGTTAAGAGAGAAACCAAACACGCAATTTGACCTGGAACGGAGCGGCGCGGCGGTCGGCATGAAACGCATAGCGCCTACAAGACTGCATGAATACTTCACGCATTGCGTCAAACACACTGCGGTTGGCTTGAGACGCATAGCGCTTACAAGACTGCATGAATACTTCACGCATTGCTCCAACACAGTGCGGTCGGCGCGGCGGCAGCGGAAGGTACAATTATTGACCACATTTATGTTTGTTCTTTCATAATTTGTTCGTTCATTTTTTTTAAAATGGAAAGCCTTGTCCAAACAGGGATGATTTTACGGAACTGATCTTTTGTCAGTGTTTTGTCAAAGTTGGCAGCGTCTGGAAACTCATACGCCGTTTTCCGTGGCAAGGCAGACTAGACAATTTCTCCACCACCGCGCCTTGATTATCACAACGCAACCCGAGATCCGGCGACCCGAAACTCCTCAACTACCAACTTGACATGCACAACACATTAGCAAATTCTAATCGGGGCCTCGACACCACCAACCCCCCTCCCCCCTCCCCGCGAGCGCCCCTTGACCTTTTGACTGGACCCTTTCAACTTTCCACCCTGGCCCGGGCGGTCTGAATCGCGCCGCCCCGCGCCGGGCACAAAGGATTCCTTGGCGATGAATTAGCCTTATGGCTTATCTATTTGCATTTTGTAAATTGCCCTCTTCCGGTCCGGACCTGAGCTTTCCCAGCGTTGCCATTTTCCACCGAAATTCCTTCATTTCCGCAGGAAAATCCGGATAAATTTCAGAGAATCGGCAGCATCGAGGTGTGATTCCCGCCCTCATCTCCGCGTTTAGCAACCCCTGTACTGATTACCGTTGTCAAGAAAGACTTTCTGGAGTGATGAATTCAAAGTTGCAGTTCTTCTAAAGGAAAAGGTAGTGTGTTATGAAAGGATATTTAAGATGTGACTTTGCCTCTTTGAATTAATTCCATTTAATGCTGAACAGAACGAATATCTGAAATGATTCGGATCAAGTGCAAGGAAAAAGATTGACACTCTAAATGGCGCATTTAAACAGGAGAAGTCTGTTTCTCCTGGATCCGCGGATAAATCAGGTCTTTTGTCTTTTCGTTGGTCCTTTGACGTAACGGTGTAATCTCCATCCCCGCGTGAGCCCCAGGAAACATGGAATTATGAGGAAAATAGGGCTCATTTTAAAATGTAGATACGCCCTTACTCAGAGGCTAAAAGAAATGCTGAGATAGAAAGTCGCAATTCATTGTTTCCTTCACGATAGAACAATGTCGAGTAGAATTATTGTAATTTGCCCTGAGGAATCCTGGGCATTTCTAACTGAAAATTTCCCTAATTTTTCCTCAACAATCAGGAAACTGTCGAGAACTAAATGCGTAAGGTTTTCTTCTCGATAATTGAATTGCTTGGGTCACTTTTGCAACTTTGAAACAGAGTGACGTTTTTTCGTGCAAAAAGCGACGAATTGAAGACTTACCATGTTTGTCTCCAAGTTGATGATGCAGATTTTAAACATTTTGGATCTCACTGAGTGAAATCAAAATACCAAATTTTCGCACCGTTGATATTGATGCAAGTTTCTGAGGATTTTGGTTCGTAGAAGGAGTGATATCAAAATACCATTTTATCTGAAATTTGACAAAGAAAATAATTTTATTTTTGATATTTCCTCAGAAATAACCACAAAAAACTGAGTGACCGGGACATTTTTGTCATAAGCTCACAGAGGAAATATTGGCTTTAGAATATCGTTCGCTCACGGTAAGATTTGATGTGGATGAAACTGATAGAAGCGTGATATTCAATTGACAAAATTCCTCTACGGGAGCACAGTTGGGTGACCCCTCAGGATTCATGACACCTCCTACCTCGAAAAGCTTATCGGGAGATCATGACAAATCTGACTTTTTTTGCGTGAAATCTGTCTTTCAGACACAGTGGTGGCACAACTCCACTGAGGATGTCCCACTGTTGCTACATATCATCATGAAAAAGAGTAAGAGGGGCGCGAAGAGAAAACAATAACTCTATCTTTCTTTCCGAAACCCTCAATGGATGCCATTCATTCTGATACAATCAAAAATCCCATTTTACTTGACTATAGGGGGCTCGAGGGCCCCCTATAGTTAAGTAGGGGTAGGGGTAGGTAAAAGGGTTTGGCCGCTACGCCGCCCAATCCTCGGAGCACTGTGCCCCCACAAACGTCGTTTCTCGGCCAGCGAAAACATCGAAATCGCCTGCTGGCGATTAAATGGCGGTACTGGCGGTTACTGAGCAAATACTTTTAATTGAATAACATAAGGACGTTTCAAAGAAAAATTTCCCGCCGAACAATATTCTTAATGACTTTCTCCTCACTCTGAATTTTGATCCCTTTTTTTGGAAATTGATCTTGACAGGGCCACATATAGCTGTATATGACTAAACAAAGGTACACTGGAAAAAAAAACACTTTGGATCTAGAGTCCAGACTCTTAAAAACATCGACAAGGAAAAATACTCTTGATTCAATCGGATTTTTGCTTCTATCAAAAGGCAATCCGCTCAAATTAAGAGGCTTGGTTCTTGATTTAAGCAAAAATCCGATTGAATCAAAAGTATTTTTTCTTGTCAATGTTTTTAAGAGTCTGGACTCTAGATCCAATGTGTTTTTTTCCAGTGTATCTGAAAGTAAAGACCCACTCTATTAAATCTCTGACCTTTGAACTCCTCTTCCTCACTCCTGCTCATCGACCGTCTTACTCCCCTTCCTCGCCCCGTAAATCGAGCGTCTTAAAAATGATTTTATTCGAATACAGAGGATGATTTATCATTCCAGCGGAAAATTTGAGTTTTTCAGGAGTGTTTTGGCATCGTGGTTTTAAGTCTGTGACGATAAATTAGCGCGGGAACAATCTGGAAAAATCTAAGACCCCTCTCGGGTTCCATCTCGCGGGCGGGTGTAACTGCGAAGTGTGAGACTTCAAAAAATAAAGGGTACAGCCAGTCCAGTTCGGACATTAGTGGGATGGATAGGCTTTGCGGGGGATATCAAGATTTGGGACCGCTTGACCATCGGAGCAGCGTTGCAAGATTGGATACCTTCATCATTCACATTATACTACTTGTGTCAGCTTTTTTGAAAACGTAACTTTAATGATATCATGCACAACTACGTATCCAGTAAGTTGGTGTTGGAATTTTGGACACACAACTAACACATTTTCAGGTTAGAAATTGGCCGAAGAGGGTGTCAATTTACTTAAAAGCACTGTTTTCATCGGCTCTCTGAAGAATAATGTCACTTACGGCTGGTTTGCTGAGACTACGTCATTTTTTGCGCACTTACAGCTTTCTCATACGTCTCGTTTTGATACAATTCAGATAAATTTCACTGTTTTAGCAATTTCAGTGATTTTATCTCAAAGAGATAAGACGAATTTTGAAGGAGCCCTGATTTTGAAAATTTGACACTTACTCTGCCGTGCTAGGGAAGAACGCCGTATGAACATTCGAGAGTTGTCAAATTTTCTTTGATAAAATGTATATTTTTGAGAAAATTTATGAATGTATTTCCTTGAAATTTTCAGGAAATTTAGGTGGAATTGCGAACAATTTTATCTGAAAAATTGGAAGAAAAATAATCACCAGTTTTCCCGAAAATTTGTGATTTTCCAAAGGAAATTTGGCACGGCCGGAAGGTCTATACGGCGTTTTTCCTTAGCATGGCAGTGCTGCTCTCTTCGCTATATCAAGGCAGCATTTGTATCAAGCACTGTTTCCATTGGCTCTCTGGAGGAATAATGTCACTTACGGCTGGTTTGCCTGAGACTACGTCATTTTTTCTGCACATACGGCTTTCTCATATGTCTCGTTTTTATACAATTAAGATAAATTTTACTGTTTTAGCAATTTCAGTGATTTCATCTTGAAGATTTTAGACGAATTTTGAAGGAAACTCGATTTCAAAAACTTGAAACTTACTGCTTTCTTCGCTATCACGGCAGAGGGATGAATCCTAACACAAAGGGGGTGCCTGGCGCTCGGAGCTTGATAGCGGCAACGATGAGGTGGTGGGGCTTTCTCATAGGTCTCGTTTTTATACAATTAAGATAAATTTCACTGTTTTAGCAATTTCAGTGATTTTATCTTAAAGAGTTTAGACGAATCTTGAAGGAAACTCGATTTCGAAAATTTGACACTTACTGCTCTCTTTGCTATCACGGTAGAGGGATGAATCCTAACGCTAAGGGGGTGCCTGGCGCTCGGAGCGTGATAGCGGCAACGATGGGGTGGTGGGGCGGTGGAGCGATGGGGCCCCGGGAGCAGGAGCCCCTTGTGGGCCCAGTTATCGGTCAGGACCGGGGACCGGGGCCCGGGGAACGCACTGCGCAGGCGCGTTGAGCGAGCGTGGAGCGCGCGGGCATCGGATACCTGACGGCGCGGCCTCTGCGCGTCTACAATTGCCGAGAAACAACTTTCGGTGCCAACTCCGGCCGTACCCCCCGCTAACATCAATACAACCACCTGTATGCCTGTAGACGTGGACATTTTCTTGTATATTCCTTGTTTCCATGTGTACGTCGCTCTCCCGGGGCCCATTTTGCCGAATTTGGCGAGAAAATCAAGGATTTTCCCGCGAAATTTGACTTTATTCAATTTTGGCGAACTTTGTCCGGGCCATGTCGAGAAAAAAGCCAACAGTTACGGAACGTGTGAGCGGTGTGGGTGGCCGCTCCTCCAAAGCTTTGAGGGTTTAGAGGGGGGGAAAAAATTAAAAAAACTGATATTTGACCCTGGAACAACTAAGAACTTGCTCTAGGGGTACCTGATTTTCAAAAAAAATTCTTCCGGACGACTCTTTCTGCGGTCGCTCCTTCAAAGTTTTGAGGATTTGGAGAGGGGAAAAAAGAGAGGAAAAAGTGATATTTGACTCTGAAAAAACCAAGAACTTGCCCCCAGGGGTATCTGATTTTAAAAGAAAGTCTTCCGGACGACTCTTTAGCCAAGTAATTGGGGTTTTTTTTATTTTTTTTAATGTTGCCCCCTCAAAGTTTCAGCCTATGTATCACTACTACATATTGATGTCTCCTCAAAATAGATCGAATTCAACTAAGAGAACCACGTTTGGTGTGAAACTTCAAAAACGAAGGGTCTGCTTATTGATTTAAAAAGACACCTCCTGTTTTCCAAACTTCTCCTCTTACTTTACCCAAAAACTTCAAAAAGCATGGTGTCCGAAGCCTCCTTTTAAAGCGTCATGCACAATTTTTCCACAGCCACGAGGATTTTTTACAATAAATCCAGGTTGCGTGAAGTATTTCCTAAGTTATATTGTTGAATTTTACTTGTGAGCCTCAAAAAATTGTTCTCTAATTTTTTGCTAAATCAAAGGGCTCCCTAATGTAAACCATACAAGGTCTTCCCAAAAAGTGACTTACTACAACCAGGTGAAGGATTATTCGGAATGTGCGGGTACTCACAATCAGTCTAATTAAGGTGGCGATTAAACTCAAATCAGGCAACCTCGGCTAGTCCACTGAGCATGTGTGCCATTCTTCTCTTTGAAACTTGCCCGTCGCCTGATAATGTAAGAAACAAAACACAAAAGGATTTTATTTCATCTCATAAATTCCTGCTCGATTCTCACGTTTGCCTGCTTTTTAATTTTTACATCCTCCCCCCTCCCGCGCCTCCCATCCCCCNCCCTCGCCTCCCCCCCCCTCCCCCGCGGTCGGGCCGAACCGTGCCAAGCGCTCCTACGAAGGAGCAGGTCCTTTCGAGGATATTTAATTTTATTGGCGCAATAAAGAGAAAAAATGAATAGTGATAAGGTACATAACTCGGGGTGTCGCTGGAACACAATCGAAGACGGGGGAGGGTATTTACTAGCCCACTCGCCACTCGCGCTCGCGAAACGCGGCGATAAGTCAACTTTCAGCGGATTTACCGGTTCGGAATTAATTCGTGCACCGGGCAATTACGTCCCTTCCGCTGCCAACCTGCGGGTGCTGAATCGATTGATCGATATATAAAATTGCTGAGATGGGGAGTTCTCGATTCGATAGCTCGATAATCGATCGTTTAGTTTTATACGCACCATAAACTGGGGGTATGAACTATGATACTGTAACGCGAGAGGTGTGCTGTTCGAGTGTTGGTAGAACTGGTGCATGCGGCTGCGTTCTCACGATTGGTAGCGGGATGAAATAGACGGGTACTAGACGGAGACAAAATATTTTAGAGACCTCTTACTAATGGTTTCTCGTAAATCATCAGTGCTTGGACCGGTGGCGCTCTCTTATTGAGCACTAGAAGGAAACAGAACCGATGCGAGGAGAGTACGGGGGTGACGCATAGGTGGATCCAGGGGGCGTAGGGGGCGTGCACCCCCCCTCGTCCGAAAAAAGGATGGGGTAGAGTGTCTTTATAAGGAGAGTATGGACAACTCAAATTTGGAGGTTAGGTTTGATCAGGTCATGTAGCTATTGGGGCCCAAAAGGGCAGCCAACCTATGAACTCGAATTATCCAGTGGCGCAAATTTTCACATTTCAACTATTTACAATTATCAAAAATGGAATCAGTGAGTTCGAAAACACATCAACTCGGAAAAAAAATTGTTCAGGAAACACTTAAAACTGTGCAGCGGGCGAAGAAGTTAGTTCAAAAAAAACCTTTTTGATGCCAAAGGACAAGTACCTGGAGACTTTGTAAAGCACCAAGTTTCAAAGAAGTTTCGAAGTACAAGCATCATAGATTAGAAAAAACCAGTACTTGAGCGCTAAAAGATCGCTTACAATTTTCACACATAATTTGAGTTTCATGATGATTGTCGTTTGATGCTACTCAATACTATGTTTTTGTTTTAACTTGCTTACCTAAGTATTTCGAATTCAAAATATTATTATTTAAAATATCTTTTTAGTGTACCGCGCTAATAACGCCCTGTAAACATTCGAATGTTTCAAATTTCCTCTTCGGAAGTACTTATTCTTTAAGAAAGTTATGAGTACTTTTCCTCGAAATTTTCAGACTTTTTAGAAATATTCACAAACTCTCCGGTAAATTTGTGATTTGTTGACCTAAAAATGGCAACGCCTGATGGCTCATACACTGAAAAAAATATCTCGGTGTATTTACTAAGAAAAGGGTAAAATTACCATTTATGGAATTGGTCATTTTACCGAGATCTCTCGGTAAAATTATTAACTTTCTCGGTAATTTTACTGGACCCCGGTAAAAATGCCAATATTTTTTTATCGACTATGGTAGAATCACCAAGATAAAATGGCAAAGTTACCGGGAATTGATTACCAATAAAAGTGGTATTCTTACCTGAGAAAAACATTAAAAATACGGGTTTTTAGGTAAACTTACCTGTCTGTCTTGGTAAAATTACCAATAATTGGTAAAAAAAGTGAGATGGTAAAGGTACCAACGGACCTTGGTAAAAACGCCGAGAGTTTTCTTTTTTCAGTGTAAGGCGTTCTTACTTAGCACGTCAGCAATGTCCGTTTGCAGAGGTATGACAAAACATGACGGAATGAAATTTATTTGTGAACAGAAGAACCACTCATAATACTCGTGCCATTCGCTCAGCGTGAGGGTGAATACGGAAAACGTAGAGCAATTTTCTCGGTTGAAACGACGGGTTTGGCTTCCGATAGAATAATTTACTTTCCTTTTATCAGCGGCGAGGAGAACGAAAGAGAGAGAGAGAGGATGGAAAAGCGGAAAATTAGATGTGCAGCTTCGGGTAAGGCTATTATTTTAAACCTGAAAATAATCTACTTTGATGAAATATACTTGAAAAGAATCATTTGAAGGAGAGATTTTCTTCGAGAGAACTCGGAAATAAGGGACGTAGGTGGAAAATAACAGTTGTTCTATGCGCTTCCGTTGTTGTCGGAGTGTCTTCGGAAAATAAGGCTTTAATGGGGCGGAAAAGGGTACTTCTTTCAACACGTTCTCATTTTGCACGTCTATAATTCGCAATTTTTTTTAACGAGAGGCTTCATAAGAAATTCTACTTCTACATTCATTGTATTGGTTAGGCAAAGGTTTTTCTTCACACGTTTCGTCGTTGGTAAAAAGTTTCCTTTTTATACCAAGAGACTTGGACCTTTAAACATGTATTCGTATTATACATGTTTGACATGTTATTATACAGTTATGTATTATACAGTTACTAGTTAGATTTAAATAACTATTATGTCTGGGTTACTAAAGATAAAAATTATTGGAATTATGACTTTATGATTTATCGTACTTTTCAGACTCAAACTTAACCTTTTGACTTTTTTACCACCAACATTAATGAGCATTCAAGAATTCTTAAATTTCTCAATACTTTATAGCTCAAAATGTAAAATTCTCCTCTCATTCTAGTATTCTCATAATTCATTCATCATTATTTCCCTAACATTTTATTTCTGTATGCCTTTTTTCTTTCCTTTACTTCCCAAGTTTTCATGGTCCAACTCACTTCAGGTGCCTTATAGCCAAAAGTTGCTTCGGAGTCGAATGAATTCTATATGGATTACCTTTTGCAATAAGGAACCGCACTATCTCTAGATCTTCCATAAAAATGGCATAAACGTTGTTTCTGAAGAGGCCAGAAATAGTGGTTCCTGTTGCAAGATGTAGTCCATTTTATAGTTTACATTTGGATCGCATTTAGGAAAAAGGAACCAGCGCAATTACAGTGTTTTCAAAATCGTGCAACTTTTTCTTTTCTTTTTAAAATACTTAATATATGTTCCGTTTTAAAATCTACACACTTATTTTCCTTCAAAATATCATTTTTTTGGTGAAGAAAACAAAAAATATTTGCTATTCTGGGAGATTTTTAGATAATTAAGATGCTACAATATTTGTACAAAATTGTGATCGCGCTGGTTCTTTTTTTCTAAATGCCGTCCATTTCATATTTCACATAATTGTAATCCATAAACTACAATAATTAAAATTGATTAGCAGTCGTTGGTACACTTGAACTGCACCGCGGTATTGACAACGAGATTTTGAAGAGTCCGCTAGGAAAATTCCGTAAATGTACCGGTGGCGCGCGGCACCAAAGCCTGGCTTCCGGCACAAAGGAATAATCACGGAAGAAAATAAAGCGAGTTTAGCGAATAAAAAGGGCTGGGAGAGGTGCTGAGGGGAGGGGAGGGGAGGGAAAAAGGCGGGAAAAAGAGAAAAGTGTTGAGTCGGGCCGGAGCTGGGAGCGGAGCGAAAGCACAACTTTTCCTACATGCTTTTCTTTGTGCAGCCCCCGTCGAAGGAAAGTTCTTGCTCATAAAATGTAATACAGGAACAATGTATAATTTGAAATGGTGCTAATTTTAGCTGCTTTTCAAAGCGAACGGGATCCCGCTGAATGGGAGAATTTATTTCCCATTCTTTCGGGGCTCTCTAACGCTCTGTCTCGCCTCGGAGCTTGTCCTATTATTCGCTCCTGAATTGCGCCCCCCCCTCCTCCTCCTCATCCTCCTCCTCCTTTTCATCCGGCCCGGATCGAAGAGTTCTTGAAGCTTCTCAAATTTGGCTTACTGCCATCTCTAGATGCGTTCGAGTGCCGAATACTGAACGCGAGGATTCTATGCCCCAACGCGCTTTTCCGGTGAAAAGCGCGGGTATTTCAGGCAATATTATCTCCGTGGCACCTACTGATATGGACTGTTTTAGTGGCTACGTTTTAGTCCAACTGTAAAAATAAGCACATCGATTGTTAACGGAAAATTCCGTCCGACAGACAATTTTGGCAAAAATGAGTCAGCGACCTCGCCGCATTCTACAGTATAAAACGGATCGCGTCAAGCAGAAAGGAACCAAGTCACATCAGCTATTGCTAAATTGAACTGGGAAAGTTAATTTTTCACAAGAAAACGTTTGCACGGATCCCTTTGAAAAGTTTAAAGAATTTGCATCTTACTATGCAGGAAATTCACTAAAATTTGCGCTAAAATCCACTCAACCGTTTTCGTGTAAAAAATTAAATAGTCCAATTAAATTTGGTTATAGCTGATGGGGCTTGCTTACTTTCCGCTTAACGCGGTCCAAATACCCAAGCAGCTGATGATTTCAGTATTTTTCCAATTCTGCAGGGGAGTGCTGCAATGATGCTGTAGTGTATGAAACATTTGCAAATTTAACTTTAAAGTTACAAAAATGGCGAAGTTTTATCTTCGCTCAGCAAAATTGTTAGTTTACAGATAGGCGGCATTGTTCATTAACCATCGACATAACTTTGTCTCTGATTCGCCTTCTTCGTGTGGTGGTAAATTGCGCTCAAGTGTTTCTTACAATCAAAATTTGTCGTGTTTCATGAGTCCTCAATTAAATTACGAATTGTCTATAACTAAATTGTACTGTTTAACACAATTAATTCGAGAAAAATTCGTGCACACACATGAGGTTATGTTAGGTTACATTATCTGTTGTGGTTTGAATCAAGAGTTCGATATCTTATCGAATGATGAAGACACTAAATCAGTATATTTTGATGATATGAGGAGGAAATAACGTTTTTCTAAGGAACCTGGCGTCCTCTGTAAGAGATGAACTGCAATAATCCAGTTCGGATTGATCGAAGGCTTACTATAAAAACACGTGGCTTGCGGGATGTTGGATGTATGTGGCTGGTACATACAAGATTTAGATCTAGGTTTACAAATACATCCTAAAAAAGGATTAGAGATCAAATTGACAAAGGAAAAAATCGAGTGTCGCAACATAGCCGAAAATAAGTGATCCGTATTCGGGTCGCATTTAACTATTCTGCCGAATTTGAGCGGCACCTTATTGGCAACATGGAGCTGAGCATCGCGAGTTTACGCCTCGCGCCATCGCGCCTTCAATTTTGCAGACGCAACACGGACATCCATCAAGTACGAATAGTTGTATCCCTGCGCCGTCATCAACGCTTCCTATCCCTTGCTCTATTTCTATGTTGTGTTGGTTCCGTTTGACTTATTTGTAGTGGTACTTCAGGAGCTACGTGAGCAACACGGTCGAAGTTAGGAGAGAGGTAATCGGATCTCCTTTCTTAACTTTTCTGCCAAATCTGAGCGACACCTCATTGGGAGCATAGAGAAGAGCGTTGCGAGTTAACGCCCTGCGCTTTAGCGCCTTCAAATTTACAGATGCAACTCGGACATCCATCAAGCACGAATAGTTGTATCTCTGCGCCGCGTCCGTCGCTCGCTGTGAGTCAACGCTAGAGAGCTAATCTGTCGCGCTAAGGAAGAACGCCGTATGAACATTCGAGAGTTGCCGAATTTCCTTCAATTGAATGTTTATTTTTGAGGAAAGTTGCGAATAGTTTTCCTTGACATTTTCAGGAACCTTGGGTGAAATTGTGAACAATATTATCTGAAAATTTGGAAGAAAAATATTCACCAATTTTCCCGAAAATTCGTTATTTACCAAAGGCAGTTTGGCGATGCTTGGAGGTTCATACTGTTGTGAGAGTGGCCCAGGGACCTGGCACCCAAGTCAAGGGCGCTGACAAAAACCCATACGTCACGGGACTGGGCAGCGGTGGAGCACCCCCCAGCGAGAGGGCAGAGGGGTAGTATCCCTTCTGCGCATGCGCAAGGCGAGGCTTGACCGGTTCCGAGTCAAGTGGAGGGGGTAGCCAGAGCCGGAGACCTAGGGAGCTCCTCGGAGCTGGGCCCTGGGATTATTCTCTGGAGGACAGGCGATCGAGCTGGCCGTGGGCCGCTTCTCATCCCTGTGGCTCCAGGGTCTCACCTGATTCTTGGAGAGACTGGCGATCGAGCGGCACTAGTCCGCTCCTCATCCCATCAACCCAGAGTCAAAACCTGTACGATTTGTGTGCCCTTTGTAGCGGTCAGTAATAGACATCATATCTCCTCAACCATTTTGGTTCTTCTTTGGCCTTCGCGTCTATCCCGTTGTGTCTGCACTGCCGTTGCGACGAGTGTCAGCTCTGCACTTGCGACGCCCTGCGTCTGCATTGCTCTAGCGACGCCATCGTCTGCACAGTAGTCGCGACGCGTGTCTGCATCTGCTCTTGCGACGCCTTGCGTCTGTACTAGCACTTGCGACGCTCTACCCCCCCTGAGCTACGCCATCTCACACTGTGTTTTTCCTCAGCACAGCAGTAATGCTCAGCGCAGGAAAAGATGCACTACGCTCTCAGAGAACAAAAGCACAAAGTCTTGGGGATAATGAGGTCCTTGCCGTGCACCATTTGGTTTGAAATCATATTTCACGCATTTTGAAGAGTGATGGAAAAATAATAACAAACTTTAAACTATTAGTTACTGAAAAACAACAGTTAACACGAGGACAGTCCATGAAACACTATATAGTCGAATCAATCAAGTTCATTTTATCTTGAAGCCTTTTCTTTGTAGGCAGTATGTTTTTTCGTTAGCGGAGTGGTGCAGGCGTGAAACTAAAAATATTTCCCCCAAATTCAGAGTTCAAAAATTCAAACCAGACTTTGGCATGGTCTGTATGAATAATTCAAAATAACGATTGTTTGCCACCTTTTCTGGCTGCACTAATTCGTCGTGGAGACATCTTTATCAGTGGCGTGGCGTGAATTGCGATGTATCGATTGTTAGGCCATCTAAACCTATGGAAAAAAATCGATAATTAAGGTGTTCGCTGCGAACGCCCTGTTTATCGATCATTTTCCATAGGTTTAAATGACATAACAATCGATTTATCGCAAAGCACGCCACGCCACTGATCTTTATTAAATTGTGTCTAAGCATTACATATTCATCGTGGTCTAGACCAAAAGTTCATCAAAATCAGGAAAATATAGAGAGGACAATATTCAAAGTGGTTTGATTTTGACAAGAGAAGTGTTACCTCATCCGACGTGCAGCTGGAACAATACTTCCGATCCATGTAATATTCAGCGTGTTCTGACCTCGAATCAAGTCGTAGATAATTAAGGCGAAGAAGCGGCCACAGTCAGCGTAATATTCTCGAAATTTTTCCTTCAAGGAGTACAGCTTTATATTTGACTACGGTTTTTGAAAAGCACCACTTGTCTGATCTCTTTTTGAAAAAGGAAAAAAAGAGAAGGAAGAAAAATGAGTGTTATGTATTTTTCACTCTTGAAGCTGATTGGAATTAATAAATTAAACATACAGGGTAAAATTTCAAAATCAAAATTGCGCATTTCAAAGTCTCGATCGTTTTTTTACTAATTCTGAAAAATTACGTAATACGTAGCGCTAACTTATAATCTTTCCACTCATTTGATTAAACTGCGGTGAAAAGACGGGATTATTCTTAAGCAACCGAGAATTGTGTCTTCCAACTTATTCGTGTTTCTTTTTCCTCCTTCAGTGCGGGGGCATCTAAATTAACATAGGGGGTGGGGGAATGTAGGTCTACACGTTACGGTCTGTTATTATGAGAGAGTCTTAAATTCAGCCGCACGTAATATTTAAACAAATTTAGCCAACTTCAAGGAAATAATACTTAGGGAACCGGTTTATCAAACTATGTATGAAAATCAGGTCAGAAGGCGAGGTAAAGACATGTAATTAATTTTCTGACATTTCCGCGGCCCTGTTTTTGGAGGAAAAGTTCAGGGGTCAGAATTTATCGTTCGATGAAGAGTTTTTTCCCACCAAAGTAATCTGCCACTAAAAACTTCTTATTAAATCGCCAACCCAAAGCATCATCAAAAAAGGAACGTTATTTTTAAAAAAAATTGTAAAAAAAAAAAAAAAAAAAAAAAGCTGGAGGTAAAGTGCATTTAACAATATCGTGTGTATAAAATGTAATCGGCATGATGTCAAATCGTATAGTTTTCAGTTCCACAACATGTATTCGACATTTTTCAAACAAATTTCATTCGTAATTTAATGTAAAAAACTTGAAAATTTCATGGCAAAAATTTCCATGAGTTCCCTTACAAACAAGGTGGAGAAATGGTGCTAGATTTACACCATTCCGCGGGGAAATCAAAGCCAAGAAGTTCCAAAAATTATAATCAGAGTCAAAAATATATTTTTTTTTAACTCTAATGAGTACCAGTACAAAACTGACCGGGGGGAGGAGGTTAAAAAAAATTATTATTGACTCTAATTATAATTTTTGGAGCTTCTTGGCTTTGATTTCCCCGTGAAATGGTGTGAACCCAGCACCAGCTCTCCACCTTGTTTGTTAGGGAACTCATGGAATTAAACTTAGCAGGTTAAATTTTAATAAAGAAGTTCAAACTTAAAATTAAGTTTACAATTTAACCCTTTTATCGGGCACTTTATTTCTTAAAATTTTATTAGTCAATTCTAAAATTGCATCTTAGTGTTATTTATTTAACCATCAATAATAAAATATGAAAGTTTGAGCTTTTCCAACTAATCATAAAGATATTGATGTTTACCACCAACACCATCTTCTTACATACAGGATTCGGGCCACTTCTTAGTGTTTTTTCCCCTTATTATCCCTAACAAATAGATACCTTATCAGGTGAAATTTGGCAATATTCGAACGTTCATACGTCGTTTTTCTGAGAACGGCAGCGCAAATACTCTCGCCGGCGAAACCGCGTTCCCGCGCCCACGGCCTTGCGCCGTGGCCGAGATCAAAGGGAGTCGACTTATTTGTTTATATTGTCATATTAAAAGGGATGTCATTAAGGGCGGCTTCTGTTTCCACTTTCCCTCCCTCCCTCCGTCGCGTTGAGGGATGGCTCCGGATCCGCTGATAACAACAGCTGTTGTACCGCGGAAAGGATTAGCACCGCGCGCCGAGGGGACATCCCGCACGGTGGACCGCTCAAAGGGATAAGAGGATTATTTCGACTACATTTTGCAATAAGGAATATATTCCTGACTTATCCTGACCGATGGACGTCTGCTCATTACAGTAATTAGTGCAGTCCAAGAGAACGAATTTGAATGCAAATTTTGTATTGCCTCACCTGAGAGTGCGTAAAGAGCTGATTTCACCGTATTTTTTTAGAATTTTTTTCTGATTTGGGAAATAGTATAAAAATATATTTAAAATTGAGAAAATACACGGCGTCGTGACGTCATCTGGCGGCATTTCCCATTTAAATACGTGTATTTTAGCATATTAGATAATTTTGTCATATCTTCTCCAATAATTGTTCAATTCATGAACCAAGGGTAGCCTCGTGTTCAGTTCACTCAGTATAGTTTCCACTTAGACACGAAATTCATCAAATTTCAGACACGTGTAAATTCTCTATTACCGTAATTCAATATCGCATTGCATACAATGAATAGGATTTGAATGAATAAGATTACAATTTTTCTTATCTGCATTGAAATCGAGTGTTAAAAATCGATTCCCACGCAATACGTTACAACCAGAGGTGTACGATTTCGTAAATTGCATGAAAAAATTTAAAATGCATCAACTCATTCCGTTTGTTCCTTGTCGAACCCGTTATTCCCCGGTCCATTCTACATTATAATCTTTGTAATCGGTGAAAATGAAATCTTTGTTCCCGTTTGTGACACTGTGGAATAGCCTAAAATACGGGAACCAATCAGAAATGGATTCACATTGCCTTGACTCTCAGTATAAAGGGACTCTATTGAAGTGAAGAAGCTGGACGATTTTGAAAACATTGTAATCGAGTCGGTTCTCTTCTGTTAAGGTGATTCGATGGACGCCATATTTTGTGTCAGAATGGCATGCGATATATCGCATCAATTGGTTCCATTTTTTCAGCCACTCGTCATTTTTCTCCAATTTTGAGATCGCAATTCTGTTGTCAGGAGACTAAAGCACTCACTTACCAATTTTAACAAAGAAATTCAACGTTATAAAGGCGTGGTTTCTTTGGAGAGAAAATATTGCATTCGAGTGCAGTTTCGATACGATATCAGTATCGAATGCAATATTTTCTCTTTGAAAACACCACGCCTTTCTTGTGTTGAATTTCTTTGTTAAAATTGGTGAGTGAGTGCTTTAGTCTCCTGACAACAGAATTGCGATCTCAAAATTGGAGAAAAATGACGAGTAGCTGAACAAATGGGACCAATTGATGCGATATATCGCATGCCATTCTGACAGAAAATATGGCGTCCATCGAATCACCTTAACTGCCATCCAAATGCTTAGCTCTAAGTTTGAGAGACCTACAAATTAATAGGTAAAAGAATCGATACGAAGTTCAGCTCCGGCCGATTCACTCCCGAGTTGTTTCCACTGTGCGCTGGCGGCTCCCGTGTGGGAGGAGGGCGCTGGTGATATCGAGATTGTTCTTTACGAATTACGATGAGTGATGGTCAAAGGAAATTATTTATTAGGGGAAATCCTGGATCCTTTCGTCACTGTCTTCGCTCCCGCAGGAGCATAAAGGTCCCCTGATCTTAATCTATCGGCTCCGCACTGAAGATTACTCACGGTTCACAGGCACAATTGTTTTAGTGACTCCGAATCCCCCCGCGCCAACCCATGTATCTGCCTAAATCAATTCCTGAAAGGTTTTCGCGGGATAATGAACTTCTTTTTTGGCGCCTCCGGGAGGCTACGATCTTCCAGTTTCAGCTTTTCGACGAGAGCGCTTTAAAAATCGGAAGAGATAGAAGTCGGAGAAGAAGCCCATGAAAGAGGAAGATGAAAATGAGAAAGAAAACGGAGGGAGAGGGAAACAAGAGGAAGTAGAAGAAAAAAGAGGAAGTATATTTAAGGGGAGAAGATAAGAGGACGTATCATATGAAATAGATGTATCTGTCTAAATCAATGCCTGAAAGGTTTTCGCGAGATAATGGACTTTTCTTTTGGCACCTCCGCCTCCTATTTTCTCAATAATTTAAATTCTTATTGAAGGAAATACGGCAACGTTTGAAGGCTCATACGGTTTTCTTCCTTAACACGACAGAATAGGTTGTATATATTTTGACTTCGATTGTGCTCCCATGGACCAGTAGACAAGGTACGAATTTAAGCATTCTGATACAGGTTTCTCAACCAGAATTTCACGTGGAGCACGATTCGCGCAACGAAAACTAATAAAACAAACTCCAAAGGAAGATATTAACGTTTTTATTACACAATGGTTACGAGGAATTTAAACTACCCGCTAACAAGAAACTCAAAGCTCTACGTGAGTCAAATCGCGCACTTCAACGGTTTCAGCAAGCTTCTCAATCGAGCAATGTTCATTTCCCACCATGTGTTGTTCAAATTATAAGCACTTTGCTATAGCTGAGCCAAAGCGTCAAGATCGACGTTGCCAGATTTTTATATCGCAGAGACTGTCATAATAACTAGAGTATAATGATAACGTTTAGCGCACATGTGAATCACGCAGAGCAGTAAGTTTTCATGAGCTGGTGGTTTGAATTCACGCATCAAGAATCATTAAATATCTTCGTAAGGAATTGATTTCGGTAATTTTCGTTGTGCGCGTCGTATTCTACGTGAAATTTCAATTAAGAAACATGTATCAGAACGCTGAAATTCGTACTTTGTCTAGTGGTCCATTGTCAGTCACTCACAAGTAGAGCCGCTCCACCATTCAATCGAACGATTATTTGCCGACAAACTAATCACGGAATCCGCTGAGACTCGGCGGTGGCGGTGGAACAGAGCCCGGGACAAAATGGAATTATCGGTTTACGTTCACACTCGAAGTGATAAAAATTAAATCATAGCCGAGCGCCCCAAAGTGGGGTTAAGCGGGGCCAAGGCAGCGGCGTTACGGGTGCTAATGAAGTCATATTTTCAATCTGGCCCCGGCCCGGTGCGGCGCCCCTTTTAGGGGAAAACGGCCCCCCGCGGCGAGAGAATCAAAACAATTCAGCACAATTCGACTCATTACAACTCAATTATTGCGACTGAGCGGCTCCCTTTCTCTCGGCGTTTGACTTCCTCCCCCACCCCCTCCCCGTCGCTCTGTCTCACTCCCCCCTTTTGCTCACCCTATGTTACGCCTCTTAATTTCCAAATTATCCGTCTCTCTCACGCTGTTTCTCCTGCCGACTGATGATCGAAATTGATAGACAAAGTAATATAAAAAGAAAACAATTAAAAAATGGAGCAATTCTATTGGTTGAAACCGGTGGTTCTTATAGACCAAGGGGGAAAATAATGGACTAACTTCGTGGCTCTTGATAGAGGCGGATCCAGCAATTTGGCAACACCGGATTGCCTCCATTTACACCTATGCTAAATAATCGATTCTTATCGGAGTACCTGGCCCTTCTAAGAATCGATACATTTCCATATAGGTTTGAATGGAAAAAATACAATGTTCCCGGTTTGCTTGATCCGCCAATGGCTCTTGGAGATTACCATTAAACTATTAATTACCTCCTTTACTCATTGTAATTACACCTAATATTCTCATCGTCTGATAACCGAAAATTTGTTACCTAAGATCCTTTTATCATCGAGTAACTCTTACCTGTTGAGGTAACGGGTTTCTGGCATCGAATTTTCTTTCATGCACGAGTGAGGAGCTTTTGGAAGAGATATTCCGAGAACCCCCCTTCGGAACTTTCTCTCCCAGCCCTCACCCTTTCACTTTCACACTCCTATAGGCCAGGTTTTATTTTCGTTTCCCCTCCAACGTTCCGCCGCGCCAGTGATCCATTTTCGCACTCGATTCTTCACTTTTCAATCAAATTTTTACCCCCCNTTTTTTCCCCCCCCCCCCCCACATCGCCGTGCCGAGGCCACGACCCTCGTATTTACTTTTAATTCGATTGTCACTCGTTTTCCGGCTGCGAACGTGTTCTCGGCGAAAAAAATCGGCCGCTGGTAATTTGCTTAAACTGCATCCGCCCGATTCCCAGATTCCAATTTTGGAGTCAATCTAATTTTTCAGTTTTGTTTCCCCTCGCGATTTCGCCCCTTGCAAATTGCCGTTTCCGCGAGTCACTTGGGCGGTCCTCCTCTTTACCGACATTATAATGTTATAAGGGCATAAAATAAACGTATCTACCAACCAACCATGTTTACACGTGAGCGGCGCGTATTCAGCGGAAGAGAAAACAACTACCTCCAAAAATGAAAAGTAATAAAAAAAAGTTAAAAATAAAAAAAGCGTGAGCCTAAAGAATTATTCTAAACCAAAAAATCGGCAAATTGCAGAGAAATGAAAGCAGGAATTTTTAAAAAATTAAATAAAAGAAAAAAATTAAAAAAATTGACCAATTTTTATTTTGACGGACAAACCGCTACAACACGAGTTTCGAGGAGAATAGAAAAATGTTACCATCCGAAGTGCACTAAATCTTTTCACTTAAAAATGGATGTGCTTTTCTCGCATTTAAGCCATTTGAAAATGGATTTCGAGCCTATCCCCCGAGCGTATGATGCGTCTGCACTCCTGCTGGCTGAGTATTAAAATTAATAGCCAACGAAAAAATAGGGAGTTTGGAGCAAGCCTATCGGTTGAAATGGCTGGTTCTTATAGACTAAATGAGAAAATGATGGACTAATTATAGGGTGTTTCATGGGTTGCTGTTAGTTAGTCTATTAGGCAATAGACGAACTTCCTTTAGAAATAACCTTCCTTATAATATTAACCTTCCTTGTCCACACTGGAAAAAAAAACCCATTGGATCTAGAGTCCCAGGCTCTTAAAAACATCGACAAGAAAAAATACTCTTGATTCAGTTTAAATCAAGAACCAAGCCTCTTAATTTGAGCGGATCTCCTTTTGATTTAAGCTTAAATATGATTGAATCAAGAGTTCTTTTTCTTGTCAATGTTTTCAAGAGTCTAGACTCTAGATCCAATGTGTTTTTTTTTTTTTTTTTTTTTTTNTTTTTTTTTTTTTTTTTTTTTTTTTTTTTTTTTTTTTTTTTTTTTTTTTTTTTTTTTTTTTTTTTCCAGTGCATTGCAACCACCCGTTTACACCAATACGATCCCTCCATATCATTTTTGTTTATCGCTTTGTCTACCAATTCCAACAATCAGCTCGCTGGAAGCTTCAGCACTGGAAATAAAACACATTGCGGATCTACAGTTCAGACTCTTGAAAACATTGAGAAGAAAAATACTCTTGATTCAATCGGATTTTTGCTTGAATCAAAACGAAATCCGCTTAAATTAAGAGGCTTGGTTCTTGATTTATTCTAGATTCTGATTGAATCAAGAGTCCTTTTTTTTGTCGATTTTTTTAAGAGTCTGGACTCTAGATTCAATTTGTTTTTTTTTCCAGTGTTCAGCAACATTCAGTTGCGTATCAGAGTCGTAGAGCATGCAAGGGCTAAACTTTTTTAGCCCCCAAGGTTCGTTTTGGACGGTGGGTAGCGGTTGCGTTGTGGTGCCACGGAAGGGTTGAAAAGAAGCTCATCACTGTCATAAGGGCACGTGGCGGCGGAGACCGCAAACAGTGAGCTTGCCACCTTTTGATTTATTAGCCCCTCTCCCTCGTCCATCCCTGCCGTAATCCCGGAGCCATCCCTTTTTCTTTCCGAAGCACCCCGTCATTGTTTCTCATCCGATCTCTTGTAACCCTCTCCTCGGTTGCCTGGGGTGAAATGAATTAGTCAGAGGCTGAAAAACAATTCACCTGAGGTCACAAAATGAGATGTATCTTTTCAAAATAACAATGAAGAATTTGCGAGTGTGAATTTGAGGTAATTCGATGGACGCTGTATTTTGTGTCGGAGCGACATGCGACATATCGCATCAATTAATTCAATTTCTTCAGCTGCTTTGGTTGATTTCTCGGTTGATTTTGTGTGATACTATTCTTAGCGATTGCTCTGTTAACTAAACTTTTGGGTTATCAAAAATAAATATCCATTTCTCGAATTATACCGGGATGGTGACGATACTTGTCTCAAGCGGATCCAAGGGGGGTGTAGGGGGCGTCTCCACCCCAAACACCCGGAAAAAAGGAAGAGGAAAGATGAAAGAAATAGAAAATAACAAGAAAAAACACTTTCGTTCGATGATTATTCATGACAAAATCGATTCAAATTGCATATTAGATGCTTCAAAACTCCACGAATTTGCTGGAGGCTCTCTGGCCCTCGTTCGACATGTCCGCGGGCTGATTATCGATATAGCTAAACAAAGCTATAGACAAAGAAGACATAAGAAGTATGGAGCGATCCTATTGGTTGAAATGCATGGTGTTCACTCGTAGGTAAAATTGATAAATTGTAGGAGAAATGTTTCGTAGACAAAAAAAAATGCAGGTAAATTGCTTTTAAGGCAAATTGCTTTGTAGATAAAATGTTGTAGGTTTAAATGTCGTAGGTAAAAAGCTGTAGGTAAAATGTGCCGTAGGTCAAAAGTTTGTAGGTAAATTGACCTGTAACCGCTGTTAGTCAGTCTATTACCTACCTCCTTTGTCTATTGCGACCACTCGCTTCCGCCAATAGGATCCCTCCATATACCTTTTGTCCTCTTTGTCTATCAATTTTAATAATCGGCCCGGTTGATCCGCCTATTGTACGAGTAATTTAGATCCAAAGATCCGCATGGACCCATACTGCCGTGCTAAGGGAAAACGCCGCATGAACATTCGACAGTTGCCAAATTTCCCTCGATAAAATGTTCATTTTTGAGGAAAGTTATTAATACTTTTCCTCAGAATATTCAGGAAATATAGGTGGACTTGCAAACAAAATTATCTAAAGAATTGGGAGGAAAATATTCATAAGTTTACCGGGAAATTCGTGTTTTATCAAAGGAAATTTGGCAGCGTCTGAAGGCTTATACGGCGTTTTTCCTAAGCACGGCAGCATACGAAATAAACCAAAATTATTTCGAAAGCTGCGGCAACGTCGAAGCGCTTTGCATCGGATTTTAATTTCACCATTTGAGTGGTTTGATTTATGTCCGTTCCATCCCTCCGTCCCTCGCCCGATCGACCGCGGGATCATAGTTAATTTCCTCGCTTCCGGAATTTAGTGACGCATGTTGCGTGTGCCCACCGTTGACGTCATACTAGCGATGCGTTCTTGATCCCAACATGTGTTGTTTTGATTGATTGTCCGACGATAAGCGCGCGATGCACATAAATAAATTAAAAACAATGCCCGGCGTCATCCTTCGTCAAGTGCAGTTTAATTGGACTACATTCTGTGGTTAGGAGCTAAAATTTCAAGCTTACTGTAGAAATAGTGTATGTGCCGTTAGTTTCCACATGCAGATAAGTGCTCTTAAAAATGAGTCAGCTATTGTAGTTCCTACTTGCAAAATGAAGTCTAGCCCTACTTCAACTAACCGATTTGTATTCAACCTACACCGAGAAAAAAGTGATGCTGGTTTAACATTCTGGATGTGAGAAAGTGTGCGAGAACTCACAAAACGCTGAAATAACCGTTACAGCAGTTACTTTAGCAATGTCAAGATGTACAACTAACTGCTAAGGCGGTTAATTTAGCGTTTTGTCAGTTCTAGCACACTTTTTTACATCCAGAATGTTGAAAATCAGCATCTTTTTTTTCGGCACATAGATGAGCCCCCAGACCTTATCAGTCGCATTGCGTGCAGAGGATCAGTTGCACCGGAAAAAAAGTCCCTTGGATCCAAAGTCTCTCTAAAACTCCAAAAACTCTTCCAAGGACTCTTGTAAATTGTACAAGAGACTATACTCTTGATTTAAACGGATTTTTGCTTGAATCAAAGAGAAATCCCCTTATATTAAGAGGCATGGCTATCGATTTAAGCTGAAATCCGATTGAATCAAGAAATTTTCTCTCGTTAAACTTTAAAATTCTGGACTTCAGATCCAAGAAACTTCTTTTTCAGTGTATAAAATTCAGCTTGAGCGAAAATAAGACTTTTGCCCTGTAAAGTATATTCCTGAAACCCTTAGATATCCGCAGACGAGAGGCACATCCTCTCTCTAGTTCTTCAACTTCTCAAGGATTCAGCCCGAGTTGAGTCTATTTACGCAGATCCACCGTCCACGTATCAATCCTGTGAAAATTCGTCGCCACCAGTGGCATTCGAACCCAAGGCTTGTTGACCCAGGGTCAGACGCGCTAATCAGGAATCCAACATGATCGGTTTGACGATGACATAGGTGTGCAACTGACTCATTGCATAATGTAGGAAAACGTCGAATGTGCATCAATTCGTCGCCTATACTTGACATAAGGGCATATGTCTTCCAGGGCCGGATTTTCCTACTTGCTACCCATGGGCCGCCTGTATTTTGCCGCCCCCTTCTCATTCGTTTTGAAACATCAATAAAAACCATCAAGTAAACGTGCCAGCGGGGGAGGGGTGCATAAGACGCGTTTACTCGTGTTGAACACATTTTTTGGGAAAGCCCTGTCAACACTACTAGCAAAAAGTCTTGGAACTTTGCGCGAAAGTCAAGTTTCGTAATTCTATCTCTAATGGACAAGGCCTCTCTTATAAGAAATGAACGAACACAAAATTTGGTTTATAATGATTTTAACTTTCGCCGCAGCGCCGCGCCGACCGCACCGTATTTGGCGCAACGCGTGAAGTATTCACGCAGTCTTGTAGGCGCTAATATGTGTTAATTGTGTTACATGCCGATTGCCGCGCCGAGAGCTTCTCCTTTTCATCTCAAGTCCTCGTCATCATTTCTCCCTAAGTCGCGCCGTCCCAGGCCAAATTGTGTGTTTGGTTTCTCTCTTAACTCGACTAGTTAAAGGTGCTGTCTCTTGTATCACTGAAAGACGACAAATTTAGAAATTACTATACTCTCAGGAATTGAGAGATTTTTTAGCCTTTTCTCGTTTGTAATTTTTTTTTCGAAATCCGATTTTTTTTCATACCTACATTTAAAAAAAATTGCAAAATTTGCCGCCATGGGCCACGACCCATGTGGCCACCCCCTTAATCCGGCTCTGCTGTCTTCCATGCAATTCAATGCTTTTCTGGGCTCATCTCAATGTGTAGTTACGCCCTTATGTCAGCCAAGCGACGAATTAATGACGGATACTCATTAAAAGCCATAGAAAAGTGATGGAAATCATTGAAGTACAGTAGAAACCCCCCAAAACTGGAGGAGTATGAGCCCAGTAATGAGCCGGGTATTGCTATCTCTCTTTTAAAATCGACTGTTCTTTTAACCCCCCTCAATATGGGTTTTCCCTTTTTTGGAAGTCAGCAATAAAAGAAACGCTTAAAATTACCTCCAGATACTAATTCTCATTAATATTTGTTCATAAACATTGTCACACTGTAAAAAAAAAATATTTTGTTTCTCTAACTTGGGGGGCCGTGACCCCTAGGGAAAGCGTTTTTGGAAGAAACGTTATGTCACAAAAAGTCTTTTTCTAACCCGAAGAATCGACTCCTATAATATTTGTAGTTAATCCTGGGGCACCCTGTAGACAAAGAAGACGTAGAGACGGCATGGAGCGATCCCATTGGATGCAACTGGCAGGTTTACAGACTGAGGGGGAATAGCTTGTCAATAAGTAGAAAAAATCTACCACGCATAAAATATTCATAGTAAATGATTTGAAACGGAGCATGCAGAAAAAACCCACCGTTACCATTGAAAACTGATTGCAAAAACTTTGTTTAATGCGACAGTTGTTGAAATAATCATCCTTAAAGCAATAGGAGCCTTTTTAAATATTTAATTTTCTCTTTGAATACGAAATGAGGCTTTTTTCATTTCTCGCTTTTACTGCTACTTGTTTTGTCGTTTGGGTGTATAGATTTTGTAAATAGGTAAATTACTTTTGCATGTCGAGGTCAGCTCTGCGTGACCCAATTTGAAACACTAGATCGGAGGTAAAACGAGAAAAATAGAATCAGTGCTATGTGTATTTCCGAGACGTGACTGGGACAATTATTTTAAAAGTTCCATAAACTCTAATTTATCTGACTCACCACCGAAAAGTTGTCGGAGCTTCATATCAAGTCGGAAAGCATTAAAAATCCTCAATCCTCATATACAACTTCGTGAGTAAATTTATTTACAATATGTATGCATATTTTCAAAGGATTCTCTATTTCGCGTCCCCATTTGTTGCGATTGCCACATGCATTCCAACGTCTCAGATGTTTACTATGAATGGAAACAATCAGAGACATTTAGTCTCACATGCCATCACAGTGTGTCTAAACACCGTAAAGCAATCAGGGCCGTCTTCACTCTACATTACTGATTTTAACGCTGACCCTTCAATCCCTCTACTCATTCAAACCTTGCACAATTTATCAATCCCAACCATTTTCATGACTCACCCTCGCAAGTTGCTAAATTTAAGCGGAAAAAATCAGATGAATAATTACATGTTCTTCCTCGATGATGTCAATGCAATATTTGATCTAATTTTAAGTTTCGCCTCTAAAGATGAGAAAAATGGAGAGATTTTTTTCCACCATGAGGTAAAACACGAAGAGAATCTTAATAACTACTCAATTCCTATCGTCAACTCTCAAAAAAAGTCCGATTTTCATTATATTGAGAACTTGCCACGATACTGCATCATTGTTGATGGGTATTCGCAGTCAACGGCGAAGAAGATTTGTGATGAAAAAATGTTCATATCCTCGAAAGAATTGAATGGCTCTGCAACTTTATCGAATGTGAACCTTAACAAGACCCGGGGTCTGTACACTAACTTAATTTGGAACTCGAAAAATTTTCTAATTTTCATGCTCAAAAAGTTTGACTGTGATGCCGACAATTCTACAACCAACGGAAATCAACCGGATAGTCATCATGTTATAGATACAGAGGACAAAATTCCCACAGCTCACATGGCAGACGATTACGATACTTTGATTTTCTGCTTTAAATTTATTTGGCGCTTCTTTCGTGGCCTTAAAACAATCATCTGTACCGAGAACGGCTGCAGTAGGTACGACCCTTTCACAGAAAATGTTATTTGGTACAACGGTCAGGATGACGAGGGCTACTTCGATTTCTCCGTGACCAATCTGCACAAGAAACATGTGAACTTAATCCTGAATGACATCGAGGGTTTCAGGATGAGTGGCGAGCATCTTTATCGCGCCATGCAGGACGTGCAGCTCGCGATTTTTTACGACCTCGAGAGATCATTAAACTGCTCCTTCAGGTACTTCTTACATCCAATAGGAGACAACGGTCAGATCGACCATGACATCGGCCAAAAACTCAACCTCGATTTGCACCGGGTTGCAATCGGTGATTCTTTGGATGACAAAGTTTACTCGGGTTTCGACCTCTCGGTTGGCGTTGAAACAGAAGCTGAGTGCATACTCACCCCGCACAGCAAACTTATGCCACCGTGTTTGGTGGGATACAAAATTTTCACCCTCGGAGTCTGGATTTTCCTCTTGCTCACAGTCGCGATTTTCCTCGTCACGCAGTACTTTTTCCTTAACGTCCATATTCGATCGCTTCGAGGTTTATATTCGGAGAGCGATGTCTCCGTGTTCGCCAGCACTTCATCGTTGTACACGATCTACCATTACTTCATATGCGGAACGCCGCCACGTCTACTCCTAGGAAAGCTACTGACGGGGAAAATCTTATTTTTCATTTTCAGCTTCTCCGCGCTCATAATTTCCAGCATTTTCCTGGGCGGCATGACAACACTGTTAACGAACACTCTGCAGTATCCCGAAATCGACTCGCTGAAAGAACTCGAGGATTCTGATCTCTTCATTCAGACGCTTCAAGTGGAGTCGGCCGAGAAGTCATTCGCCAGACTCGGCTTGTCCGAAGCGATGAGGGCCAAGCTGGTCAATAGTTTAGAATATTATACGTCATCGGAATATATCGACGGTGAAACTACCAAACCACGTATCTCGTTTGCGGTGTTTAAAAATCTACGCTCACATTTTATTTTTTTGAAGTAGACCAAATCAATATCATTCCTTGAAATTTTCACGGAATTTTCTCCGCACAAAGAGGAAAAATCACAGAAATTTTCAAGACTGGATGTTGAGTAGTTTTTCATTTAAAAAATAAAGTATGACAGGAGGTCTGCGACCAAACCGAGATACGTGGTTTGGTAATTTCACCGTCGATATGTGGGATACCGAGGCGCAATTCAAGATTTTCTGGATACGAAGCTTGACGGAGACGGAGACGAATGAATCGCACCGTGCCCTCGGGAAGGAACTAATCCCCGAGAAATTCGAGATTAACGTGCGATCGATTATGGAAAACGACGCGCTTATAGTTAATTTGCCCAGCTTCCTCGTCACGAAAACCAACATCCGTCTGGGAAAATGGCCTCTCCGGGAAAAATTCGAATACCATTTGGTGAGGCAATGTTTGAAAGTGTATCCTTCACTGAAAAAAATATGCCGGTAGATTTTACCATCTCTGACACAGTGATACGAATATGGTAATAAACACCAGACTCTATGGTGGCATTTACCATACTATGGTAAGAATCACCAGAGTTCTGGCGAATACTACTATAATTCTGGTTATTTCCACTAAATGGTATCACTGTGTAAAAAATCAAGTAGACTCATAGTAAATGTCACCATACTTTTTTTTCAGTGATACGTTTACTCTTACATAAAAAATTCTTACCTGTTCCCCAAGTTCAATGAAAAACTCGCCGCATTTCTGGAAACCGGTCAGCTGGGCAAATTGGTCAAAGAGAAGTATAATCTGAACGCACCGGAGGCCTCGCCTGCAACCTTAATAGAAGGAGAGCCGAGACCTTGTAGTTTAAATGATTTGCAGTTACCTTTTTTCAGTCTCATCATTGGTTTATTTTTCAGTGCCCTCGTTTTTATTGCGGAGATGGTGATGCAAGATTTTGAGAATGCTGTTATCTTTAGGCAATTCAGGCGCTTTAAATTGCATCAGTTGAGTAAGAAACTAATCAGGGCTTAAAGAACAGTCATTACCCGGATACATTACCCGGATTACAATAAAACATCACGACGAAATGGTGGGTTACTAAAACATTACGCGATTGTTGGATCAAATATCCAAATAGGACAGAAAACTAAACGTATTTTTCAGGTATTATTGTAGATCTGAATACAAGAACTATTGTGATGTGATGTAATTAAATGTAAAATTCATAATTAAGTTTAGCCTTAAGTTGAGAGTTTACACCCACTTAAAATTCACAAAAAATTCTGGAAAAATCGTGCAATAACCAATTATTTTACAGGTACTTTTGGAAAATTGTCAGATTTACTTCTAATTAAATCCGGAAATATGCCGAAATTTTAATTTTTATTGAAACTAAATTTTAAAACAGGGTACCACACCCTAAAAACTATTAATTTAAGACAAAAATTACCATGTTTTCATATGTTTTTCTTATTTCAGTACTATTATTTCAAAAGATAAACTTGCACAATCGTAGCAACATTGCAATGCTCTTGGTTCCTTTTTGCAAAATGCAATCCATATCATCAAACTCTCCTATCGTAGAGCGTCTAAAAAATAAACCCCAATTATTACAATGCTAAATGGACCACTAGACAGGGCCGGATTAAGGGGGTGGCCACATGAGCCGCGGCCCATGGCGGCAAATCTAGGGGGCGGCAAATTTTGCAATGTTTTTAAATGTAGGGGAACAAAATCGGATCTAGAAAAAAAAATTACAAACGAGAAAAGGCTACAAAATCTCTCATATCCTGAGAGTATAGTAATTTCTAATTTTGTCGTCTTTCAGTGATACAAGAGACAGCACCTTTAATTAGTCGAGTTAAGAGAGAAACCAAATACACGATTTGGCTTGGAACGGCGCGACTTCGGGAGAAATGATGACGAGGATTTGAGATGAAAAGGAGAAGCCCTCGGCGCGGCAATCGGCATGTAACACAAATTAGCGCCTACAAGACTGCACGAATACTTCACGCATTGCGCCAAACACAGTGCGGTCAGCGTGAAACGCACAGCGCCTACAAGACTGCGTTAATACTTCACGCATTGCGCCAAATACGGTGCGGTCGGCGCGGCGCTGCGGCGAAAGTTAAAATCATTGAACCAAATGTGTCTGTTCTTGCATAATTTCTTCGTTCATTTCTTTGGAATGGAAGGCCTTGTCCATTAGAGATAGGTTTACGAGACTTGACTTTCGCGCAAAGTTCCGTGACCTTTTGCTGGTAGTGTTGACAGAGCTTTCCCAAAAAATGTGTTCAACACGAGTAAACGCGTCTTATGCACCCTTCCCCCGCTGGAACGTTCACTTGATGGTTTTTATTGATGCTTCAAAACGAATGAGAAGGGGGCGGCAAGTAGGAAAATCCAGCCCTGGACAAGGTACAAATTTAAGCATTCTGTTACATGGTTCTTAACCAGAATTTTACGTAGAATACGATTCGCGCAACGAAAGTTACAGAAACCAACTCCTGACGGAGATACATATTAACGTTTTTATTTCACGTTGGTTACGAGCAATTTGAACTGCCCGCTCATAAGAAACTCAAAGCTCTGCATGAGTCAAATCGCGCACTGCAATGTTCATTTCCCACCAAGTGTTGTTCAAGCTATAAGCAATTTGCTATAGCTGAGCCAAAGCGTCAAGATCGACGTTGCCAGATTTTAATATTGCAGAGACTGTCATGATAACGTTTAGCGCGCGATGTGAATCACATAGAGCGTTGAGTTTTCATGAGCGGACACTGGAAAAAAAACACATTGGATCTGGAATTCAGACTCTTAAAAACATCGATAAGAAAAAGTACTCTTGATTCAATCAGAATCTAGCTTGAATCAAGAACAAAGCCTCTTAATTTAAGCGGATCGCGTTTTGATGCAAGCAAAAATCCGATTGAATCAAGAGTATTTTTTCTTGTCAATGTTTTCAAGAGTCTGGAATTTAGATCGAATGTGTTTTTTTTTTTTCCAGTGGATGGTTTGAATTCACGCATCAAGAATAATTAAATATCTTCGTAAGGAGTTGATTTCGGCAGTTCTTGTTGTGCGCATCATGTTCTACGTGAAATTTTGGTTAAAAACTAATATCAGAATGCTGAAATTCGTGCCTTATCTAGTGGTCCATTGCGGAGATATAGGGATTATTCAGGGCCGACGTCGTAAGCCCGCGTTCGCAATTAAAGCCGGGCTCAAATATGCGGAGCTTTTAAGTGGAACATCACAATACCTTTGTTTCTCCGCGAAAGCGGATAGCGGGCACCGGATGATATACAGAGCATGAAACAGAGGAGGCCTGTCTTTTGTAATTGACTTTTTCCCCGCGACGCCCGCGCCCCCAGCGGCGCGGCGGAGGGGACTGTAACTAACCCGGTGGTGACAGAGTTGCAGCGCCGTTTCAGGGCCTCCTGCCGCGATTTAACGACTTTCGAGGCATTGCAGACCACCCGGTCGCGTAGTCGCGAATCTTTGTCTCCGGCACAATGCTTAGTTTCCCTCCTCGATTATCCTCTAATTTCCGCCGGTTTTCATAGGGAGAAACACACTGCGCGGGGGTGGTTCGGAGATGGAAACTTGGTCCGATCGAATTGGATGAATCCCGCTTGAAATCTAATTTTGATTCGAAATGTGTATTGTGACGAGAAGGGAGGGAGGTAGCGACGAGAGTATTTTCACATTCGCATAATTTCACAGCAAACTCACGAATGGACCGCGTTTCGCAGAAAAGAACCAAGTCGCATCAGCCATTGGCTTTAAATGGGCAATTTAATTTGTGACGAGAGAACGTTTATTGAACGTAACTTTGAAAATTCCAGGGAATTTTCTTTGTACTGTGCAGAAAGTTCACTGAAATGTGCACAAAAATCCGCACAACCGGTCTCATGTAAAAAATTAAATGGCCCGCTTTAAGTTGGCAATTGCTGACGTGACGTGGATTGATTTCTTTCTACTTAACGCGGTCCAAAAATCAACCCACTTGCCTGCATGTCCCAGAACGAAAATTATGAAGCGTAAAGTTTCTTTCGATTCTTTTTTTTTTGTTGGTTTTTTTTTTTTTTTTTTTTTTTTTTTTTTTATACAGGTCACTTTTACAGCGCCCGCGGTGGCTTTGCAGCACCTAGTTGCCATCTTTGTCCATCGGAACAGAGGTCATCCGGTATATTGCACTTCTTAATTTCATCTTGAATGCCACCCATCCACGATTCCGCTAAATTCCTATCAATTTCACTTTTCATTGTCATTTTATACTCTCAAGAATCAAACATCTATCACAAGGAACCCGTTCCCTCAGATTTCTCAATTGACTTTCGAGGCTATGTTTACATGTTGAACCAATCGATATCGATACAATCTCACCTGCTTGATGTATCGAATACGATCTATACTAATAGCTAGAGTACCTATATTAAGAGAGTATGGCCACTGGGTCCCATGGAGAGGCTTAGGACCCAAAAATGGCGGTGCTTTGTTTTGGTTTTTGAGGATGGGAGGGGGGTCATTGCCAACTTTTGACGGTTATCACCAACCGCACTTGCTGCCAACCTTACTACATCTAAGATCATTTTTCTCAAAAATTGCAACGATTAGCCTTAAAAATATGTAAAAAAAGTCGCAATAGTGCATTTGGGTAAAGTTTTCGTTACGATAAGCAAAGACAACTACATTTTGAATCATTTTGCATTACATTAACTTTATGGCGTCCGCCATTTTTGGGTCTTAAGGGCTCCATTCAGCCTAAGATGGCTGAGCCAATCAGAGGTGGTAACTCCAGTGGCCATACTCTCTCAATATAGGTACTCTACTAATAGCCGCTCTAACAAATATTAGTAGGAGCCGTTTTTCGGGCTGGGGCTACGTCAGGAAGTTCTGTTCGGTGCCGGTTTGTGGTTGGATTCACGAGGTGTCTCTCTCCGCCGATTAATTGACAGGGACAAGGGTCCTTTGGTTCTGTGGCGAGATAGCAGGGGGTCAAAGCCCCCCCGCAGTTGACCAAAGGACAGCGCAACTCAAATTGCTACGTAGCGAGACGGCTCGTCTCTTGATTCCGTGATAAGGACTTCTGATGAGTCTTGGGTCACGCCGATTTTTCGATGTCCCCTATCAGGTGCCGGTATCCTGTGGTCTGCAAAATGAGCCGCATTGACGCTGCTCAGCAGGCTGGTTGTTGGAACTTAGTCGGTAAAAGGCATAGCCGGATCCAGGTACTTTGGACAGGGAGATGGAAGGGGGGTTCGGGGAGTTCTCACCGGAAAATTTCCAAAATTCTTAAGCATCTAACGTGGAGTTAGAGTCAATATCGTCAAGAATAATTACCAAATCTAAGCGTCCTTTCTTTCCTTCGTTCCTTACTTCTCTCTTTTTTCTTTAGGCGAAGGGGAGGGATTTAGATTTATGGTTGGATTAAGGTGATTCGATGGACACCATATTTTGTGTCATGGTTTGTGATTGGTGTGATCATTGGTGATTGGTTCCATTTTTTCAGCTACTCGTCTTTTTTCTCTAGTTTTGAGATCGCAACTCTATCGTCAAAAGACTAAAGAATTCACTTTCCAATTTTTACAAACAAATTCAACGTGGTAAAGGCGTGCTTTTTTTTAGAGGAAAAACATCGCATTTGAGTGCAGCTTCAAATGCGATATTTTTCCTCTAAAATAGCCACGCCTTTATTAAGACGAATTTGTTTGTCAAAATTGGTGAGTCAATTATTTAGTCTCCTGACATCAGAATTTCGATCTCAAAATTCGAAAAAAATAGAAAGCAGCTGAGAAAATGGAACTAATCGATGAGATATAACACTAATTGTTCTGACACAAAATATAGCGTCCATCGAATCACCTTACATGGGACTGTTGTAAACTTCTGCCGGAGCAGAAAAAGAGTTGCTGCTGGCTGCCGAAATTTAGCAAAACTAAAATTGAAAGTATGGTGTAAATTTCAAAGTTTTCAGCAGTTTTACTGAATTTTGGCAACCGGCATCGAAAAACTCGGTTTTGACTGCTAAGCTTTTATGAGTAATAAAAGAGTAATAAACGAATGTTGAGCTTTTTGTGCGAATATGATCAAAATATTTGCCTCGTATTGGCAAAATTTTCAGCTGAGTTGCCAGCAAATCAGTTCCATTCTTATGGAAAAAAATGGTGGTGTAAATTTTTATTATAACTTGAAAGTTAGTTTGCTGAACATGGCGGATCCGAATTTTAAATGACGTAATCCCAAAGCTTCGACTAAAATCTCTCCTGAAAGTATGTATCTACTTAGATTTTTATCGAATAATTCACTCTTACCGGATGTCTTCGAACTGTCTGAATATTCCCGGAAATTTCATTGAAGAGCAAACGAGAATATGACGTGCTGGTGCAACATTCTAAGCACATTTTTGAGGAATTTGTCTGTTTAAAGCATTAGGGAATATTCCGGATTTAATGGGGAATCCCGCAACCACAGAGAAGAAATAGCGGGGCCCCAATAGTACAGGAAAAATGGCACGCAACGGTATAAATTTAAACAAAGGGAATTTTACTACTTCAAAATTAGAGCCGGTTGATATCGAATCGATCAAATTATTCAAGGGTGCTCACACCGGTGGAGGTTGTCAAATCGACTAATCAATTACGAAAATTTGCCTTGATAAACAAAGATCGTGTTTATTGTTGATCTCCTCTCCATAAAAAGGCTCACGCGTGTGGTTAGTGTTGTTTTTAAGAGGTATATCGGACCTTGAAGTGGCCAAAATTAATGTTTCCAGCGACAAAAATTGACTTTTGACGGCACCATAATATATTCAGCGTTGAAAAATATTGAGTACATATCTTCTGCGTTTCTTCGCTATGACTCGTCGTTTTCGAGATAATAGGGGATGATAGAGGATAATGAGGCCCCGAGGGAAAGTGTTTTTGGAAAAAAAGTCATACCACAAAAACGTCCTCTTTTGACCCAAAGAATCGACTCCCTCAATATTCGTACTTAATCCTGGGACACCCTGTACAGTTTTGTCTAAACTGTTAAAAATCAATGATTCACTCTGAGTGAATAGCCGGCGTGAAAAAAAAATCCAGCGCGAATTTCGCGCCGTACTCTGAGTGAATGGGTGAGAGCGTAAATATCACCAACGACGGACGAATTATTTGAGGTATACCTCAAATAGCGTGAATCCAGAGCCTCCTGTTACGAGCGCCGAATGCAATATATAGCGCACTCGTCTATACCATCGCCGCAACTCGAGTTCGATTCTATGCTGCGGCAGTTCCGTTTTACGTTTGCCAGGGCCGGATTTACCTATGTACTAGCCGCCCATGGGCCGCCTGTATTTTGCCACCCCCTTCTCATTCGTTTTGAAACATCAATAAAAACCATCAAGGGAACGTGCCGGAGGAGGAGAGGTGCATAAGACACGTTTACCTACTCGTATTGGATACATTTTTTTGCGAAAGCCCTGTCAACACTACTAGCAAAATTTCACGGAACTTTGCGCGAATGTGGACAAGGTCCTCCATTTATAAGAAATGAACCAAAAAATTATGAAAGAACAAACATAAATGTGGTTTAATAATTTTAACTAACGCTGCGCCGCGCTGATCGCACTGTGATTGGCGCAATGCGCGAAGTATTCCTGCAGTCCAATAGGCGCTATACATTTTACGCCAATCGCTCCTGACCGCACTATGTGTTTGGCGCAATGGGTGAAGTATTCATGCAGTCTTGTAGGCGCTAATATGTGTTACATGCCGATCGCCGCGCCGAGGGCTTGTCTTTTTCATCTCAGTGTTTAGTTCCTCTCTTCACTCTACTAATAAAATATGCTATTTCTTGTATCACCGAAAAACGACAAAATTAGAAATTACTATACTCTCAGGAAAAAGAGATTTTGTCCCATTTTCTCATGGATGATTTTTTTTCTGAATCCGATTTTTATATACGTACATTTAAAAAAATTGCAAAATTTGCCGCCCCCTAAATTTGCCGCCATGGGCCGCGGCCCATGTGGCCACCCCCTTAATCCGGCCCTGACGTTTGCCTGTTAGATTTTCACTCCGGCCAGAGTGCGAAATTCGCGCCGAGCTTATTTCGCGCCGGATCCATGCACTCAGAGTAACAAGTAGTCAAAACAGCAACTGAGTAAACGTGAATTTCGCGCCCGGATTTTTAACAGTGCATTTGTCGCAAGCAAATAGTGGAATCAGGCATTTTCTCAAATGCCCAGGCCGATAGTCAAATTTTGACTGTCTACAAAATTTTGTGAATTTATGGCGAAGAGCTCAGTATTTTTCACTACTTTTGGAAAAATAACCCATCAAACCTACGAACTCCTTTTGTCTCCTCCTCTTCAATTGCTCCTGATATTTTTAAATGTTGAAATTCCAAAAATTCTGTATTTTGCGACATGCTGAACATTTCAAGATCAGTGTCTCTTCAGGAGCTGAAAGTTGTTTAAAATACTATCATGTGTGCAAATTTTTACTCAGAATTTTTTCCTGCAGGAGCAATGGAATATTTTGTCTGAAATTAGGAAAAGAACAGAATTTCAATCTAAGTTAGAATATTTGACTATTTGCCTAGGCATTCGACGAAATGCCTGATTTTACTATTTGCCTGCGACACATCAATTCCAATAATCGGTCCGTAGTACTTCACTACCCACCGTCTGAATCCCTCCCCGTTGCGCAGAATCCCTGTTGGAAGGCCCTCGACGTGGGAGCGGGATGGAACAATTATCGCAAGTGTTATGCACCACCGGGGGTAATCTTTCTTCTGGGCTGCGCATCCATAATCGCCCTGGGATAGTCATCGTCCAAGACGGGAGATTTCCCCGCGCGGCGGCGGCGGTGGCGGCGGGCGCCCGTCCCGTAACTCAGCCTTCTGACAGCGCCACCGTGGCCGACCGCGGATTTCAGCCACGGACAGGGGCCAGCGTAAATCTCCCAGCTCTTATCCCGACACCCGCACAGTGGGTGAATCCAAGCGAAAACAAGAGCCGTAATAGACCACTAGACAAAGTACGAATTTAAGTATTCTGATATAGTAGCCGCTCGATAATTCGAAGTTGGAGGGACCAGGGATTGTTTTCGAATAATAGAGAGTGGTTGCGAAAAAAATCGAAATAAAGAGAGTTTCAAATTAGCTCTATAATTCGAAGTGGTGGAACCGAACGCTCTATAATTCAAATTAGATAATCAGAGGATTTAATCGTAAATTCCTCAGTTCTCCGTCCGTCAGGCATTGACATATGTATGCACATCGAAACAACCACCTGAAAACTTCGAATTATAGAGCGCCCGGCACAGATATTCCGAATTACAGAGCTTTTCACAAGCCATTTCCCGCTGAAAAATTCGAATTACCGAGGGCGTAAAAATACATTGAATTTTTCGAATTGACGCGAATATCCCAAGGGGATCGGCGTCGCCTACGAATTATCGAGCTTTTCGAATTATCGAGCTTCGCATTATCAAGCGGCTACTGTATATGTTTCTTAACCAGAATTTCACGTAGAACACGATTCTTATACAACAGAAATTACTGAAACCAACTCCTAACGGAGATATTAACATTTTTATTTCACATTGGTTACGACGAGTTTGAACTGCCCGCTCACAATAAACTCAAAGCTCTACGTGAGTCAAATCGCGCACTACAACGGTTTCAGCAAGCTTCTCAATCGAGCAATGTTCATTTCACACCATTTGTTGTTCAAACTATAAGCAATTTTCTGTAGCTGAGCAAAAGCGTCAAGATTGAGGTTGCCAGATTTTTTTTTATCGCAGAAACGTTCATGATAACGTCTAGCGCGCGATGTGAATCACGTAGAGCGTTGAGTTTTCATGAGCGGGTGGTTTCAATTCAAGCACCAAGAATATCTTCGGCAGGCGTTGATTTCGGTAATTTTCGTTGTGCGCATCGTGTTTTACGTGACATTTTGGTGAAGAGACATGTATCAGAATGCTGAAATTCGTACTTTGTCTTTTGGTCCATTCAATGTACCACTGGACAAGGTACGAATTCAAGTATTCTGATACGTGTTTCTTAACTAAAATTTTACATAGACAAAGATTTGCGCAACGAAAATTACTGAAATAGACTCCTAATTAAGATATTTAATGTTTCTTGACGCGTGAATGCAAACCTCCCGCTCATGAAAACACAATTAATAGTCTACGTGAATCAAATCGCACACTAAACTTTACCATGACAATCTCTGCGATATGATAATCTGGCAACCTGAATCTCGACGCTTTGGCTCAACTATAGCAAATTGTTTACACTTCGAACAATAAAGGGTGGAAAAGGAAAAATGCTCAATTGAGAAGTTTGCCAAAACTGTTGTGAGGCGCGCTTTGACTCACGTATAGTATTTGCGTTTCTTGTGACCGGGCAATTCAAATTTCCCGGGACCAGTGTAAAAGAAAAGCATCAATATCTTAGTTAGGAGTTAATTCCAGTAATTTTCAATGCAATACTTGTCTTCTACTTGAAATTTTAGTTGAGAAATAGCATGAATTCTTAAATTCGTACCTTGTCTAGTGGTCCAATGCGAGCCGATTGGCACTCCCTGCCTTTGCGAGTCGTCTCAAAGTGGCTGATCCGCCTTGATGCCCTTTTTCTGGGGCTCTGATGGAAAATAACACTGGGTTTGTTTTTCATCGAAAATATCTCGAAAACAAGGGTAAATTTGTTCGTCGGGGATTACGAAAATAAATTTTTCTGAACGAATTCATGGGCAAAACATGACATTTTTTTCTCAAACACACCAAACACTTCAACTTAAAATCTCGTTTCCTCGTCACATCAAGTTAGTGTCATATATTTTCAAGTTGAAAAAACAAAGTTCCTTGTCAAACTGTTCGATGTGTTTGAAAGAAAATTGTTATGTATTACCCATCAATTTCTTCAGAAAAATCTGGAGCTGAAATCTCCGACGCGTAGAAATTTCCATGTTATCGAGATATTTTCGGTGAAAAATGGACGTCAAACGGAACTAAGCGCCATGGAAAAGCATTGTGAGTATAGGACGGAATGATCCCGACGCCCAGTTCCGCCGCCTTATTTTCCACAAGAGCAGTGGCGTGGCGTGCTTTGCGATTTATCGATATTTTTCCACTTGAAGTTGTGGTAAATAATCGATTATTAAGGTGTTCGGTGCGAATACCCTGTTTATCGATACTTTTCCATAGGTTTAAATGGTCTATCAATCGATAGGTCATTTAAACCGACAAAGCGAATTGGTATAAGCGTTCGGTTGCAATGGCCAAAGATGTTAGGTAATAGACTAACTAACAGCAACCCTCAAGAGAACCTATGGTTAGTCCATTATTTTCCCTCTTTGTCTACTTCAACCAACTGGATCGCTCCATACTCCTAATGTCTTTTTTGTCTAATGCTTTGTCTATCAATTTCAGTAATTAGCCTGCTGAAATGCTGACCAAACCTGATCTAACAAATGGGCGCAAATGCACACAGGAGCAACATTTTCGACCGAGATCCGTTCTGTTTTTGGCTACCGGTGTTTGAATATACGCCCACTGAGGGGCGGCGGTTTGTCGTAAAGAGTTGATCCTAAATCGTCTCGGCGGTAGATAAATTCGCGGCTGGCAAATGAAAATGGAGCTGGCAGTATAAATAACAGTGAAATGGGCATTAGTATAGGAGGACATTAATATAGCAGGACATTGTTAATGAAAATAAATGATCACCAACTTTATGCTAATTGATTTGACTGCGAGCTAACTTTGGCGGTGCGGCTTCGGCTGGTGCTCCTGCGGGCAACGCTGCCGTACTAAGGAAGAACGCCGTATGAACCTTCAGGCATTGCCAAATTTCCGTTGATAAAACACAAATTTCCTGGCCAACTTATGAATATTACTCTAAGCTAATGTCTGTTGACTGGTCGGTTTTAAATGCGCCTTACAGTGGCGTAAGGGACTTCCGCTGGGCCCCCCCGCAAAAATGTTTCTAGCCCCCCCCCCCCCNACCTCACAAAGCCCGAAATACGAAAAGTGACAAAAAAAGAGACAATTTTTAGTAATCACTGAGTGGACATTGGAAGGCAGGGGCCCTCCAGCAAACAAAAAGTTCAGAACAGTCCGAAAGAAGTATATGAAAAACCACGAGCTAACAATACAAATCAGAGAAAGAAGCCCCATCTTGGTAAGTGAAGGCTCAAAGTTTGAAACTAAAGCTAAGCATCAAAGAGAGAGAGAGAGAAAAAAATTCCGGCGGCCGAGGGCCCCCTAGGCGCCTGGGCCCCCCTGCATAGCAGGGTCTGCAGGGGCGCCCGTTACGCCACTGGCCGCCTTACTATGGAGACTCGAACGCTGGACTAGAAAAGTAAACTTACGAATGCAGTAGAGTTTTCACTGTCGTTTCCGAGCAGGAAACGTTCATCTCTCAATTTTTAGTTGATTTGGTGGTAATTAGTGTAGTACTGTTGTGCTAAGGAAGAACGCCGTATGCACCTTCAGGCAAAATTTCTGTTGATCAAACACAAATTTCCTGGCCAACTTATGAATATTTTTCTTCAAATTTCTCGGATAATTTTCGACCGAATCGGTGGAAGTTTTCGGACATATTGTGGAAAATTTAAAAGCGTATATTTTCATGAATACAAAACGCAGGAGTTTAAAAGTGGCCCCGTTGATTTTCGCGTTGAATTTCCTTGCAAAAGCACCCCCTCGGTGTGATCATTTTACAACTTTTCCCCCCGCGTTTTGATCCCCGACCCGCACGCGCTTAGACGTTCGTTTTTCAACAGCCGTTTTTGAAACATAATAACGATGCCGTACTAAGAAAGAACGCCACATGAAACCTTCAGGCGTTGCCAAATTTCCTTTGCTAAAACACGAATTTCCTGGTAAACTCATTAATATTTTTCTTCCAATGTTTCAGATAATTTTGCTCGCAATTCCACCGAAAAGTCCTGAAAATTTCAAGGGAAAATATGCATGCGCTTCCTCAAAAATGAACATTTCATGGACGGAAATGTGGCAACTCTCGAATGTTCATACGGTGTTCTTTAAACGTGCACTATACTTTGGAGACTTCAACACTACACTAGAAAATTAAACTAACGAATGCAAACAGATACGCTCGATAGGGAACTGAAATGTTGAATAATGAGAACACTATGCCGATCTGTAAGTTAATGACTGTTGACTATAGTTTGTCGGCCCTTTAAATGATAATTACTATAATGACTTAAAGGCAGGGCTAGAAAAGTAAACTAACGAATGCTAAGGGACACATTCATGATTAAACTGAAATTTTGTTGAATAATGAGAACACTCCTCCATCTCCAGGTTAATGCCTTTTGACAAGTTACGGTCCTCTAGATTTGCATCACTTTAGAGACTTAAACGCATGGCTAAAAAAGTAAAGTAACAAATGCAAACGGATGCACTCAACAGAAAACTGACGTTTACTTGGAAAAATAAGAATACTCCTCGATCTCTAAGCTAATGTCTGTCGACTAGTCGGTCCTATAAATGTGCCTTACTTTAGAGACTCAAACGCTGGACTAGAAAAGTAAATTAACGAATGCAATAGAGTTTTTCACTGTCGTTTCCGAGCAGGAAACGTTCATTTCTCATTTCGTAAGTTGATTTGGTGGTATTTAGTGTAGTGCTACCGTGTTAAGGATGATCGCTAAATGAACCTTTAGGCATTGCAAAATTTCCTTTGGTTGATCACGAATTTTCAGGGAAATATGTAAATATTTTACTTTAAATTTTTTAGATAATTCTGTTTGCAGTTTTACCTAAAGTTCTTGAAAATTTATCGGAGAAACATTCAAAACCTTCCTCAAATGTAAACATTTTATCGAAGCAAATTCGGCAACTCTCGAATGCTCATACGGCGTTTCTCATTATCACTGCAGAGTATAGAGGGTAAGTGGCGAGGCGTGAATGATCAATGGACCACTAGACAAGGTACGAATTTAAGCGATCTGATACATGTTTCTTAATCAGAATTTCACGTAGAAAACGATTCACACAACGAAAATTACGGAAACCAACTCCTAACGAAGATATTAACGTTTTTATTTCACATTGGTTCCGAGGAATTTGAACTGCCCGCTCACAAGAAACTCAAAACTCTACGTGAGTCAAATCGCCCACTACAACGGTTTCAGCAAGCTTCTCAATCGAGCAATGTTCATTTCCCATCATGTGTTGTTCAAACTATTAGCAATTTGCTATAACTGAGCCAAAGCGTCAAGATTGAGGTTGCCAGATTTTTATATTGCAGAGACTGTCATGATAACGTTTTGCGCGCGATGTGAATCACGTAGAGCATAGAGTTTTCATGGGCGGGTGGTTTGAATTCACGCATCAAGAATCATTTAATATCTTCGTAAGGAGTTAATTTCGGTAATTTTTGTTGTGTGCATCGTGTTTTACGTAAAATTTTTGTTAAGAAACATGTATCAGAATGCTGAAATTCGTACCTTCCCAATCGGAAATTTGACCTTAGTACAAGCTTAGTATGACATTTTTTCACATTTGAATAGAGTTGCCAAGCTTATCTTGCTAATGTTCCCACAATGTTAGCAGGACATTTATTTTACCTCTGGGACAAGCTTGAGCCCAAAGATTGTGCCAAGGTTAGGTTTGTAAGACTGCTCCAAGCCTATCCTGACAATATTGCCACAATATTGGTGGGACATTATTTTACTTCCCAGACAAACTTGGATATTCAATATTGTGACAACGTTATGTTAATAATAATGCTCCAAGCTTGTTCAGCGAATATTGTGATCATGATGTTGCCATCGACTTAATGTTAAAATATTGCCATAGTATTGGCAGGATATTTATTTTACCTCTGAGACAAGCTTGGATTACCCATCTTACCTCTGAGGCAAGGTAGGCGGTAGAGCGCCGTATTACCTACCGTCCTCGCGGAAGAAATTTCTTACCGTCGCAATGCCTAATGTAGGCACACGGAACATTGGAGTGCCAAGGAAACTACCTAAGTCAGCTACTTTCTTGGCTACTTGCATTGGCTGAAGTATTCAACTTGGATCTCACTTGAAACGGGCACTGCCCAGGCAAAACGAGAACCAGCCCCATTGACGGGGCGGCCGCGCGCGGACCGTTGCCAAAAAGCTCCATTTGAGCCCTTGGCCTAAGAATATCGGTAGGATGGGTTAGACGCCTATGGATCATGTGCCTATTACGTCAAAAAGCGGAAGGTCGCAGTTTTTGCCCTTTAATTTGCCCTTAAAGGGACCGCAACGGCAGATCTGCGGCGAGCGCGCCCTGGTGGCGGAAATAGCAAACGCGGTCGAATTGTGCTCGCCGCGCACAATATTGTGTTAATCTTATGACAATATTAGAAACAGAAGCTTAAAATGTTTATTTTCTTAATCTTGTGACAATGTTAAAGTGCGAACATTACCACAATGTTGTAAAAATAATGTAAGCATAATATCAATTCAGCAGTTTTAGATATCCAATATTGTGTCAATATTATGACAATATTACGAACAGAAGCCTGTTATGTTTGTTGTTCTAACGTTAATTGAATGTCAACATAATAACAATACCGCAGTATCACAGAGATAACATCGTCTCGATATTATTTTAGCAATTTTGTTTTCCTAATATTGTGTCAATATTGTGTCAATATTATAAGCAGAAGCCTATGTTCAGTATTTTTTTTAATAATGCGCCAATGTTAAAACTAACATATTACTGCAATATTGAAAACATAACTCTACGACAGTATTAGTTTACCAATATTGTATAACCAATATTGTGACAACATTGTGACAATCTTGGAATCACCGAGCACCACCTGACGTTGGATTTCTAATGTTGCTAATATTGGTGCAATATTAAAATACTAAGGTTATATATCCAGTATTGATGGTATATTGTACCAAGATTCTCAGGCCAACCTTACTGTTGAAATATGCTCACAATCTCGCTAAGGTTGCCACAATATTATTCCGATCCGCCCAAGGTCAAATTTCCGATTGGGTTTCTAGTGGTCCATTATCGATATTTTCCCATTTGAAGCTATGGTAAAACATCGATTAAGGCGTTTGCTGCGAACACCCCGTCTATCGATCCATTTCCATAGGTTTAAATGGCAGCTCAATCGATATATCGCAAAGCACGCCACGTCACGCCACTGTATACAGGGTCCACCCCTATCGCTATATCGACGGTGAAACTACCAAACCACGTATCTCGGTTTGCGACGTCGCAGACTTCCTGTCATACTTTATTTTTTAAATGAATAACTACTGAACGTCCAGTCTTAAAAATTTCTGTGATTTTTCCTCTTCGTGCGGAGAAAATTCTGTGAAAATTTCAAGGAATGATATTGATTTGGTCTACTTTAAAAAAATAAAATGTGAGCGTAGATTTTTAAACACCGCAACCGAGATACGTGGTTTGGTAGTTTCACCGTCGATATGCGGTCTATTCTTACAGGTACTCAGTTTTTTCGACCTAATACGGTCAAGCTTGGAAAGAGCGCCATATTGGCTTCGGATGTCACGGTTCGGACTAACAAAAAACATATATGCAGGTCAAATTGGTAAGAAAGGATGGAAATTAGCTCAGCACTCTATAATTCTCTCTTGCTTACTATTCTTTCGTGCTAAGAGAGTGCGTAGTATGAGCCATCAGACGTTCCTTTAATTGAATATGAATTCTCAGGAAAGTTTATGGATCTTTTTTTTTTCAGAGAATTTTATTCGTAATCAGATTTAAATTACCAGAAAATTTCACGATAAAACATTCGTATAAAACTTCTCAAAATTAAACATATCAGAGAAAGTTTGCCAATTCTCGAATGTTATACGACGTTTTCCCTTAGCATGGCAGTATTCACTGGGGAAAAAAACACATTGGATCTATAGTCCAGACTCTTAAAAACATCGACAAGAAAAAGTACTCTTGATTCAATCAGAATCTAGCTTAAATCAAGAACCAAGCCTCTTAATTTAAGCGGATTTCGTTTTGATTCAAGCAAAAATCCGATTGAATCAAGAGTATTTTTTCTTCTCGATGTTTTCAAGAGTCTGGACTCTAGATCCAATGTGTTTTTTTTTCCAGTGTACGACGTTTTCCCTTAGCATGGCAGTATTGCCGACTTACTGCTGTAGCGTCTTAATTTCTGCGCGCATACCGCTATATAATAATTTTCGTTTTTATGGTAAAATGACTCATGCAGCTCATCTTTAAACCAATCAAATATTGAAAAGAAACGAGTTCTCGAAAATACAGTCGTTCACTGGAAAAAAAAACACATAGAGTCCAGACTCTTGAAAACATCGACAAGGAAACACTCTTGATTCAATCAGATTTAAGCTTAAATCAAAAGGACATCCGTGCAAATGAAGAGGCTTGGTTCTTAATTTTTACAATAATCCGATTGAATCAAGAATATTTTTTCTTGCCGATGTTTTTAAGAGTCTGGACTCTAGATCCAATGTTTTTTTTTTTTTTTTTTTTTTTTTTTTCCCCAGTGTTACTTCTCTGTTTGGTAACACGGCAGCATGGTTCTGGTCAATTGGAATCGCAAGGTGCAGTAGTTGGGTGGACCTCCGCCAGGGTGCGTGACCCCGCAACTCGCAACTGTGATTCGCCCTGAACGCGCTTCCCGGTTCCCTTTACCATGCGAGATTCTTTTCGCGTAATAAATTGAGTCGGATCATCGGGCAATGGGCAACCGTTCGGTGGGTTGTGGGTTGTCTTCGTGAGAATAAATGAAAGTAATTCGTCTTTGGGTGACCTCTCCTCGGCGGCTCCGCACTCACACTACCGCCATCCATCGTGCGTTGCCACGCTAGAGAAAAAAATCGCACTGCGCTGTAAAAAAACACATGGATCTAGAGTCCAGTCTCCTAAAAACATTGACAAGAAAAAATACTCTTGATTCAATCGGATTTTTGCTTAAATCGAGAACTAAAACTGGGGGAAAAACACATTGGATATAGAGTCCAGACTCTTGAAAACATTGAAAAGAAAAAAGACTCTTGACTCAATCAAATTTAAGCTTAAATCAAAAGGAAATACGTTCAAATTAAGAGGCTTGGTTCTTGATTTAAGCTTAAATCTGATTGAATCAATAGATCCAATGTGTTTTTTTTTTGTCGATGTTTTTTTTTTTTTTTTTTTTTTTTTTTTTTTTTTTTTTTCCAGTGAGGAGTAAGTATTTTCTCTGGTAAAATTTTTCTAGCGTAACCTTTGTTTTCACGTGCTTTGATTTTGCTGCACTGGGCCGAGTCTATTTACCTTCTGATCAGTCTCGGTCTCGCAATTATAGCGAATCGATTATTTTATGTTTATTTTGTCACTTTTCTAATCGCAAGGTGTGCTTTTAGAAGAGAATTTCACGATGAAACCAACGAAACCACTTTTAAAACCTCGAAGTTTTGGTTAAACGGAGTTATACGCGTTTACAGTTCGCACATTTTGTCCGACCTCTCTTATTGATTCGATCCATTGTGTTGCAACTATTTTTGACGAAGTCGCAGATTTTCAACACAAAGATTCGGTCAATTTAACACAAGGAAAATGGACACTAAAAAAATTAACCAACAGCTTGTGTTACTTCGCGCTTTGCCAGGAGTATTAACACAGGATTTTAGTTACTTTTTCTCACTGTTCGGTTATACTATTAACAGTGGCGTAACAAGTTTTAAGCTAAAAAAAAAGTTTCATGAAAATGGGAGTCCAAGGATACACAATTCCTAGAATCATAAAAAAATATGTTTCTTTGGGAGATTTTCCTGTCGTGGGAAATTCGAATCTTTTGAAGTGCCACTACGTATTGGTGACGTATTGTTTGTATCCTTTCGGCGGCACGCGCAAGACGACATAGAGGTATCTAATAAGCTATTCATCATCTCCATGATTATGTGAAACAGTTGCCATTGTCGCGCTATTACTTAGCGTAATCTGCTCAGTTGAATTCCTTGGGCGATGAAGAGGAAAATCAACTCAAAATTTTGATTATAATCCTCTTTGCAACATTCATACGGCATAATTTTCAAAGGAATTAAGCCAGACGTTCACCTGTTTCTCGAACCACCTTCAAAGAAATAGAAATTACTAGAATATCTTTATTGACTACGATGCTGGGTATTACATACCAATGGTAAAATTGAAGGAATATGCGTTTCTATTGTGATTTCAACATTCAGATGTATTTCTATCAAACGGAACTGTGTGCATTATGATGTGGGCTGGGTCATGCACATATTCTCATGGGTCTCAGGGCTCACGTTATAATGCACAAAGTTCTGTTTGATAGAAATACGTCCATTTCAGCTCCTTCTCTTTTCGTGTGAGAATAAGGGGTTAAAAATAGTACTTAAGGGCTTGAACAACTATTATGCATTATTTTTAAACAAGCTTTAGGACTCACCGGCGATCCCAAAAGGTCCGTACTTCCTTTTTGAAAACTTTTCCTAATGGATAGGGAGCTTTTGAAACGAAACTTGGAGATAGTGTTCCTTGGTCAAAGAGGACTACTTTTTTACAAATTCAATATTTTTTGGGCTCACTATCCTTAGAGGGGTGCTTTTTGCCTTTTTTTAAAGACAACCCTCCTCTTGTAGGAAGTTATGTGCCTATTACGCATTTGAAAGAGAATACAAAAAGGCAGTTTTTAGCGGAAGTTGCAGGTCGCCATCTTCATTTTTTTCAAAACAGCAGTCGTAAAATGGCGGGAAATTGACATGGATTCTTTTGAAACTTAGTCTACGGGGTTTCTTTGGGACAAGAAAACTAAATTTGGCAAGGTTTTTTCAAACTGGCTCCGCTAATTATTTGTATCAAAAAATATGGAACATGGAACAATTACAACTAAAATTTGATCCTTATTACCGATATTTTATTTTCGTTGTGTAAGCAGGAACGACCCTGAATACATACGACCTTTAACTAGCAGGGCACGCCTCTTGTGTACTGCCGTGCTGAGGAAAAACGCCGTAAGATCATTCAAATGTTGTCAAGTTGCCTCTCAGAAAATATTTATTTTTGAAGAAAGTTATGAAAATGTTTTCATGAACTTTTCAGACTTTCTCGATCAAATTACTGACTATCTCCTCTGCAAAACCGGAAGAGAAATATTCACAAATTTTACGAAATTCTTGATTTGTATAAGTAAATTTGGCAACGTCTGATGGCGTATTTCAACGCATCGAACATTTTCCCCCAGCAGGGCAGGAAAAGTAACCCTCCTCAATTACATTCCGCGATCTGCGGCAATAACTGATTACTCCTCGAAACAAACAGTGCAGTGGCATGACGTGCTTTGCGATATATCGATTGATCTGTCATTTAAACCTATGGAAAAGGATCGATCAACATGGCGTTCGCAGCGAACACCTTAATAATCGATTCTTTAGCACGGATTCAAATGGGGAAATATCGATAATCTATCATTCACGCCACGCCACTGAAACAGTGGACCGGCCGCAGCATTCTGCTGTGCTAAGTAAAAACGTCGCATGAACATTCCAGAGTTGCCGAATTTCCTCTGAAGAAATGTTTATTTTTTAGGAAAGCTTTGAATATTTCTTCCTGAAATTTTCAGAATATTTAGGCCATATTCTGAACAAAATTATGTGAGACTTTTGAAGACAAATATTCCCAAACTTTCCTGGAAATTGGTGATTTGTCACAGGAAGTTTGGCAACGCATGACGGCTCGTACGACGTTTTTCCTAAGCACGGCAGCATTGTACTTAATCATTTCACGTGCATTCGATCTCCGGGCCCCGAACCCGAACAGACCAGTGGGACGATCGGAAGGCAAGGGCTTCAATCTGAATCTTAAGAACGTTTCTGTTCCCGCTTGCGAGACGGGACTTCCATACGCGTGCGTCCTTCGTTCATTAACAGCATCACGCAAGGCTCATTTTTGCACCGCTCCCGTCCTCTGTCTAAAAGAAAAAACGCCGTTTGAGCCTCGTCGCCTAATTTCCTTCTATAAAAAGCATTTACTGAAAAAAAATACGAATATTCGTTTCCAAAATTGTCGAACAACTTTTTGTACGCAGTTCGGTCTAAAATATCTAAAAACTTCAAGGAAAAGTATGCATAAATTTTCGTTGCGAACAACCTGTTCATCGATCCTTTTTCATAGGTTTAAATGGCGAATTAATCGATAAATCGCAAAGCACGCCACGCCACTGATGAATCTGAGGCTGACTGCTCAATCGACCAATCTCAGCCTATGACCACTCTACGGGACTCGGAACCGCTGACCTCCGAAAAGAAAACATGAGGAGGTATGCGTTTTCACACTGAGATTTGAGATATGAGGAGGTATGCGTTTTTACACTGAGATTTGAGATATCGTCGCTTTTCCGACGTAACGGCGTATTTCAATTTACACGTGAGCCCTGTTTTACATATAAATCCATGCTTCCTGGTGCTCATGTGGGAATCCCTTACATCAGAGGAGCGACGCACAGTGGATCGAGTCAAGTAGAGAGGTCGAACATGAAATTTTGACTAAAACCGCAGATTTTTATGTTTACATCGTCACCTTTTAAATTTCAAGGGGTACTTTCAGAGGAAAATTTCACGAGGAAACCAATGGAACCACCTATTGAACCTCCAAGTTCTGTATAAACGGAGTTATAAGCGTTTAAAGTCTCCAAATTTTGTATGACTTCTGCTATTGACTCGATCCACTGTGCGACGATATACGGTCAGCACAGCAGCGCAGCGTGAGTGCTCCGGACATTAGTCATTTCCATCCGGAAAAATGGGTCCCGGGACGTCGACCGACACAAAGCGAAACGAACACAATCTCGGAACGGATTCAATAAATTATCGGTCGGCAGGCTTTTCGAGTTGCGCCGCGCAGAGGCCTCTAATGGGGCGCCTTTTTTTCGCCACCCTTCGCGCAAACTTGTTAGAAACGGACTGCATTTCGCGATAAGAAAATGATATTTCCGACTCACATCAGAAACAACGTATCGACGATAAAACTGCAAAAACGCGTATCCCGCTTCCAGTGTTTCGAAATCGCCGCTCCCATATAGACCGTATTCGATAACGGTTCGATGTATCGTTTCGTTCAAAACAATAGAACATAACCTCAAACCAAACTGTAAGGATTTAAGTTGGAAAAGCTGAAAATGAGAAATTTCCTGATAATTTCACTTTGCATTGGCATTTGGTACTCAAAGGAATAAAAAATCTGTTACAAAAGACCCGTTCTCTCAGATTTCTGAATTTACTTTTGAGGCTATGTTCATGTTTTGGACCAATCGATATCGATACAATCTCACCCGTTTGATGTATCGAATACGATCTATTACTTTTCTAGAAACGGGTGTGCAGATTTTTGTGCTAATCTCGGTGAATTTTCTGCATAGCACGAAGCGAATTCCTTAAATCTTTAAAGGATTCCACACAAACGTTCTCTTATGAAACATTAAATTCCCCGGTTAAATTTGGCAACTCTGCCGTGCTAAGGAAGAACGCCGTATGATTCCTCCGACGTTCCCAATTTTCCTCAGACAAAAACCAAATTTACTGAGAAAATTTGGAATATTTTCCCCAAAAATTTTAAGACGATTTTGTACGAGACTCGGACGTATTTCTGTCAAACGGAACTAAGCGCCATGGAAAAGCATTGTGAGAATAGGAAGGAACGAGCCCGACGCCCGATTCCGCCGCCAATCCAAGCCCCCCTCTACCTTCCTCCCCCTATGGCGCTTAGTTCCGTTTGACAGAAATTCGTCCATTTAATCTAAAATGTCTGAAAATTTCAAGAAAAAAATATGCATAAATTTCGTCAAAAATACATGTCTGGTCAAGGGACTTTTGGCAACCCTCGAAGCTTCATACGGCGTTCTTGCTTAGCACGGCAGAATAACTGGACGTATTTCTATCAAACGGACCTAAGCGCCATAGGGGGAGGAAGGTAGAGGGGGGCTTGGATTGGCGGCGGAATCGGGCGTCCGCCGTCCGGCTTATTCCGTCCTATACTCCCAATGCTTTTCCATGGCACTTAGGTCCGTTTGACAGAACGCGCTATCCGGGATTCTAAATTCCTCAAAAGGAACTCAAATTGGCACTTAGTTCCGATTGATTACCAACTGATGTGGCTTGGTTCCTTTCTGCTAAACGCGGTCCATTTTCTCTTTGGAGGGCCTCCAGTGCTGGAGA
>NW_017549178.1:2260361-2285770 GCF_001854935.1 Bemisia tabaci
GGTTGGACGGTTGGACCTCTACCTCGCGATCCCGTGACAGCGTCGCTTCTTCCTCCGAGACAGCTGTTCCGTTTGATCGAGGGCGTCAAGGAACCGACAACCGACGCCGATGACCGGAGCGAACCGGGATGAAGGTCACCGCAGGATCTCAGTCAAGGTCTCCTCGGGTTATTGCCGATTCCGATCCCCCCGCCCCCCTCATTTTTCACGCCCCGCGCCGTCCCCCCACGCCACGCCCCCTGACCCGGCGCACAGTGCGACATCCTCATGGGGATCAGGACGTTGCATCCACCTGCGATGCATCCGCGCAGCCGTTAGGTTAGGTTTTTTTTTTTTTTTCTTTAAAAAAAAAAAAAATAAAGAAATATTTTTATTAGTTTGTTTACAGGGTGGAACCACAATAGAACAGAATTGTGGCCGAAGAGGTTAGGTTAGGTTAGGTTAGGTTAGGTTAGGTTAGGTTAGGTTAGGTTAGGTTAGGTGAGGCTAGGTTAGGTTAGGTTAGGTTAGGTTAGGTTAGGTTAGGTTAGGTTAGGTTAGATCAGATTAGGTTCAGTAGGTTAGGTTAGGTTAGGGAAGTTACCTAAGGGTGGATGCATCACAGGTGGATACAAAGTCACGCACTCTTCCTTATGGACAATGTGGACAAAAATCGGTAAAAGACACTTAACTTTAAATAATGAAGATAGTGGCACCGACCTAAGAAAACCCTTTGGCACTATCAAAGGAAAATACTCGAGGTCAGAGAATGTTTCATCTCAGGATATTTTGCGTATTTTTCGAGAAAAGTTAATTTGAAGTTGGCGACCTCGAATCAGCCCTATGTTAATAATGTAAAAGCAATGTGAAACCCCCAAACTTTAACTTCAAATATCTCTGATAGTCGCGAAAAGTCGCGAGATCTTTTTGGTAGAATAAATTGAAGTTGGATACAGGGCCGGATTTACCTACTTGCCGCCCCTTCTCATTCGTTTTGAAACATCGATACAAACCATCAAGTGAACGTGCTGGAGGAGGAGAGGTGCATAAGACGCGTTTACTCGTGTTAGGCACATTTTTTGTGAAAGCCGTGTAAACACTAGCAAAAGTTTACGGAACTTTGCGCGAAAGTTAAGTTCCGTAAATCTATCTCTGTGTGGACAAGTCGTTTCATGTATAGGAAATGAACGGAAAAATATGAAAGAATAAACATGAATGTGGTTTCATAATTTTCATTTCCGGCATAGCGCCAACCGCACTGTGTTTGGCGCAATGCGTGAAGTTTCCCTACAGTCTTGTAGGCGCTATGAGTTTCACGCTGACCGCTACTGACCAAGTGACCGCACTGTTTTTGACGCAATGCGTGAAGTATATTCATGCAGTCTTGTAGACGCTATGCGTTTCATGCTGACCGCACTACATTTGACGCAATGCGTGAAGTATTCATGGAGTCTTGCAGGTGCTAATATGTGTTACATGCCGACCGCCGCGCCGAGGGCTTCTCCTTTCCATCTTAAGTCATCGTCATCATTGCTCTCTGCGCCGTGCCGCACCAGGCCAAATTGTGTGTTTGGTTTCTCTCTCAACTAGACTAATGAAAGGCGCTGTCTCTTGTATCACTCCCAGACGACAAAATTAGAAATTACTATACTTTAACTTTCATGGAATGAGAGATTTTGTCGCCTTTTCTCGTTAGTAATTTTTTGCTGAATCCGATTTTTTTTTTTTGATACCTACATTTGAAAAATTGCAACATTTGCCGCTATGGGCTGCGGCCCATGTTGCCTCCCCCTAAATCCGGCCCTAGTTGGATATTTACGGATTAAGAAAATGTCAACTACCCAGAGCATTTTGCGTTTCAAGCGAGAAATCTTCATTTGAAGTTGACTTCTATTCCCCGTGTATTTCTCATGGACCGGTGATTCTCGACACATTTCCCGCCTAATTTCTACCCACATTTGAAGTAGTTCTGAGCAAAAAATTGAAAATGAACCATCATCGTGAGCTAGACATATCTTTAAGATGACACTCTCCAAAAAAATATTCCGATGTCGAGTTGTGAATTTTTTATTTTGTCCACTGTGCGGCGCGCTGCCGGTCGTTCTCTGCGGGGGCGGGGGAGATCTTTCCCATGGAAGCTCTCCTGTGATGCTAAGGAAGAACGCCGTATGAACCTTCAGGCGTTGCTAAATTTCCTTCGATAAAACAAGAATTTCCTGGTACTATTATGAATATTTTCCCTCCAATTTTTTAGTTAATTGTGTTCGCACTTTTACCTACAGTTCCTGAAAATTTCAATGAAGAATATTCATAACTTTCCTCAAAAATAAGCATTTTAATGAAGGAAATTAGGCAACACTCGAATGCCCATTCGGCGTTCTTCCTTAGCATGGCAGTCTTCGTCCTACGTCACGTTACAGGGAAGCTGGGTACCGATTTCCTCTCATAGGTCCCGTTTGTTGATAAATTGGTCAGTGCGAAAACAGCTTCCGTCTAATTGACCTACTTTTCAGAAAACTGTAAAAAACGGCGCAAGCCTTTTGAGGTCAAGGTAAGTGAAACGCAGGTATGCTCTTCCCGACCCTTTGCGCTAGAAAGAGGGTCGGTTCTATCACCTCTGGTCAAACTGCTTGTTACATTTGACAAGAGGATAATCGTGAGAGTGGCGTTTTATCACCTGTTGTTAGCACAAACCCCTGGTTAATTTTAGCTCGACGGAGAGAAAAATTGGAAAATATCTGACAGGTACTTCCTGACCTGGTTCGACCTCGTGTCAAATGCTTTGACCAGAGGATGGATTTAAATCCTGGTCTCTGATTGGTTAAAATTGCAGTCCACGGCAAACGTTCGTTCTTCAATTCCTTGTTGTATGTTCGTTATAAGGAGCAAATAATTTTAATTGAATAACAAAATGATGTTTCAAAGAAAAATTTCCCGCCAAGCAATATTCTTAATGACTTTCTCCTTACTCTGAAATTTGATTCCTTTTTTGGAAGTCGACCTTGACAAGGCCACATATTAGTCAGGGGGCTTGTCAGAGGCTTGCCAGAGGGTCCATGACTAAACAAAGGCCTTTGAAAGTAAAACCCACTCTATTAAAATTCGGACCTTTGAACTCCCCTTCCTCACACCTGCCCATCAACCGGCTTACTCCTCTTCCTCACCCCGTCCATCGAGCGTCTTAAATATGATTTTTATTATAGGATGGAGAGGATTTTATTATTTTTAGTGTCTCTCGCTGAGATTAAAAATTTCGCTGCAAAAATCATTAATTGCCTCTGGTTTGACGCAAAAAATAAGACAAATATCGACAGTATATGGCTAAAGACAGTTATGGGCCCTGAGTTTTATCAATGTTTGGACTATATACATTTCGCAGGCACCAGCTACACTTTCTGGCTCATTTTAGAAAACTTCATACGTGCCATTAGTGTCCCTATGCAAATAGAAGCTTAATTTTGGATGAGCCAGAAGTATAGTACTTCTTTATTGCAAAATTTAGTCCATTTCAGTTCTAACATTTTCCGGAATCAATTCCTAATTTTAGAACTTATGAGGTTTCTTGGATTCTACAAAACTCTCGGAATTACCGGCTATTTTTGGAATTTCCTCGGAATTTTGGGGTTTTTCGTCCGTTTGACCGAATATTTTGACACATTTTTTAAACAAATTTCACCATCTTTTGAATTAAATCCGGGTGTATTACAAAAATGTCTCCGGAACTTTCGAAAACTCGGAATCTTTCTCGGAACTCTTAGAAATCGGAATCAATTTCGGGAACGCCGAAACCTTTGGTCAGATAAAACGGCAGCACTCGTCGACTGTTGCGAATATGTATACTGTTTTGTCATCGCAGCCGTCCTTGGAAATGTTTTGTGGTTGCGCACGAGGTAACTTTCCAATCAAAATCGCTCGTTATAAACTTAATATAAAACATGGGGGTGGGCAGCTATTCTTGCTTATTGCTTTCTCCTCGTGCGGAATATTGCATATTTACCCCTGACAGGCACTGTAGCAGATTCTCAAATGCATTAAATATTTCTCCATTGGGCTCATTCCTGATCCAGCGCCTCTCGAATGTCAAGGAGCATAACCAGCTTGTCCATGTCTTGTTAGTGCCCGTTTGGAATCGAAGCCCGCCGAACATTGGGTGAACTTGCGGGGCTTTTGCGGCCAAGAAGTTACCAACGTCTGGAGTCCCTCTACAATTAATCGAAATTAAATGCAAAATTAAATGAGTGGCTATTTTTTTTTATTTTTTTTATTTTTTTTATTTTTTCAATTTTTTTCAATTTTTTTAAATTTTTTTTAATTTTTTAATTTTTTTTAATTTTTTTTAATTTTTTAATTTTTTTTATTTTCACCGAAAAAAATTGAAGTTAATTTAACATTCTGGATGTAAAAAAAGTGTGCGAGAACTTACAAAATGCTAAAATACCTGCCACAGCAGTTACTTCAGCAATGCCAAGATGTAAAATTAAGTGCTAAGGCGGGTAATTCAGCATTTATAAGTTCTCGCACACTTTTTTTACATTCAGAATGTTAATTTAACTTCCCTTTTTTTCGGTGTTTTTTTTAATTCTTTTTAATTTTTTTTAATTTTTTTTTTTTAATTTTTTTTTATTTTCTGTGCTATGGAGTGAGTGTTGCATACTCAGCCCCTGAAGATATGTTTCAAAATGTTCATATTTCTAACAATATTGTGAAATTTCATGAATTATTTCACGAAAATTTCCGATCTTCCATATTTTTCAATTCACCTAAGCAAACTTGATGCATGACCTGCGGGCTGATTGTTGAAATTGATAGACAGAGCTATAGACAAAAAAGGCAAGTGAGATGTAGAGGGAACCCATTTGTGGGAGCGGGTGGTTGCAATGGACAAAGGAGGTAAGTGTGGACTAACTAACGGTGACCCACGAGAAACCCTATAATTAGTCCATCATTGTCTCACTTAGTCTGTAAGAACCAGCCATTTCAACCAATAGAATCGCTCCATACTCCCTATTTTTTCTTTGTCCTTCGCTTTGTCTTTTGCTTTGTCTATCAATTTCAACAAACAGGCCTCTGAGTTCCAAAATTACCTACAGTTCCTTCATGCCGAGAGCAAAAACGATGCGAATCTATTTCTGATTGGTTCCCGTATTTTAGGCCTTCAACGTTTTATAAACGGGAAAAAAGATTAGATTTCCATCAGTTGCAAACATTATTAACTGAAAAGGACCGAGGAAACAGGAGTACGGCAAGGAACAAATGGAATGAGAGAGGGAACGGGGACAGGAATTCGGGAATGAGTGATCAAATATTTACAAAAAACCTCCGATAGTGTAATCTTTATTCCTGTTTATGACATCCATAAGCCTCGGTGTCTCAACTCTCTCCGTAAAGGGACTGTACTTACGGAAGAACACCATATGAGGCTTTAGGCGTTGCCAAATTTGCTCAGATAAAACACGACAATCTCGGTAAACTTATGACTATTTTTCCTTAAATTTTTCAAATAATAATTTTCGCAATTTCACCCAAAGTTCCTGAAAATCTCAGGAAAAAGTGTTCATAAATGTCCTCAAAAATAAACATTTTAGTGAAGGTGATGTGACAACTCTCGAATGTTCATACACTGAAAAAAAATCTCGGTATATTAACTAAGAAAAGGGTTAAATTACCAAGAATTCAGGGTTCTATTTGATCCCAGTTTTTTCTTGGTAAAATTACCATTTATGGAATCGGTAATTTTACCGAGAAATCTCGGTAAAATTTTTTAACTTTCTCGGTAATTTTACTGGACCTTGGTAAAAACGCCAATATTTTTTATAGACTGTGGTAGAATTACCGAGATAAAATGTCAAAGTTACCGGGAATCAATTATCAATAAAAGCGGTCTTCTTACCTGAAAAAACAGTAAAAATACCGGTTTTTAGGTAAGCTTACCAGTCTGTCTTGGTAAAATTACCAATAATTGGTAAAAAAAAGTGAGATGGTAAAGGTACCAACGGACAGTGGTAAAAACGCCGATAATTTTCTTTTCATTGAGGGCTCATGTATTTTTTAAACAACCCCGCGGTTCTTTTCCGATAGTTCGGCGATCTGAATTGTTGGTCATGAGTCCAAATCCTGCGCACTGAGCGTCGTTCAGGTTGGCCCGTCAATGTTTTGCATCTCTCCCGAGCCCAAGACACGCACCTGATGTCTTAACCAGGAACAGCATCTTCTGAGCCTGTGAGGATTTCTCCGCAAGCCGCGGGTCGCAAGGCCTCTGGGTTGGGTTAAGCCGGTGCTGCCAGACCTTCCATTCCCGAAAACTACATTAAAGCCAGCGTCAAAAAATGTTATTCCCACACGATATGGCAACTATGCTCACTTGTCAAAAACCGCGGCCAAGACGATGCACGGAGGGTCAGTGTGTGGTTGATCAGTTCCCGTTTTAGCGAGGTTGTCAAATAACTGATCAGTCGGTCGATTTCGTGATGAAACCGTTGTGAAATTCTATTATTTCTTGTGAGAATTGACAAGAATATATAATGTTTAAAAATCGTAATGAGGCTGAAGGGGAAATCGGTCAGAAGGAGGATCGTGTCCCAGTGTCCTCAAATAAAAATATCTGTAATTTTCATTCACAAAATGTTTCAAAAAGTCACATTTGAGGCGTGTTTTTTTTTAATTTTTACAGAATTTCACGAGCAATTTTGTCTACTAGAGCTCAGAATTTCAAGGAAAAATAACTTCTCTTAAAAATTTCTTATCTGAGAATATTTGGAAATCTTAAAATTCTCATACATCAATTATTCTCAACACAGAGCACAGTGGACCAATTCAACTAAAGAGTCAACAAAATCAGTGCGACAGGAGCGTCCGAGTAGTTGACGTTCTTAGACGTCAAGCTTGAGGAACACACTAATTGCACCTGTAGCCTAACGCGAAGACCATTGGCAGATCTCAGATTTCGCCCGCAAACTCGAGCGTATGCAACCCGGCCCACCGCGGAGTTAAAATAGTTGCATGTTGAGTCCAAACCCAAATCCGTACATTCTCTCATTAGGTATTTTACGTTCCGCGCGTTATACGAATGCCCAGTTTTTGTGTTGGAAAGGCATCTCCACTGGTTTATATCGCGTTATTTTGTTTGTAATAGTTTTTCTCAGTCAACTGAGGAGCCTAGACTAGAAGAAGTTAAGTGGGATATTCTTTATTGATTCAAATTTCAAAAGAGGTAATGGAAAATGACGGAATGAATTTTGAACTGAAAATCGTGTTACTTCACTTAATTTTTGAATGGAGAGAAATACGGGGGGCATACCATTAATGCCGCTCCACTTCGGTATGACAAGAGCCTAAAAAATTAGTACCTCATTGGAAAATTTAGTACAATAAACTGATCAATCCCCCTCTTATAATCATGACATTGTACTACCAATATTTTGCTGAATTACATCGCTTTCATTTCCGGGAACTAGTTCCGGACTCCGGAACTTTTGTGATTTTCCTGAATTTTTTCCGGAACTTTTGAAATAACCGAAATATTCCGGACCTGTTGCATCAACCGAAACTATTTTGGAACATCTGAAGAATTTGAAAGGAATTCCGGAACTGTTAACGGTCATGGAGTGGGATATATTGGAACAAAGAAGTTCCAAATCCCGGAACTTTAGACAGACTGGGAGCACTGGAATCATATTTCTTCAAACTTTCCCGATAATTTTCATCAGGTTGGCAGTGACATAAATCGCCAGGGGTTAAGCCGCGGAGCAGCCGGGGGGCGGACCCCCTGGCATTCACTAATTCTGGACGTAGAGACTTGCTGATTGGACAGATCTCCTTAATCGTTGTCAATCTTATTTATCATCTATTCTGTGACTGGCACAACTGACCCATTTCAAAGATGAAAGATATGTCACGCAGTCATTTCGCGGGATCCCTCACATTTTATAGAGGTGTCCAACGGACCCCCCCCCTCACCCTCTCTTGGTTCCGCCGATGGGCAGAACTGCTGTGCTAAGGAAAAACGCCGTATTAACATTCGAGAGTTGCCAAATTTCCTTAAATAAAATGTTTATTTTTGAGAAAAGTTATGAATATTTTTTCTTAAAATTTTCAGAAACTTTAGGTGAGATTGCGAACAACATTATCTGAAAAATTGGAAGAAAAAATATGTATTAGTTTACCAGGAAATTCGTGTTTCATAAATGTAAATTTGGCAACGCCTGAAGGTCCATACGGCGTTTTTCCTAAGCAAGGCGGAGAAGCGGCGCGACTCGCTCGCGGAACGGGACGCCCTGGCAGGAAATCAAGGTACAAAGGAAAGGTGCTGCACAGATGAAATAGGTGATGTTTTTAAGCTTGGCTTTATAATTATTTGAGTGGCCGGCCAAGTCCCTTTCGTCTGCTGCCCCTCCGTGTTTTATCGTCCGCTAACACGAAACGTTTCGCGCTGAAACAACGCCGCGCGCCACCATCGATGCCAAATTTCACCGTTTGGTACAGTAATTCTTTAATCTTGCATGCATGCAAAGCGTGCGATCTGACGGGTGCGCTTGACGTTTAATATTCGCACTATTTCTCTCATCGGCTTCGCGGCACATAGTTCATGCCCCCCCTCCCTCCCCTCTCTGTCCCCGGTCACCGTCCATGCCTTGATGTGTGCGATGCAGGGTTGCAATTTTGCTTGAAAAATAAAATCTGGAAATTCCAAGTGAAATGTTTCGTGAAATTTCAGAGAAATATGAAGATTTTTGAAAAATATTTTTCGAAATTATGATTTTTGCCTGTTGGTGTTTCTTGGTACGTGTTGCATACCCAACCCCTGTAAATACGCTGAAAAAAAAATATGCATAGTAGATTCTACCATACTCTGACACGGTGATACGAATATGGTAATAGACACAAGACTCTCTGGTAACATTTACCATACTATGGTAAGTATGACTACAGCTCCGGTAAATACTGCCACAATTCTAGTTATTTCCACAAAATAGTATCACTGTGTAAAGTATCAAGTAAATTTATAGGAGATGTTACCATAATCTTTTTCAGTGATATGTTTCCTATTTTTCATATGTTTCACATCCTTGTGAAATTTCATGGAATATTTCACGGAACTGTTCAATTTTTCATATTTTTCATGTCACTTGTGCAACCCTGGTGCGATGGCTACGATACTGCCACCTTGCGATAAGGCTTTGGTGGATGGTGGACTCTCAGGGTAGGGTGGGATATCCCCTTCATTTTGACCTCAACTTGAGAGCTTTTTTTGAGCTTTGGGGTTGATTTCAGAGAAAACCAGTAGCACCATCGTGTTTTTCGCGAACTTTTACATAAGAATCAACAGTCAAAATCCTCACACATGCAACATCTCCATTACCGACATGTCCATACTCTCCGTAAGCATACAGATACTCTACGTTTTTTAATACAATTTCCGGCTCAGGCGCTAGCAAGCCCATTTTCTCAAAACTTTATTTTTGCACTTACACGGCTCTCTCGGCTATCACGGCAGGTTCGACGTGCAGGTATCATTCCTCACACTATAATGTTGATCCTTCAAATGCATCGTTTGCCTCGCTCGTCCGCAATCATCGCGGTGCAGCGCTCGAGGAACTGGTGCAGGTCTCGGAGATATTTCGTTTCTGATTGGAATGCAGGTGTTATCGGGCGGAATTCTGATTTATTTAGCTGCACAAACAGGAGAGGATCTTCACCTAGGATGCACTCTAACTGCACCGGCTCGTATGAGTGAGGTCAAAAGCTGCAGAAATCACAAATCGCTTGATAAGTTGACGTGACAGCCTTCATCTCGACCAGCGTGGCGCGGCGCTGGAGCTCCACGCCATCGCGCAGTGGGGCTCAACACCAACTTTTCAGGACCAAGACTGGGAGTCAGTGGCGTAGACAAGGGGAGGGGAGGTCCAGGAGCAGTGTTCGAAACTCACAGGCGCCAACGCGCCAAATGCGCCTAAGAAATCGGTCATGGTGCCTAAAAAATGAAAGCCCTGCGCCAACGTGCGGCCCCTAAAAAATTACCCCTTTCCCCTAAAAAAGAATCCTAATTTTTCTGTTTTGTGATTTTTCGAAATTTCTTCCAAGTTACAGCTACTAATTCTGTAACTAAAACATCTCGAGTCTAACTTTTCACTAAATGCGCCGTGATACATAGGCAAAAAGTCAATCTGGCCCCCAAAAAATCCTCAATGGCCCGTAAAAGTGAAGCTTGATGCGCCACATGGCTCCTAAAACTCAAAGTGAGTTTCGAACACTGTTCGGGGGAAAGACATTTGATGGAAGTCTTAGAAACCCGTGGTAGCATCTGTGTTGTGCGTCGAGCCATTCTGTAACTTTTGGATTCCCTTTGAGGAACATGATCAATATAAAAGAGGACAAACTATTATCAAATTGTCATCAGAGAGCTTTGAGGGAAATAATTATTTACGTTGATTTCCAAATTTAATTTCTGCCAATTTCTATTTTTTTGTGGTCACGGCTTAATTTCCAGCCTTTGTCGGTGCTATTATTTCTGTTTCCTCAAATATGTCCCTTGTGTCCTTTCGATCCTATATGAAGCCTTATATGTAACAATGGCGGATGTGAAAAATTACCTTTTCGAAACACATTCAAAAAACTGTTTTGGCATCGAGAAAATTTTGAGAAAATACTTGAGATGTGATCTTCGAGATCTGTACATTATGCCAGAGCCAAACATATTACATTTTTGTGTGAACAAAACAGTTTTTTAAGCGTGTTTCGAAAAGGTACTTTTTCACATCCGCCATTCTTACATATAATTCTTCATATGCTCCCTGAGTATCTTTTTAATCTTGTCCTAAACTATTTTCGACCTCGCCGCCTGTACGAACATCGTTATGAAAGATAGCGAATTGGTCGGCAAAGCGGGGGAAATGGATGATGTATCTGCTAAGCTGCTTAGCAGGTATTAGCCGTAATTATTTTCGAGCTATCTGCACGCTAGATGTATCCCTTTTTTCATCTTGTTATAGTCGCTCTTGTTGTAATTATCATCTGGTGCCCGGGTTCATTGTCTGACCATTGTTATTATAATTTCATTTATTTAGTGCCCCCCCCCCCCGACCCCTTTTGTTTCACCGTTCTTCGACGCTGAGTGTAATGATACCCCTCCTGGCGATCTGCGGACACGTGAAAAAAATTGGAGATGAAAACCGACGTTGCCTTTCATCCCTGCATTTGGGAAATTTGCGCGGGAAAGTACGTCGCTCGAACAGATTCCGTCATCCAAATCAAGAGGAATGAAATTCTCTGTGCGGAAATTAGGATTATCATTGAAATTTTGTGAGCACTCGAATCAAGACAAATTGGACTGCATTTTGCAATTTGGGCCTATAAATTCTGGCTCATCTGGAAAAACTCTTATGTGCATAGGGAAACTAATGGCACATACGTTGTTTTTAAACCAGACCAGAATTAATAGTTCCAAATTGCAAAATGCTGTCCAATTTAATCTTATTATTGCGAGATGCGTCAGATATATTCCACCCATGATATTTCTCTGGGTAAGCTTTATTTTAAATTTTATGGATAAAATTGCGTATCTTATAATAAAACTCTGATGGACTTTTTTGTCCATTTTGGGGAGAAATTAAGCAAATGAAATCCTGAGAGAATGTGCATTTGGTTCCTGAACAAATAAACAGATAGTTGGTTATTGAATACATTTTTATGAGGATTTGCGACTTGCTAGTAATGCACTTGATCATCAACGCACTAAAAAATAAGGATGATAAAAAACAAAAGAAGCTTCAATTTGGAAAAATAAGATCATCAGTTTGCTTAATTTATACTGTACAGAATGTGGCATAATCGCTAGCTCTTTTTTTGGCATAATTGTTAGATAGGTGGTATTGTTCCTAAGCCCTCGATATGTTTTTCAAAACACCCCGTGGAAAGGTGTAAAAAACCCGAGTCCGTCAAACTACGGTCAAATCGACCATGCCTTTCATTTGGATTGCATTTTGCAAAAAGGAACCACAAGCATTCCAATGTCGCTGAGATTGTGCAAATTTTTTTACCTTGCAAATAGAAACTGATCACCCGAAAAAGTTTTATCTTTACTCTCTATGAATTATGAATTCAAGATGAAAATCAAGATGTAAATTTAATTTTTGTCATGGTTTCTATAATTGTTTGCAAAGAATTTAAGTTGTTCAATCCTATCAACATTGGAATGCTCTTTCCTTTCTTCTGTTCCTTTTCGCAAAATGCAATCCATTCTTTCTTACACCATCCACACTGAAAAAAAATTCTCGGCGTTTTTGCCAAGGTCCGTTGGTACCTTTACCATCTCACTTTTTCTACCAATTATTGGTAATTTTACTAAGACTGGTAAACTTACCTAAAACCGGTATTTTTACTGTTTTTTTTTCCAGGTAAGAATATCACTTTTATTGGTAATCAATTCCCGGTAACTTCGCCATTTTATCTCGGTAATTCTACCACAGTCAATAAAAAATATTGGCGTTTTTACCAAGGTCCAGTAAAATTATCGAGAAAGTTCAATAATTTTACCGAGATTTCTCGGTAAAATTACCAATTCCATAAATGGTAATTTTACCAAGAAAAAACTTTGATCAAATAGGACCTTGAATTCTTGGTAATTTTACCCTTTTCTTAGTAAATACACAGAGATTTTTTTTTCAGTGCAAACTGATTTAGTAAGTTTGGCATCGATGGGCGCCACTAAAAATGTGAGCTCGGAATGCGTCTCTTCCACTCCTGCCGTGATAGCAAAGAGAGCAGTAAGTGCATGCTGGGATGAACCTCGAGACCCATAAAAGCATGTGCTAACCATGGCTCAAACAGAGCTGCACTTACTGCTCTCTTCGCTATCACGGCAGTCTTCGGCAGCGCCGGCCGGACCTCCGCGCGTATATAATTTGCTTATTTAATCCATTCTTCCGTTATTGTTTTAATTCGAGTCATCATGAAACCCGCGCGCGGCGGTTAGCGTATTGGCCGCGGCAACGAACAACGGGGAAAGGTAATACTGGCGTGCTAAGGAAGAACGCCGTATGAGCCTTCAGGCGTTGCCAGATATCCTTTGATAAAACACGAATTCCCGGTAAACATATGCATGTTTTAATTCAGATTTTTCGTTTAATTCCCTTCGCAATTTCATCTAAAATCCCTGAAAAGTTCAAGGAAAAATACTCATAACTTGCCTCAAGAATAAACGTTTTAACCAAGGGAATTTGGCAACTCTCGAATGTTCATACGCCGTTCTTCCTTAGCACGGCGCGCGGAATGGGAGATCGCCGCGCAGCCGGGAAAGTTGATTGCACTATTGCATTCGCCGAGGATACTATCGTGCTAAGAAAAAATGTCGTATGGAACTTCGAACGTTGGAAAATTTTCCCAGATGAAACGATAATTTTCGATGAAGAGTACGAACATTTCATCTCGAAATTTTCAAATACTTTAGATCGAATTTCGGATAAATTTCCCTAAAAATTGGAAGCTGAACAATACAACCTTTTCCTAAAAATTCGCGTTTTATCAAGGGAAATTTGACAACGTCCGAGGGCACGTGCGTCGTTCTTCCTTATCGTGTCAGGATAGTCCCGGACTTGCTGCCGCTGCGCTGCGTAACAGGAATTACCGACGGGTCGTTCGCTCCTATGAACCTGCTTCCAAATCAGTTTCGGCCCCAAATTAAACTTCATCTTTCATGTTCATATTCTCGACCTACCGAGGGGATCCACTCCTTGAGCTAAGAGCTGCCTAGTGGCACCAACTCTCTATGTTGCTTCGTGCTTGTCTTGGTAAAGTATAACAATAGAGATGTTGCATGTGTGAAGAATTTGCGATGTGACCATTTATTTTTATTTAAAAGTTTGCGAGAAACACTGGTTTTCTCTGAAACCAACTCCCAAGCTCAAAAAAAGCTCTCAACTCGAGACCAAAATGGAGGTGATATCCCAAGCTATCCTGAGAGTCCACCTCTACATCAAGGCAAACTCTCCATGCAAAGATAGGGAGCAAATACATTATCAGGGTTGCCATTTTATTTGGAGACTCTGAAACTGAAAACACGGCAACCCTGCTAATGTATTTGCTCCCCTATCTTTGCATGGAGAGTTTGTCTTGATGTAGAGGTGGACTCTCAGGATAGCGTGGGATATCCCCTCCATTTTGGCCTCAACTTGAGAGCTTTATTTGAACTTGAGAGTTGATTTCATGGAAAACCATAGGCACCATCGTGTTTCTCGCGAACTTTTACATGAGAATCAATAGTCAAATCGCAAATTCCTCTCACATGCAACATCTCCATTGGACTCATTTAAAGCAAAAGGAACGATATCGATAAAGACATGAGCCCTGTCATGCATGAATTCTTATGGATCTCAGGGCTTATTCAGAATGGATGTAATTCCTTTTGATTTAATTATGTCCAATTTCCCTTGCAATGGTCGTTTATTTTTCTCCGTAATTGCAAACAATTTAATCAAAACAAGACCTACCCCAAAATTAGAAAAAAAAATGGCAACGGAGCCAGGATCCGATCCTTAAGTGACGCGTGGGCCCTGGGAAGACCCGGTCCTCGGGCTTCTCACCCCCGGGGACGCGGGAGGGGGAGGGGGCAGCTTCTTAAATTCGCCGAGAGCAAGATTCCACCCTCTTGTCAGAAGGGCGTAACTCTATTCTATCTTGAGCCGGAGGAGGCATGGAATTATACGGACGATAGGGTCCATCCCAAAATAGATTCACCCCTCCACGTCAGAGGAGCGACGAATTGCGTGGGCGGATTGTTTTGTTTTGTCCGAGACTCATCTTCGCGGATCCGATCCGCGACCGTTATTATTGAAATTCATCCCTGCGACCCTCGCCGGGATTCGCAATCCGCGGGACAAAGGGATAATTTGAGTCCGAATTCGGATTGGAGGATCCGCCCAAGACAAGGAACCATTGTCTTCGTATTCTCGTCCTGTCACCCCTTTCGCCTTTGGGGTCGAGGCCGGGGCCGACTGGGTCTGGACGAGTGTCGCGCTTTTTGAATTGCGAGGTTTCGCCCCATTAATTGGATCAATGGGGAGGCTCTAAAATCACGTTTTCGAAAAAATTAAGACACGGCCCGTTTCGCAACGGAGCGAGTTAGAGTACCTTTATAGGGAGAGTATGGACAACTCGATTTATGTAGGCCCAAAAGGGCGACAACGTGAAATATAAAACATACCAAAATAAATAACATAACATAGCATAACATAGCATAACTATACCAAAATTAATCGGAAATGCCCATACCATTCAACAAATTAGGGAATTACCACAATTTTCGGGAATGACCCCTGGCAATTTTTTCATTTCAAAAACGTATATCTTATTCGTTTATAAGAAACGTAGAAGTTTAAAAGTGGCTTCTACGGGTTTTTTGTGAAATTTTCCTCAAAGTGCACCCATTAAAATTTATATTGTGACAAAATCAACATCGAAAACAGTTTCACCCGAAAACTTCCACTTCCAAATGGTTAGTGATTCTTGCTTCTCCTTTGACTAATCATGACACCTGAAAGAGATACCATTATTTTGCCACGTAAGAGCTCGGGTTGCCTACACTAAAAATTGAAGGTAAACTGGACGTATTTCTGCAAACGGTACTATGTGCATTAAGTCATGAGCCCTGCGACCCATAAGAATACACACATAACAGGGCTCGAGTCGTAATGCATACAGTTCCGTTTGGTAGAAATACGTCTAACTGACAGTCAGATAGTCACCGCTCCACGCCAACAGCAATTCAATTTCAAGCAAATTTAAGAAAAAATTCTGTTCAATGACACATTGTCAAGGACTTTAAAATACACGAAATTGGTCAAATGATGTTAACTGATGCGTAATCGAAGTTCATCGCTGTATTATTCTACAGGATTCCTCCAATGGAGAATTTCCATGCACATTTTTTTATCGCTTCATCTACAAGTGCTTAAAGAGCTGATTTCACAGTATTTATTATAGTTTTTTTTTCTTATATTAAAAATAGTATAAACATATATTTAAAGGTGAGAAAATGCACCGCCTAGTGACGTCATCTGGCGGCATTCCCCATTTAAACGCATGTATTTAAGCAGATTAGATCATTTTATCATACCTCCTCCAATAATTGTTCAATTTATGAACCAAGGGTGTCCTCCGGTACAGTTCACTCATTAGTTCCCGCCTAAACACGCAATCCATCAAATTTCAGACACCTGCAAATCCTCTTTTTTATTCATAACTGAAAATATTTCAACTTTGAGTGAACGAAGTGTGTCTTACGAGAAATTCAATACAGAAAAAGAATAGAGTATTGAGTCATTGTTGATTGCTGTTTTAGTCCCCCTCAGTTCATTTTCTGCTTCTTGAGCGCGGCCCGATTAGATGTGAGGGATAATGATTAGCTGATGGCTGATTGCCGTCCAGTCGATTCGTGGGATAGATTCTCTGCCTTTCTCTTCATTGTTGAGCGGTATCAGATCGGAAGCAACTCTTGACGTCATTATTGTGATAATGTTTCACCTGATTGGTATAAGTACTTCCTTTTCACGAGCTTGTTTCCTCGCGTTCGCGAGAGAGGCGCGCGGCAGGTGCAACCAGTAAGACGAAGCGGCTATCGATATTGCTCTATGTGAGTCCATGGTGAGGAATCGATCAAGGTTTTTGTTCGCAACAAACTGATGATCGATCTTTTTCATAAGTTGAAATGGCTAATCGATCGATTTAAATCATAGCAATACATGCCACTGAATGTTACGAGAATGCCTGTTAAAATACCGAGAGCTGTTCGCAACAAACTGATGATCGATCTATTTCATAAGTTGAAATGGCAAATCAATCGATTTAAATCTTAGCAATACATGCCACTGAACGTTATGAGAATGCTTGTTAAAATACCGAGAGCTTTCCACGTGAGCTGTTAGATCTCAGTGGCGTGGCGTAAATGATCGATTATCGATATCACCCCCAGTTGCAGCTATAGTAAAGAATTGATTACCGTAAAAGTTCGTTGAGTCGAGCGACGTTTATGACAAAAATCCACTCAGGTCGAAATTTTCTTCGGTCCCGGGACGCTTCCATAAGGAAAAATGTTTAAAAAAAAAAACAGCGCTTTAGTCGAATTTGTGATTTTTTATGCCGGGTGAAAAGCCGCTTATGTCGAAAAATTTTTCGGAAAATCCGGAAAATTTTCGGGTTTCTCCGAGAAAAAACGCGAAAAATAAGCAACATTGACAAAAGAACTATTAAAAAAAGATTTATGGCCACGTACCTTTATACACGAAGGAAGTGTAGAAGTGACATATGTTGCTCGATAGGTTTGAAAATTGCTGCATTTGGTCGGTTTTTTTTTTTTTTTTTTTTAAAGTTCGGTTCATTTCACTCTTAACTTCACTCGTGATTGAAATTTGATCAAATTTAAAAAAGTTAAATGCGGACTTTTAATAATTTCAAACAATTAAAACATCAAAAAAGTTAAAAATTTAAAAAGCGCAAGAAGAAATCACTTTAAAAGATCATTGATTTTTGTTTGCTCCTATCGATGTAGCATTCCCGATATGAGCCATGATTCTAAATTTTGGAGGCTGGTTATTGCATCGTCGTATTCGGCAGTTTGTGCTCCGGAACTCGAGTCATGCATTTTTTGACCGCGGGACTCAAGTCGTGCGTTGTCGAGTAACCCGTGCAAATGTGCATAACACTGACTGAACTCGAAGTCTTGTGGGCGCTAATGTACGTAACACGCCAACTAACCGACTGCGACTGCAACTGCTTTTGGCGCAATGCGAGAAGTATTCATGCAGTCTTGTAGGCGCTAATATGCGGTCCACTCCAACTGCACTGTTTGGCGCAATGCGAGAAGTATTCCCACAGTCTCGCAGGCGCTATTATCATTCATCCGAGTTACACGTTGAGTAACAAGCTTAAATGTGCGTCACTAATGAAAAGAAGGTGGAAGAGACCAAGGGTGCCACTACCGCGGTGGATGACGTCAAAAACCCGACTTTTCAAAGGGCAATATCTCGGTATATATAAGCGGACTTTTGTCATAAACGTCGTTCGACTTATATTGCTGTCGATATTTCCCCCTTTGAAGCTGTGGTAAATAATCCATTATTAAGGTGTTCGCCGCGAACAACCTGTTCATTGATCTTATTCCATAGGTTTAAATGGTAGATCAAGCGATATATCGCAAAGCACACCACGCCACTGCTTGAAATAACTGGTAGCACAATTAATTCACGCGTTAAAAAAAAGGAAGAGTTGTCAAGGGATTCGTGAGTCTTGCATAGCTTCAATTTTGCAGACCTCTTTTGGATTCTTTTGGAAAGTATCGCTCCACTCTCTTCCTGTCTCCTTTTTCCGTCGATTTGTCTATCAATTTTAATGATCAGCTCGCAGGAACGAGGAAAGGGTCATCAGTGCCAAGAAGCAGTAGCGATAATTGAAAGGTGGCTAAACCGTTTTCCTCCATTTAATGAAATGTAAGACGATCGATTCTAGGTAAGGCAATCTACCTTCACTTAGAGTTAATCCATGTGACGGATTTTTATAAAGGGAAAACAGGGCTTCCAAATTTGTAAATTGTAAAGTTAGGAGAGTATTTTAGACGTCCCTGATGCGCTCATTGTGATTTTTGAGCCATCTTCTATCCGATGTAACTCTTTTTTTTGCTCTAGCTAAAGTTTGGAGTAGGCTCATTGTAGGAAAATCGTTGCATTTTGATAATTTAGAATACTGCGCAGTTATATCATCGGGTATGAAGACTGAAGATCCCGGCTCAAACACGGTTGCAATACACGCACGGAGGGCGTCAAGTGTGAATGTCAAAGGCTTGATTCCACTTACGACTAATTAGATTTGGTTTTTGATTCTCGCACCCAGGTACCCGCCGAGCTGGAGGCACGCGAGGAAGTCAGCCCCTGCGAGCCACGGGAACGCAACCCGCGGTGCCTAGGCGTAGCGCCGGTGACAGCCCCGCGTCTTGATGGAGCGAGACAGTCGAAATATTTGATTCGGAGCCGTAGCGCGAGACTGCGAATTAGCAATTAACAAGATTACATTAGTCATTATTTGACGAGTTTATTTGCGAAGTTTGCGTCGTTTTGTTTGAAGGCGCTGCGAGGGGGGCGGCGGATGCGGTAAGATGGCAAGACGATAAAACGGCGCTCAAAGGCCCCGAACGGTGGGGACGCAAGGCGGCGTTGCCGGCTCGTAGGATATTATATATATTTGACTATTAAAACTCGATGTATTTTGTGCACGATTCGGCGGCGACGGGGGCTGATATCGTAATTAATACGTTAGATGAACATCAAAGCGAGCTGGAATGCTGACGAGGAGAAAAGCAGTGATTAGAGAAGCGAGCTTGTGTCTTCCCGTTTGTTCCCGTCTGTTTGTCCTTAGTTTTCAGGTTTCCAGAAGTCGGCTGCGCCTCCCGGTAATCTACTTAGTATTTAGTAGAAATAATAATTATCTTTAATGAATTATCTTTGTTTCCGCTTGCGCTTATGTACTCGCGAAGTTTCCACCCTCCGCCCCCTGCGCCGGCCCCTTTCCCCGCCCCCTGGGAGCTTTCAAAGTTCTGCTATTTTGCTGCGTCCTTGTTTTTGTTTTAGTTTCCTCGCTCGCTGCTAGTTTCTGGGACGTTTTGATATCTTTCGGTTGGCCAGCGGTGCCGAATTTTACGAAATTTGGTTTGAACTTCATGTCTAGCTGCCGTGTCAAGGAAGAATGGCGTATGAGTCTTCAGGCATTGTCGACTTTCCTTGGACAAATCATTAATTTTCAGGAAAATTTATAAATACTTTTCCTCCTGTTTTTCAGATAATTTTCTTGATAGTTTCACCTAATGTTCCAGAAGATTTCAAGGAAAAGTAATCAAAACTTTCTTCAAAAATAACTATTTTCTGAGAGAAAATTTGGTTCGAACTTTATGTCTAGCTACCACATACACTGCCGTGTCAAGGAGGAACGGCGTATGAGTCTTCAGGCATTGCTGAATTACCTTGGACATATCACTAATTTTTAGGAAAATTTGTGAATATTTTTCTTCCAATTTATCAGATAAATTGATTGTAAGTTGGTCTAAAATGTCTGAAAATTTCAAGGAAAATTATTCACAACTTTCCTCAAAAATAAACATTTTATCCGAGGAAACTTGGTGACTCTCAAATGTTCATACGGCGTTTCTCCGTAGCACGGCAGTACAGTGCCGTCATTGAGCTGAAACCTTATAAATCACATTTATTACGAAAAGGATGCGCAAATTGCGCGCACTCCTTTTTCGCCCTCAATTTTTAAGGTAGGCTAAAAGACTTCCTCCGTGCAAAAAACGACCTGTTTGAGGATTTCTATCTGAAATAGTATGTTCAAACTGCAATTGGACGGAGTCAAACAGAAAGGAACCAAGCCACATCGAGATCGAACCGAGAAAAAGAGGCTTAAAGTTTAGCTCCTGCATAAGACTCAACGTAAAAGATAAACTTCAAGTTCAATTTCTGCAATATTTGCTCCAACAAAAACTTTGAATTTTTGGCGATAGATAGTAGAGCAGTGGTTGAGTTCAAAACCACTCATAACTCCATTTTTTCCAAAATGTGGGTTGGTTCCTTTCTGCTTAACTCAGTCCAATTGTAGGCTCTCTCCTCGTATGAAGTTCACGGAGAATGTATTGAATTAATTCAAGTAAATATACATGAAATATTTCGACATTATTGAAGATTTGAGATTTTGATATTGTTCATTTTTATTGGTGTCCACAGTAGGATAGGAGGAACGGTTTGAAAAAAAAAATATATTAGGTTCTCAGGGCACAAATTTGAGAAATGAAAAAGAAAGAGGCGTGATATTTTCAGGGTTGCAGCTGCTTTTGCAAGGATAAGATTTGTTACAAGATTTCCTCCGCCGATATGCTGCTCGCTTGTAAGTCCGGAAAAAGATAAAAAATACATGTTCAACCAAATTTTAAATTAGAAAAGTGAGTTTCTTAAAAAAGTGACGGATAGGAATAGGTGAAGAGTTCAGCTGGCATCAGTCAGATCGGTATTGAAATCGTAGTTGAATCTCTACTGATATCAGTTGAACTCTATACTGCCGGAGAGAAGTCCACTGATATCATTAGAAATTCTCTATTTCCGTTTGATATAGATTTAGCTAATGTCGAGAAAGGTAATTGAAACTATGCAATATCTGAGAAACTAATCGCTGCATCAAATGAAGTTAAGATACAGAAAAATATATTTATTTTAAACTTTTTCGTGAAAAATAAAATCTTGAAATTTCATGTGAAATATTTCGTGAAATTTTAGAGAAATATGAAATTTTTTGAAAAATATTTTTCAAAATTAAGCGCAAAGTTAAGAGAAAGGCGATTGATTATTGCCTTTTGGTGCTTCTTAGTACGTGTTGCATACCCAGCCCCTGTAAATATGCTTCAAATTTTTCATATGTTTCACAACTCTGTGAGAGTTGAAATGAAATAATTGAATAATTCTCGGAAATTTTCATATTCCATATTTTTCATTTTATCCGTGCAACCACGGTTAGCACCGCCTCCCCCAATAACGGCCTCGAATTCACTTTTCTTCCAGCCCCTCACCGCTGCACCGACAATTAATACCGTCGCTTTCCTTTCTCCATTCACCAAACACAAACACTCGATGTAGAATGGTCTAAGTGTAGGTAATATACCCGTGCGCGCGCGCTCCACCAGGACGCGCGCATTGACTGCGCGTGCCCGAGCGCTCGGCAGAAAACAATAGCCGACGCATGAAATCGTCGGGCCGCCAACGCAAAAGAACGTACCTCAGTTTTTCCACAAACCCCGGAAGGCATGGAATTGAATAGACGGAAAAGCTCATCCTAAACTTTAGTTAGGTTCTTTCGCCGGCGGACCGACAAAATGAGGTATAAAGACTTGCACCGGACCGTTTACGTGCGTTAGAACATTGTCCCGGCCACATAAATCATGGCTGTTTGAGTTGTGGCAAAAGTGCCCCCCTCCCATTTATGACCCCTCCCCCTCGTCCCCCTTGCGGCACGATGCTCGAGCGGGCAGATAATTAAAACAACGTTACTTTATGATCAAATGATAAATGAAAACTTGTTACATGAATTTTATGTTTTCTCGGCAATTAATATTTTCGCTTGCCGCGCCGATAGCGCCTACCCCAGCGCGCCGAGCGGCCGGTTTATGAATTAACCCCGCGCCCGACAAAGACAATCTTCATCAACGCAGACTCTCAGGTCTTCGGAAAGGCTCCTCTGTTGTCAGACGTGGAGGCATCGCTGAAGTGCCTGAAGGGCTACTCATAAAATGTTAAAGAGAGGTAAGGATTTAAGCTTTCGTTATGGGTGCGTTGGGGGAGGGAGAGTCTTAGAATACCTATTTTGGGAGGGTACGAACATGTCGGTACCCTCCGACCGAATATTTCAACGAAGCTACGGACCTTAAGGTGGTTTTTTGGGGGCAAGTTGGTATCTTTGACGAAGGTAACTCGGATTTTTCTTTTTTTTCTTGGATCGATGTATCATGAAATCGAATATTTCGACGAAGCAATTGTCCTTCAGGTGGTTTCCGGGGGCAAGTTGGCGTGCACGGTGGAAGTAACTCAGACTTTTGTTTTTCTCTTGGATTGATGTATCAAAAAAAACGAATTTTTCGACGAACTATGGCCCTTAATGTGGTTTTTGGGGGCAAGTTGGCTTCCGCGAAAGTAACTCGGACTTTTCATTTTTCCTTTTTTTCTTGGATTGATGTATCAGAAAACCGAATTTTTTGACGAACCTATGGTCCTTAAGGTGGTTTTTGGGGGCAAGTTGGCATCTTTGACGGAGATATCTCGGACTTTACTTTTTTCTTGGATCGATGTATCAAGAAACCGAATATTTCGACGAAGTAATTGTCCTTAAGGTGGTTTTTGGGGGCAAGTTGACATCCTTGACGAAGGTAACTCGGATTTTTCTTTTTCCTCTTGGATCGATGTATCGAAAAACCGAATTTTTCGACGAAACTATGGTCCTTAAGGTCGAGGTTTTTGGGGGCAAGTTGGCGTCGACGGCGGAAGTAACTCGGACCGAGGGGTGCACTCACCTTAAATAACAGAATCCACGCGGCTCAACATTAAGTACTTACTCCCGGTGATTAATTGCTCGCTCATATTTTATGTAATCTCCGCCAGGATTCGCTGGTCGCTACTCCCCGCTTACTCGTTATCCATTTCATTTGGCGAAAGCTAACGGGATGCCCGCCAGCCCAGACGCTGCTCGCCAACGGAGGGTCCCATTTTTCTATCTCCAGCGTGATCGATAGACGCATCCCTACCTGACTTCGCATTGTGGACGGCCAGCCTGGAGTCGATTAATAATAACTTCGCCGGAGAGTAATTAATGATGATAATGATTCTCTTCTTGCCGATAGCTCAGCTTGCGATTTTTATCAACGTTACACAATGGTTCTATAGACGGACTCTCAGATATACTGATAAAGATATTTGTGTTCCTATGGCACTCTCGTTAATATAGGAAGTGAAAAACAAACCGACACAAATTTTGTGTTGATATTGGTACAGTTTGCGGTAATGCAAATTCCTTGTCCACCGAAAGTGAAATCGCAGGAGACGGCAAGTCAATTATTTCCCAAGATCGTCGGATTTTGTGATGTGGATACATTACATGGGTTCAAATGGGGGGAAGTGCTGATTTTAAGCAATGTCTGGCAACAATGTCATTTTCGAATACAAAGGGTGCAAAACTGGGGGACACGCTGTATGTAAAAACGTGCCGTAAAAGTTACATTCGCGCTTTAAAAACGCGGGAAATTAATGAAGGAGCTAAAGCGATCTACAAAGGCAAGCTTCGAAAGAAAAGTGTACAGCACTGTCAGCTTGTGCAGAATCCTCTGCCGAAACACGCTCAGTAATTGAGCGCAAAATGTGGTGAGTGAATGAATAAGGTAGATGTGTAAAAAAGCACTGCAAGAAACGCGCAACTGAGGTGAAAATCGAGGTTCCTGCTTGCATCGGCCAAAGAAGTTGCCTTAAGCAGTGTTGCCGTTCACTTCGTAAATATACTTATTTTATTCATGCAAAGGAGGAACTCATCGTAAAGTTATCAAGACGTTGCTAAATGCTCTTTGATATAACGCGAAGCCGAGTGCTTAGGATTGGTTTTTAAAATGTCCAAAAAAAAAAAAAAAAAAAAAAAAAAAAAAAAAAAAAAAAAAAGCGGGGGAACAGTACTACGTTCGTACTGAAGAAGCGCTCAGCTGCTTTCTATGTAGGCCAGGGCCGGATTTACCTACTTGCCGCCCATGGACCGCCTGTATTTTTTCGCCCCCTTCTCATTTGTTTTGAAACATCAATAGATCGTATTTGACAGTGGTTCGATGTATCGTTTGGTTCAAAAAATAGAGCATAACCTCAAACAAAAATTTTAGGGTTTAATTTGAAAAAGCTGAAAATGAGAAAATTCCTAACAATTTTACTTTTCACTGCCATAGGTATAGTACTTGAGAGAGTAAAAATTCCATCACATAAGACCCATTAACTCAAAACTCTAAATTGACTTTTGAGGCTAAGGTTACATATTGAACCAATCGATACCGATAAAATCTCACCTGCGTGATCTGTCGAATACGATCTATAAAAACCATCAAGTGAATGTGCCCGTGAGGGAGGGGTGTATAAGACGCGTTTACTCGTGTTGGGCACATTTGTTGTTGAAGCTCTGTCAACACTAACAGAAGTTCAGTTCCGTAAACCCATTCCTGTTTGGACAAGGCCTTCCATTTATAAAAAACGAACGAAAAAATTATGAAAGAACAAACATAGTGGTTAAAAATTTTAACTTCCGCCACCGCGCCGCGCCGACCGCACTGTATTGGCGCAATGCGTAAAGTAAGTAAGTAAGTAGTAGTAGTAAAATAATTTTATTTTAAACCGGTGCTTTAGCATTAAGTAAGTAAGTAAGTAAGTAAGTAAGTAAGTAAGTAAGTAAGGCCGGGCTGGCCGGCGAGGCGCCCTCAAGGGGCCAAGGCAACTGGCAACTGCCGTCGTGCACCCCGAAGTTGGACCGTACTCCTTAACATATCTTCGTACTATTGACACATTGAGTATCATCTATATTTCCGCAAGGCTCAGCGGTATCTGTTCATTTAGCCACGGCTCGTGGCGCCACGCAACAAAAATTGTTGCGTTTAGCCACAAGTTATAGGTGCTGTGTGGCTAAATGAAACATTCAAAATGAGTGTGGCTAAATGCAACAAATTTTGTTGCGTGGCGCCACGCAACAAAAAATGTTGCATTTAGCCACAGAAGTTATGTGTGATCTGAGTTATCTGTGGCTCATTGCACCGCAGCCAACAGGGCTACGGTGCAATGAGCCACAGATCTTGGCGCCACATTCGGATCTCGGCTAAAATTCGGGCACAGCGCCAC
>NW_017549178.1:2286266-2313678 GCF_001854935.1 Bemisia tabaci
CGATTTTTCACAACCCAGTCGAACAGTGCAGACGGATTACTTACTGGGTGACTATGTCCCTCCCGCACCCTGTAACCTCGAAGGGTCAGGGTATTGGAGTGGCATAGTCATCCACAGTCACGATGACTAATATTTGAGTGTCCTCAAATATCAGTCACCTCCGGGGATTGAACCCGGGACCTCAGTGTTGGCAGCGAACTGCCTTGACCACTACACCACTGAGGCTGACTCAATGCGTAAAGTATTCATGCTGTCTTGTACACTGAGAAAAAACTATGGTTTATAAACCTATTAGAGGTAAATATGGAACACCTATAATAGTCGTAAATAAACTAATGATTCTCGGTCTGTGAACCATACTAAGGTCTCTGTACCTAATTAAGGTACACGTACCATAACTAAGGTATATGTGCTATTATTATATGTAGAGGCACTACTATTAGTGGTGTTCCATATTTACCTCTAATAGGTTTATAAGCCATAGTGTTTTCTCAGTGTAGGCGCTATGCGTTTCACGCCGACCGCTACTGACCACACTGTTTGACGCAATGCGTGAAGTATTCATGCAGTCTTGTAGGCGCTATGCGTTTCAAGCCGATTGCTGCTGACCGCAGTGTGTTTGACGCAATGCGTGAAGTATTCATGCAGTCTTGTAGGCGCTATACGTTTCATGCCAACCGCCGCGCTGTTCCAGGTCAAATTGCGCGTTTGGTTTCTCTCTTAACTCGACTAATTAAAGGTGTTGTCTCTTGTATCACCGAAAAACGACAAAATTAGAAATTACTATACTTTTACTCTCAGGAAATGAGAGATTTTGTTGCCTTTTCTCGTTTGTAATTTATTTTCTGAATCCGATTTTTTCCTATCTTTTTTTGATACCTACATTAAAAAAGATTGCAAAACTTGCCGCCCCCAACATTTGCCGCCATGGGCCGCGGGGCGGCAACCCCCTTAATCCGGCCCTGATGTAGGCGCGTATTTAAGTTTTCCTAAAAAGATGAGCACGGTTGTGATGGAAGAACCCCCTTACCAAAATTTTAACTATCAATTTTGATGAAATCGAATTTACGCTGAAAAAAAAAAGAAGAAAAAAATTATGGAAAAACGCTTCGTGCTTTGACATAAGAAAGATCAAAATCAAAGGAGTGAATTTATGCAAAAACTGAGTCAAACACTTGCTTCACAAACGATGGGTCCTTCTGGATTCAATAATCCTTCTGGATAATTTGAATTCATAGGTTGGCTGCCTTTTTGGGTCCTAAAAGCTCCATGACCTAACCTCAAAATTACCGACATGTCCTTACTCTACCCATACAGGTACTCTAGTTCTTATCAGGATACCAACGGAGGTCTCTGCTGGTCTTCAGGTTGATCAACCAAATTATTTTGGCTGATCTGGTCAAAAGAAAAGATAGCAAGGGTAACCCAGAAGACAGAATGTGTAACTGTATGGCAGCGCTGGAGGCGAGGAGACAATAAATAACGCTTTTAATGAACAAAACGGGGAAGATTGATAGACGCAAGTGGGTATAAATAAAACAAACAAAAAAGCGAGGACGGAAGAAAAGGGAGAAGAAAAAGGAGCAAGTGGAGTTGCCGGTGCCGCGCCCTTATCAAGGAACACGGTCCTATTTATTCTCCCCGGACTAATCGACCCGCTCCATCGGGAGGCCCCGGTGGACGGTGAATGGGAAGCGATGACTGTTGACCGGTGACAGGTGACTGTTTTCTTTCGGCTATCACCTCCGCTGTCGTTATTGTTGTCGCCGGGCACGTTAATTTCGATATTAATGCGCCGCTTCGCGACTCCCGCTCCCGACGCCGGGTTGTGCGGTGGCTCGCGATGGTTTTTCGAGTTTGTCCGTGGAATTTAAGGGAGTTCTGTTTTAAGCCCAGCTCACACGCTAAATATGCGATCTGAAAATGGAGGTTACATTCTGGCTGTAAAAAAAGTGTGCGAGAACTCACAGAACGCTGAATGGACTGATTTAATGACTACACACGAATTTTCGCGATCGAATATCATTCATCAGACGAATTGATGAATGCAGAGTGATGCCGATGATCGGTGAAAGCAGGAGCCAATCAGAGTTCAGATTTCCTTTTTTTAAGGACTGATTACACGATCGAATTCCCGTCAAATTCCGATCAAAATGATGACCAAGATGGCAGTCGAGAGTTATCTAGATTGATAAGTAAAATTAATTAAAACAGCGTGTTGATTCAAATAAGCATGAAATAAGCACGGTTGTGTAGAAATCAGATGAAGGATGAGTCCCACAGTTCTATCATCTACCATCAAATTTTTGCAGGCCGCAGAAATTTGATGGTAGATGGTGCGCACCAGTCACCATTTGATCGGAAATTGATGGGACTTTGAGCGTGTAACCAGCACATTACATTCTGGCTGTAAAAAAAGTGTGCGAGAACTCACAGAACGCTGAATAAATTGATTTAATGACTACAAGCGAATTTTCTCGATCGAATATCATTTATCAGACTAATTGATGAATGCGGTGTGATGCCGATGATCGGAGAAAGCAGGAGCCAATCAGAGTTCAGATTTCCTTTTTTATAGAAATTAAGAAGAAAATACGAAAATACAAAACACTAAAACGCGGCAAAATGCAAACACAGCTGACTTGAAATGACAAAACACAACAATACAGAGAAATGACGAAACAATTATTCTGGTAAAAGATGGAGTTTCTGGCATCGATTGCATCAATTCAAAAATCGAATTCAATTCAAGAAGGTGAATTCGAAATTTCAAATTTATGAATTTCAACGATCTCCGGTGAGACCAATGACGAAGTCGAATATCATTTAAAATATATGCACAATCGTTGAATATTATTCAACGGTGAATGATATTCGATCGCGAAAATCCGCTTTACGTCATTCGATATAATATTGAACTCTTGGTTCAAACCAAAAAAAACTATCGTAACCTTATTTACGAATTTTTCATGAGTCAACTGTGTCGATCAACTAAATTTTAGTCATTGACTGGTTATAAATCAAGAGAAATTTCGTTTGTAAGAAACACTTGGACGCCAGGGCCGGATTTACCTACTTGACGCAAATGGACCGCCTGTATTTTGCCGCCCCCTTCCATTCGTTTTGAAACATAAATAAAAACCATCAAGTGAACGTGTCAGCGGGAAAGGGGTGCATAAGACGCGTTTGCTTGTGTTGGACAAATTTTTTGGGAAAACCCTGTCAACACTACTAGCGAAAATTCACGGAACTTTGCGCGAAATTTAAGTTCTGTAAACCTATCTCTTTGTGGACAAAGCCTTCCATTCATAAGAAATGAAAGATGAAATTATGAAAGAACAAACATAAATGTGGTTTAATGATTTTAACTTCCGCCGCGCCGCGCAGACATCACCGTCTTTGGCGCAATGCGTGAAGTATTCCGACAGTCTTGTAGGCACTATGATTTTCACGCCGCGCCGACCGCTGCTGAACGACGCAATGCGTGAAGTATTCATGCATTCTTGCAGGCGCTATCCGTTTTACGCTGACCACAGTAGTGACCGTACTACGTTTGATGCCATGCGTGAAGTATTCCTGCAGTCTTGTAGGCGCTAATATGTATTACATGCCGATTGACGCGCCGAGGGCATCCTTTTTATCTCAAGTCCTCGTCATTTCTCCCTAAGTCCAGGCCAAATTGTGTGTTTGGTTTCTGTCTTAGCTCGACTAATGAAAGGTGCTGTCTCTCGTATCACTGAAAGACGACAAAATTAGGAATTACTGTATTCTCAGGAAATGAGAGATTTCGTTGCCTTTTTCCGTTTGTAATTTTTTTTTCTAAATCCGATTTTTTTAATATCTACATTTAAAAAAAAATGCAAAATTTGCCGCCCCCTATAGATTTGCCGCTATGGGCCGCGGCCCATGTGGCCACTCCCTTAATCCGGCCCTGTTGGACGCATTTTGCCACCATGGCGCAAAGGACACGAATCAAAAATATGGTTCTGTGTTTGTACATGTGAGCCAAGGGTTCGATATTATACCGAATGACGTAACCACTAAATCAGTCTAGTACCCGCTTCAGCAGTTACTTTGGCAGCACCAAGATGTAAAACTAACTGCTGTGGCGGGTAATTCACCATTTTAAAAATTCTCGCACACTTTTCTAACACCCATAATGTCAAACCAACTTCACTTTTTTTTTTGGTGCAGGGTAGGCACGGTGCCCGTTGGATATAGATGACTTTAAAAATGGATAGAGATCAACTGATAACTTTCATTTTTAAAGACAAAAAAAAATTTTCAGCCATGAGCATTTCCATTTGAGACGAAATTTTGAAAGGAAAATAACAGTATAATCCGGGGAAAGGCTGCCACTCAGCACAAAATATCACATATAGATAAAAAAAAAATCGGAACAGAAAACAGATCTAGGTAGTTACGACATCGATCATTTCCGGAAAATATGAACAAAAATTTGAGTCGTCGATGCATGCGACTATTGTCTATGTGATCTTTCGTATTGTGTAGCAGCATCTCCCCGGATTAAGTTGTTACATCACAATGTTTTCATGATTAAGTTGTTCTTAATTCTGAGAGAAATATTTTTTGGTATTTTATACCTATTTGTAGTTATCATAATAAAATTACCAACTAATTTCAATTGCAGAGTTGTAAAGCCAACTTCCGCTGCTCCGAGTAGAGTCTGTATATTTTTGCCAGTAATGATTGAAAAATACGAATGGAAGATTTGCAGATGTGAGACATTTTGTGATATCCATGTTTAAAAGAAGGAACTGCTGAGTGAACTGAGCATGAGAATATGCTTGATTTCTAAAATGAACAATTATTCGAGGAGGTATGACAAAATGAAATGGCCTAATCTCCCAAAATACGTATGTTTAAATGGGACATACCGTCTGATTACGTCACAAGGCGGCAGCTTTTCTCACTTTCAGTCCTATTTTTCTACAATTTTCCACATCGGAAAAAAGTATCGAAAATACTGCGAACGCATTCTACTAAGCACTTTCGGATGCAAGTTTTGAATAAAGGTATACTAAGTAGAAGCTAAAAAATGATTTATTACATGTCCATATACATTTCGGTCCCAAGGGCTATCATCAGTAGAATACACAGGAGCACTTTAGGTATTAATGCTGTAGTTAGTTACCCGTAGTTTGATTTTTGAAAGAGGCATGCCTATACCAACCATTGCGTGAATATTTACGTGTATATTGTGCTTCTCTGTATTATACTGATGATGGGCCATAGGGCCGAAATGCATCTGGATATGTAATTAATAATTTTTAAGCACCCACTTGGTATACCTCTATTAAAACACTAATAATAATTTACTAGGGGCTCACAAGGCTGCTTCGCAGCCCCTTATTTTTCATGTACACCTTTCCCTTTCGTCTTTTTCCCCTAGTCTTTTTCGATTTCTGCCCTGTTTTTTTTTCCAATTTTTCCTTCAACTCTACTCTTTTTTGTTCCTCCTTTTTTCTTTTCTACTTTTTTTTCTTCTTTTTCTTCTTCACTTTCTGCTCCCTCTTTATCTTCATCCAATTTTTCCGCTTTTTCTTCTTCTTCTTGTTCCTGTTCCTTCTTCTTTCCGTTTTCCGTATTTGGAAAAAAATTCCTCCGAATAATTGGAGGTTATTGACTTGATGAGGAAAAATTGGAAATAGGAAAAAGATGGAGCCAATCACGATTCCGGGGTAAGATTGGAAAAGAAAAAACGCGGGAAGATAATATGACAAAACGTATAAAAACGCGGGAAAAGAAAATTGTAAGTTGATGGCAGTTGAGTGTTGGAGGTAACCTTATTTAATGATGGTTGTTGAATGAAAACAGCTGATAAAAAGACAGCAAATATAGTAAAGTAGAGTACCTGTATAGCGAGAGTATGGACAGATGTGAAACTCCGAAAATCCATCAGGCCTTCACCGATGCCTCTGCGAATAAAGTTAGGGCCCAGAAATGCAGCCAACTTATGAATTTCGAATGTCCAGAGCGATTTACAAATACAATTGTTACGAACCGCCGTTTATAAAGCATGTATTTGGCTTACTTTTAGCATAAATTTACTTATTTTTGCAAAAGAACGCTCATTTATGTACATTCTTGGTCATCTTGGTTAGAATTGAACTCTGTAGGCTGGCAGTGAAATTTTGTGTGTTAGAAGTTGCTCAGAAGGGTGGCTGCACTTTTGGGCCCTAAGCCCTCCATCAAGCGATCTGTCCATACTCTCGCTATAAAGGTACTCTATAGTAAAGTAAGATGCGCAGCAACAAAACTTTTCCGAAAAACAAAAAAGAAAAAACCCCTACTTCCCCTCATCCAATTTATGAGTTTTTAGGGATTTAAAAATCGGGGACAGACCCCAGAGAATAATTTATAATTTTCCCGAAGCATTGAGTACAACACCTTTCAAATGAACCAACGCCCCTCGCAATTAGTACAGTGGTTAATTCACAATTTTATTCTATTTTTCAATTTATATATTAAGAAGATGTAGACGTGATATGCGATCCTTCAAAACTCTCGGATGCAGGGGGAAAAAAAATAGGGTAAATTTTTCATTTTAGCCGTTTCGGTGGCTTTTTGAGATCATCAAAATGCCTGCTTTGTTTCACGTGAAATTAAATTTAAGTAGAGAGCGTGTGTTTGGCTTTCGCAACCCTTTGTTCGAGAGAAACGGATCAATTCCGTATTTCTTGACAACCATGCTAGCAAGTGAGTGTGCTTTCAGACGGTTTCGTAATGGAAAACGTTCGTCACCGCTTCGATCCAACGTCTGAATGGTGGGTATTTGGTTATAAATGGTCCTAGGCGTTTGTCTCTTGTTCGTCCACGGAAACTGATTTCTGAATTCACTTTTCCAATCATTTATTATCCGCTAGTTTCATTATCATTCACTCTCCACAGCCACTTTGGACTCGAACATTGTGTCGTCCGACTGAATTTCGTCGGGACGTTTCTCGATAGTTCTCCGAGGTAGAATTTAAATAATCTCATCCAATGAATTCATCCGAGACTGAATTAATTCGAGTGTGTTTCGAATGGGACCTCAAAATATGCCATCTAAAAACAATGGTTTATCTCAATTATTCGGACTCCGAAGAGCATCTTTCGTGAAATCTCTTGTTTTTTCTTCTTTTTTTTCACATCAACTGTTTGTTTTTTCATTCTGATCCCGTGGTTCCTCTATAAAACTTCCCGAGAACATCATATTTACCTTTTTCACGTGTAAAATATATTTTTTGAGGACCAACCGTGTAACTGTAAAGTTTTTAATTCCCGGTCAGAGGATCCCGGATCTTTGCCGAGGGCGAAAAAAAAATTGATTTAAACATTTTAAGAAATTTTCTTCAAAGAGAAACCACCAAATGCGGATTTCCATATTACATATATCATGACGATTTCTTTTTCCTACCGTTGACCTTTCGAAAAAGACGTGATAAATTTTACCAGACACGTCACTTAAAATTTACCCGCATGTAAATTTACGCTCTTTTGACATAATGACACAACTCCAATTCGGCATGATTCCAACACTCCTTGCTTTGCAGGGTTAACTTGGAAATAAAAGTTCACCCTCTCATCATAGTAGTGATGAAATGGGGCCGGACGGATATGGAACCGGACATATCACCAATAAATTACCATTTTGTGAGGAAATAATAGGAATCTTATTGAAGCTTACTTGCACCATTTTTTCCAACCATGCATAGCAATTTACATTTTGAAAAAAGCTCCGGCTCCAATAAGCGCCAAAATTACAGGCTTTATATAGACGTATAATCCGTTCCGGGTTCAGGAAACGCTAATTCCGGATCCCTGGGCCATGACGGCTCGACGCCGAACTCCGGGTTCGACGGCCTAATAAAAAATGGTTTCTAAAACCGCAACTTTCAGCCTCTGAGCACTGAAAAAAGACCCCAGCCGTGGAAGCCGTACTTACGGACCATATAGACATACCTTCCGCGTTCCGGGCTCAGAGGCGGAAAGTTCCGGTTATGGCACCCAGAGCAGTCGAAACTACGGTTTAGCACCCGGGACTTTCAGCCTCTGAGCCCGGAATGGACGGTATGTCTATACAGCCCGTTACTTTTTTTTCAGTGAACCAAAACAGATGGAATGTCTATCATACAATCATATGATTCCATTGGTAATGTGCGTAGCTGCAAGAATTTCCCTCGTATTCCATGCATCTAACCATTAGTAATATTGAATCTTTATTGATGCAATATTTGAACTAACTTGAACCTAACTATATTCTGCCCAAACTTACAGTTTTCAGAGCTGGAGCTTTTATTTTAGTGTAGGTAACTTTGTAAATGTTCTATAAGTACCTCTATCAACAAGAGTGCACGTAAGACATGTCTGAGCTCTACAGCATACTCGTGCGATTTTTCGTGAAAAAAGACTGCTCACTTTGCTGCATCTCCTGCAAGCAGCAGGTTAGGTTAAGTTAGGTCAGGTCAGGTCAGGTTAGGTTAGGTTAGGTTAGCTAAGGTTAGGTTGGGTTAGGTTATGTTAGGGTAGGTTAGGTGAGGTTAGGTTAGGTTAGATCCATTTTTTCAAAATGCGCAGTTCCCGACTGATTTTTCAGTCTTACAGTAGAATTAACTACTTGCTTCAACTATTCACATAACTGCATCCGATCCTAATCACCGCGGATATAAAAACTCTATTATCCCGGTTGAGTTGTAAAAACATGAAAATGAAAATGAACCGTGCGCACAAAATTTGTGGTCGACAACGTGATGGAAAAACGCAAATGAGTGCACAAAAGCCAAACACCGATCATTGTGCTAAATATACTCAAACTAAGTACATCCGACAAACATTAAAGCGATACTAAAAGAGGCTGCGCGCCCGGCCTTGTTCGCGCAAATTTTTATGGCTGAAGGTGAGATCGGTTTAATGGGTGAACATTCCGTTTCGTTACCGTTCGCTTTAACTTGTTTTACTCGTCTTTTGACTATGAAATACTAGAATAGGCGCATAAACTCGGGGTATTTAGAGTGCAGAAACGACGTAATTCCACGGGCGATCTCTTCGCATACATTCATTCTGCCGTTCTAAGGAAGAACGACGTATGAACATTCGAGAGTTGCCAAATTTTCTTCGATAAAATGTTTATTCTTGAGGAAAGTTATGAGCATTTTCCGTTACAATTTTCAGGAACTTTAGGTGAAATTGCGAACCTAACTATCTAAAAAATCGGAAGGCAAATAGTCATAAGTTTACCGGGAAATGCGCGTTTCATGAACGGAAATTTGGCAACGCCTGGAGGTTCATACGGTGTTTTTCCTTAGCACGGCTGCTTTAAGGATGCGTTAATTCAGTCGGTTGAGTCGTTTTTGCGGCATCTCCTTATGACAATGTTGTCACCTTTTAGCGACCTCTTTATCTAGGATCGCGAGCCGGGGGTCGTAAAATATGAGACAGATTGCGGTAGCATCGCATCGAGTCGCTTGCAATGTGGGTTTATTGCTTTTGCGAGGATGAGGAAGGGAAGATAAATTTCGCCCCGAGTGCCTTTGTAAGTCAGCTTGTTTGAGAGCAACGAGTTAATTGTCAGGCGATACGCATTGCCGGAATGAACTGGAAAATTGATGCGTTTGCGAATATTAGAACTAGAGTACCTATGTAGACTGCAGAGTATGGCCATTCGTATCTTTTTACTATAGGAAAACTGTGCCACTTTTTGATTGGTCAACGAGTTTTTAGGCTTCATGATGCTCTTACGGCCGTACATAAACAAACATGATGGCGGCTCACCGTAACATCGATAAGAAGCTAAAATTTGACAAAACTTTTGGCATTAAAATAATATATAATAAACCGTATAAAAATACGGCTCGTTTTCATAAAAATACGATAAATTTTGCTGCTTTGGCTACTTCAGTGATTTCATCTAAAAGAGATTAAATGAACTTTGAAGGAAATTAGATTTCGAAAATTTGACACTTACTGCTCTCTTCCCCATCACAGCAGTGCTGCCGTGGTAAGGAAGAACACCGCATGAGCCTTCAAACGTTGCCAAGTTTCTTTCAATAAATACCGAAATTACGGGAAAAATTGTGAATATTTTTTCCATCATTTTCAGACATTTTCGTACGTATTTTAATCTAAAATATCTAAGAATTTCAAGAAAAAATATGCATGAATGTCATTAAATATACATGTTTTATCAAGGGAAATTTGGCAACTCTCGAATGTTCATACGGCATTTTTCCTTACATTGAAAAAATATCTCGGTGTATTTACTAGGGAAACGGTAAAATTACCAAGAATTCAGGGTTCTATTTGATCCCAGTTTTTTCTTGGTAAAATTACCATTTATAGAATTGGTAGTTTTACCGAGAAATTTCTGTAAAATTATTGAACTTTCTTGGTAATTTTACTGGACCTTGGTAAAAACGCCAATATTTTTTATCGACTGTGGTAGAATTATCGAGATAAAATGGCAAAGTTACCGGGAATTGATTACCAATAAAAGTGGTATTCTTACCTGAAAAAAAAACAATAAAAATACCGGTTTTTAGGTAAGCTTACCAGTCTGTCTTGGTAAGATTACCAATAATTGGTAAACAATGTGAGATGGTAAAGGTACCAACGGACCTTGGTAAAAACGCCGAGAATTTTTTTTCAGTGCGGCAGAGTACCATCGAAGATTTTCCAGCCCAAGGAGGCAACACTGATGCGATGCATCATTCTGGCGAATCCCTTCTGGTCCTTTTCTCCCATAAAAGGAAGCGGGAACTTGGAGGTAGCGTTTCTGATTACGGCTAATTTCCGCCCTTGGGAAATAGTTCCATTCTTTTGACACGGCGCTGTTGGTGTTCGCTTGGACTTGACAGCGGCGCTTAATTGAAAGATCCAACGCCGCGAGTTCTCGAGTACGATTCCGCAGATCCGTCTTATACCTTCTCGCTGTCAAGCTTTTGTGAATGAACATTGCGGGATTCATAATTTTTTCTACGAGTAGTTCGATATTTCCATTCGGAATTGTCAAAATAAATATATATCCTGGTCCAGGGCCGGATTTACCTTCTTGCCGCCCATGGGCAGCCTGTGTTTTGCCGCCCCCATCTCATTCCTTTTAAAACACCAATAAAAACCATCAAGTGAACGTGCCAGAGGAGGAGGGGTGCATGAGACGTGTCTACTCGTGTTGGACACATTTTTTACAAAAGCCCTGTCAACACTACTAACAAAAGTTCACAGAACTTTGCGCGAAAGTTAAATTCCGTAAACCTATCTCTGTGTGAACAAGGCCTTCCATTTATAAGAAATGAACGTAAAAATTATGCAAGCACAGACATAAATGTGGTTTGATAATTTTAACTTCCGCCGCCGCGCCGCGCTGACCGCACTGTGTTTGGCGCAACGCGTGAAGTATTCATGAAGTCTAGTAGGCGCTATGCGTTTCACGCTAACCGCACTGTTTTTGACGCAATGCGTGAAGTATTCATTCACTCTTGTAGGCGCTAGTATGTGTTACATGCCGACCGCCGCGCTGAGGGTCTCTCCTTTTCATCTCAAGTCCTCGTCATCATTGCTCTTTGCGCCGCGTCGCTCCATGCCAAATTGCGTGTGTGGTTTTTCTCTTAACTCGACTAATAGGAGGTGCTGTTTCCTGTATCACCGAAATACGACAAAATTAGAAATTACCAAACTCTCAGGAAATGAGAGATTTTTTCGCCTTTTCTCGTTTGTTATTTTTTTTTCTGAAACCGATTTTCTTCTAATACCTACGTTAAAAAAAATTGCAAAATTTGCTGCCATGGGCCGCGGCCCATGTGGCCACCCCATTAATCCGGCCCTGGTCTCCAACGTAAATGGCCTAGTTGCTGATCGTCGTAAGTAACTAACTAACTACTCATTAGAGCTCACAAACTTTTGACTTTAGATAAACATTTTCAACTTTTTGGCCTTGTACTCCCCGTTAAATATGTAGTTTGGACCCAGCACTATTTTACCACATTGTTACAAACAGTTCGGACCACGTTACTCAGATTTTTTTTATCATACATATTGATACATTTTATAAAATTATGTGATGTGCAACCATTTAAACATAAGTGGGGTTTGTGCGTACCTGGAAAAACAAAGGCCCAAAATTCTTTATTTTATCTATGAGTGGTTTTTCGTTCTATTGAAAATGGTCACAGCAACCCCTCAAAATCCCGCTGAGCCCGCTTCTACCACTATCACCGTACAATAGTCTGCGCGACTTAGAGAGAAATGATGACGAGGACTTGAGATGAAAACGAGAAGCCCTCGGTGCGGCAATCGGCATGTAACACATATTAGCGCCTACAAGACTGCACAAATACTTCACGCATTGCATCAAACACAGTGCGGTCATTGCGGTCAGCGTGAAACGTATAGCGCCTACAAGAATGCATGAATACCTCACGCATTGCGGTAAACAATACGATCAGCGTGAAACGCATAGCACCTACAAGACTGCGTGAATACTTCACGCATTGCGTCAAACACAGTGCGGTCTGCGCGGCGCGGCGGCGGAAGTTGAAATCATAAATCGACATTTTATGTTTGTTCTTTCATAATTTTTTCGTTCATTTCTTACGAATGGAAGGCCTTGTCCACAGAGAGGAAACGGGGGTTCACGAAACTTAACATTCGCGCAAACTTTCGTAAACTTTTTATAGTAGTCGGCTTCCCCAAAAAATGTGTTCAATACGAGTAAACGCGTCTCATGCACCCCTCCCCCGCTGGCACGTTCATTTCATGGTTTTTATTGATGTTTTAAAACGCATGAGAAGGAGGCGGCAAGTAAAAAAATCCAGCCCTGATAGAGATTATACAAACTGATAGTATTCCGTAATCTTCGACCGGCTCATTCTCAAATTCCTTTCTCCGTTCCATCTCTCACTCCACTTGTTCCTCGCTGAGCCCGCAATCGCCCAGTACATTCCAGATTATAATCTTTGCAATTGGTGAAAATGTTCTTTATTCCCGTCGTGGCACTGTGAAGGTCTAAAATTCGGGAACCAATCAGAAATGGATTCACATCCTCTTAACTCTCAGTATAAATGGACTCTATCTATGAAGGGACTCTCTTCACGGAGAAAAAAACTTCGTGCGTGGGACCCGAAGTTGAGGTCATATGGATCCCTGAAGTTTTCGGATCACGTGTCTAAAAATTGAGGTCCAGCTGCCGAAGTTCGGGTCAGACATCTGAAGTACTTCGATATATACCGAAGGGTTCGGGCCACACATCTTAATTACTCCGGAACATACCGAAGTGCCTCGATGTCTGACCCGAACTTCGGCAGCTCGACCTCAAGTTTTCGGATGCGTGATCAGAAAACTTCAGAGATCCATACGACCTCAACTTCGGGTCCCATATGCTCGAAGGTTCTCGGCGTTCAGTTCCTTCCAAGTCTACTAACCGCAACATTCCTTCGGCCACTTTCGTAGCCCGATATCCGATAAAGATCCTTGCGCCTGGAGTAACGTTGCGAAGACAATCCGAAGGGACTCCCGATCAGCGCGCCGAAATCAATCCGGGAGCAACTGCCCGGTTCGCGGGATCGGACGGGATCAAGCGGTCAGTGGCTCCCATGCAAATTCCTTCCGATTAGGATCTCCGTGGGTTTACCCAAAGAGGCTCCGCGGGTCTGCTTACCTTCCTCATTTGCCCAAGTGGGCTCCGATACCATCGTCAATTACTTAACCGGACCCGCCCATGAGCCCCCGGCCACTTCCCGCGTTGCGCGCTCGTCTTCACCTGCCAAGTTTCAGTCCGTGATGAATGAATCGGGGAGAACGGAAACAGACCAACTCGGTACCTCGAAAATGCTCTCTTTTCACTAAGGACGGACAATTTTCATAAAGGTCATCGAAGTTACCGTATCTGTGCCAACTTAGACATTTAAAATTTCCTTAACCCTAGTCTGCCAAACATGGGTCATTTTTGACCCGGCGCTTTGTAAAAGAATGCCCATTTTTCACCCGCTGCCCCTGGAAGCTTTAGCTTCACAAATTGCTCTACAAAAACATTGAATCACCTATATGAATTTAAAACAAAAACCAATGAAAAAAAAAATTCGAGTAGCTAGAGCTTTTTTCACGACTATCGCGAGAACGACAATACCGGGTCAGTTTTGACCCGTCTCCCATTTCCTGCGGTATTTTCGGGTTTTTTTTTTTTTTTTATTATTATTTCAACGACCGATGATGATGCTGCTGTCATCCCTGAGGTAAAATCGAAGACAGAGATCATCCTATATACAATAACAAAACTAAAACAGGGGTTGGGACGATGGCTCAAATGGTCAGGAGCTATACAGCCAGACGACCGACGCGACGGTGGCCATTTGCGTTTTTCATGAATATGTTGAATGTTGGCTAATCTAAACTTTGGAAGGAAATACCTCAGTTTACGCTACGCATTGCGGTATGGAGACAAAACTGACCATTTCTGAGACGTAGGGACCATAACGGCGGGCATTGCACCCCACATTTCGACCTTGAGTTTTTGGCATGAGAAAATATGCGACTAGAGGAACTCAAAAACATCCTTACTTCAATTTTGTCGAAAATTTGGACTGGTTCCTCTCTGATAAACTCGGTCCAAATAGAGCCTTGTAGATTTATAAACACTGGGGGAAAAAATACATTGGACCTAGAGTCCAGACTCTTAAAAACATCGACAAGAAAAAGTACTCTTGATTCAATCAGAATCTAGCTTAAATCAAGAACCAAGCCTCTTAATTTAAGCGGATTTCGTTTTGATTCAAGCAAAAATCCGATTGAATCAAGAGTATTTTTTCTTTTCAATATTTTCAAGAGTCTGGACTCTAGATCCGATGTGGGTTTTTTTTTCCAGTGAAGTACTTTGCAACGCTGCGCCGCACCGCGTCGGTTCTCAACTTAGCAGCTCATCTCGCGGTACATTGTTGTCTACCGAACATGCTCAATATTGAATTAATATTTGTTTGTAAGCCTTATCTCCCCGGACTTTTTTCCTTTCCTCCTTGCACCGAGAGCTTGTGTGCCCTAATTAGCCGGACTCTCCCAGACTAATTGCTTTTTAAATTAATTACCATCCCTGCCTTGCGTTTTCCTTGTTTGATGAGTTTTGCGCTCACCGACGGGGAAGTTGGTGCGAATCAATCAGACTCCGGGAGATTTATCAACCTCGTTGAGATTGACGTCCGTCCAGGGGAACAGTATAATTACTTACTTATTGTTGTCGCTCATCATCATAAGTCCAAGATCAAGGAAGGATAACCGGACGTCATCACGGAAAATGATAAATCGGAAGGTAAACGAAAAGAGGTAATGACCATTTATTTTTGTGTAAAATGGTGTCTTCGCAGATTTTAAGCTCACTCGTTGATCCCTGTATATAATGGAGATGTTGCATGTGTGAGGAATTTGCGATTTGACTGTTGATTCTAGTGTAAAAGTTCGCGAGAAACACGATGATGCTGATGCTGAATGATGATTGGATTTCTCTGAAATCAACTCCCAAGCTCAAAAAAAGCTATCAAGTTGAGGCAAAAATGGAGGGGATATCCCACGCTATCTTGAGAGTCCTCCTCTACATCAAGAAAAACTCTCCATGCAAAGATAAGGAGCAAATACATTGACAGGGTTGCCGTGTTTTCAGTTTTGGAGTCCTCAAATAAAGTGACAGCCCTGTCAATGTATTTGCTCCCTATCTTTGCATGGAGAGTTTGTCTTGATGTAGAGGTTGACTCTCAGGGTAGCGTGGGATATCCCCTCCATTTTGGCCTCAACTTAAGAGCTTTTTTGAGCTCGGGAGTTGATTTCAAAGAAAACTAGTGGCACCATTGTGTTCCTCGCGAACTTTTACACGAAAATAAACAGTCAAATCGCAAATCTCTCACACATGCAACATCTCCATTCCGTAACAATACGCTCAAGGCCCAAGAAGTGTCCACTCGTGACGTGAGTGGTTGAGCACCTGACGAGAGGCGAACGGCACTGGCTTCGCGGGATTTGGCGCGAGAAAGCGAGAGTCTCGTCCGGCAATGCTGCCGTGTTAAGGAAAAACGCCGTATAAACCTATAGGCGTTGCCAAATCTCCTTTCATAAATATCGAATTTCCGTAAAAATTTTTAAATATTTTTGCTCCAATTTTTCAGATAATTTTGCTCGCAATTTCACGTATGGTTCCTAAAAATTTCAAGGAAAAATATGCATAACTTTCTTCAAAAATTACCATTTTCTATGAGGAAATTTGGCAACTCTGGAATGTTCATACGGCGGTGTTCCTAAGCACGGCAAAATGGGCAGCCCGAGCTCGCGGCTGACAAAGGCAAGTCAACTTTCTGTGAGCTTCTTCTCAGCAAGCTCATGCGCGGCTCATCGGGAGCTCCTCTTAATGAAAGCGATTGTTCCGCCAGACCCCGTATAATAGCCGCATTGTCTACTGTCAACCGCCCGCCAGAACTTCACGCTGCAGCCAAATATGCGGGATAATCCCTATTTTCGCGCCCGAGAAATTTTCACACCCCCAGGAGAAGATTACATACTTTAGAAAAAAAAAAAGCGCATTGGATCTATAATCCAGACTCTTAAAAACATCGACAAGAAAAATTACTCTTGATTCAATCAGAATCTAGCTTAAATCAAGAACCAAGCCTCTAATTTAAGCGGATTTCGTTTTGATTCAAGCAAAAATCCGATTGAATCAAGAGTATTTTTTCTTGTCAATGTTTTTAAGAGTCTGGACTCTAGATCCAACGTGTTTTTTTTTTCCCAGTGTATGTACCGCCGTGATAACAAAGAGAGTAGTATGTGCATTGTGCAAAAATGAAGTTTTGAGAAAACGGGCTCAGAAGCGTCTGACCGGAAAATTTCATTGAAAGAAGCCTCCGTTCTTTGTCAAATTGCCACTTATCACCCAAAATACTCCTAGAAAGCGTTTGGATGAATAAAAATTGACCGATTTCATTTCAACTGCAAGGGCTGGGTATGCAACACGCACTCAAAAACACCAAAAATTTAAAAAGAAAAAAAATTGCCTATCATTTAATTTTGCATTTTATTTTGATGAATATTTTTCATATTTTTCATAGTTTTCATTTTATGAAATATTTCACAAGAAATTTCAAGATTTTATTGTTGTTTTAAAGGTCTCCAAAAATTGGAAACCTTCCTCTCTAAAAGAAGGGCAGCTTGCCTATGAGCACAAATTATCCAGAACGATTTTCAATCACTTATGTGTTACGACTCGTCGTTCGTAAAGCACGAGTTACTCTTGGTTTGATATTGGAATCTGAGGAATGGCAGCGGCATTTTATCCCAGTGCTTTTGTGTAGGAAGGTGACCGACCACCGACCTCTTCTACTATGCTGAAGAAGAACGCCGTATGAACATCCGAGAGTTCCAAATTTCCTCTCAGAAAATAGTTTTTTTGAAGAAGGTGATGAATATTGTTCTTTGAAAATTTCAGGAACATTAGGTAAAATTGCGAAGAATGCCATCTGAAAAATTGGAGGAAAAATATTTACAAAGTTTCCTAAAAATTCGAGATTTACCAAAGGAAATTTGGCAACGCCTGAAGGCTCATACGCCGCTCTTCTTTAGCACCGCAGTCTTGGGCCTAATCGGAAAATCCATGAAAGCTTGAAATTCGTTGTCCGATCGAAGAGTGACACTTTTTTTAGTAAAAGGATTGAGACATAATACCTGATTTCTGAAGAAGTGAGGAAAGCGAGAGTGCCTTCAATTTTTGAATATGCAACACGCACATCCATGGAACACGAATACTTGCAACAAAGCGGTCCAGTTAACTTCGAATCAGTCTAGTCTTTGTAAAGCAGAAGCACCTTTAAATTTCGAATGTGCTACAGGCACATCCAATAAGCTGATAATACAAGCCAAATGAAAGAAAAACTTGTAAAGTATCGACGACTTTTGAGAAGATTAAAAATAATAACTTGTACATTTTTTTACATAACCTGTAAATTGTTTTGATAGAAGAGTGACATTTTTTAAATAAAAGGATTGAGACATAATATACCTGATTTCTGAAGAAGTAAAAAACTCGCGAGTAATTCGTCAGACGTCGGTAAGGGGGGGGGGCGAGGGGACATTTTTCTTCGTTAAACACTCTTGTTTCTGTCAATGTCACTCTGAGGCTGCAACTTGCAAGTGAGTAGAGCAATGGACCATCAGAGCCGAATTTAGGGGGTGGCCACATGGGCCGCGGGCCATGGCGGCAAATCTAGGGGGCGACAAATTTTGCAATGTTTTTAAATGTAGGTATAAAAAAATCGGATTTAGATAAAAAAAAGCACAAATGAGAAAAGGCGACAAAATCTCTCATTTCCTGAGAGTATAGTATTTTCTAATTTTGTCGTCGTTCAGTAATACAAGAGACAGCACCTTTAATTAGTCGAGTTAAGAAAGAAACTTCTAATTTTGTCGTCTTTCAGTAATACAAGAGACAGCACCTTTAATTAGTCGAGTTAAGAGAGAAACCAAACACGCAATGTGGCCTGGAGCGGCGCGGCTTAGAAAGAAATGATGACGAGGACTTGAGATGAAAAGCAGAAGCCCACGGCAAGACAGTCGGCATGTAACACATATTAGCGCCTACAAGACTGCAAAAATACTTCATGCATTGCATCGAAAACAGTGCGGTCACTGCGGTCAGCGTGAAACGCATAACGCCTACAAGCCTGCGTGGATACTTCACGCATTGCGTCAAACACACTGCGTTCAGCAGCGGTCGGCGTGAAACGCACAGCGCCTACAACACTGTAGGAATACTTCACGCATTGCGCCGAACGCAGTGTGGTCTGCGCGGCGCGGTGGTGGAAGTTAAAATCATTAAACCACATTTATGTTTGTTCTTTCATCATTTTTTTCGTTCATTTCTGATAAATGGAAGGCTTTGACCACACAGAGATAGATTTACGGAACTTAACTTTCGCGCAAAGTTCCATGAACTCTTGCCAATAGTGTTGACAGGGCTTCCTAAAAAAATGTGTCCAACACGAGTAAACGCGTCTTATGCACCCCTCCCCCGCTGGCACGTTCACTTGATTGTTTTTATTGATGTTTTAAAACGAATGAGAGGGGGGCGGCAAAATACAGGCGACCCATGGGCGGCATGTAGATAAATCCGGCCCTGTGGACCATCATTGATTCGATCCAGAGTCAATCCTACCGGCTTGAACCGCCTGATTGCTAACTGGGTTTCGACGCGAAAATTTGGGCAATATATCCCATCGAAGGACCGACCGAAAAATTTTAACCGCACGCCTGAATTATTTTGTATTTTACTTTCAATGTTAACACTACATGTTGGTAACTATTTCCAATAACTGTCCTCCAGGAGAGGAAAGGGGGCTGAATGCAAGGTTTTTGGTCGAAATAATTCAATTTTAAATTGTTTTTAGCTCTCTTGATCATTTTTTATTATCATATACTGGTTAACTACGGGGCGCTGTCATCCCTTACTCAGCTCTGCCGGTTCTTCCGATGCTTCAATCCAATCATCCGAGGTTCAACTTCCTGATTTCACATAAATGCTATGATGTGCACGTCGTCGCCCATTGCACTACGTGGCGGCTCTAGCGAAGATCTCATCGCCAGGGTTGACAAACGGACTTGAAACTCTCCTTTCTTTGGATGGAAACTTCCTCGCTGAGAGGTTAAGGTGATTCGATGGACGCCATATTTTGTGTCAGAACGGCATGCGATATATCGCATCAATTGGTTCCATTTTGTCAGCTACTCGTCATTTTTCTCCAATTTTGAGATCGCCATTCTGTTGTCAGGACAGTAAAGCACTCACTCACCAATTTTAACAAAGAAATTCAACGTAATAAAGACGTGGTTTTTTTAGAGGAAAAATATCGCATTCGAGTGCAGTTTCGATATTAGTATCAAATGCGACGTTTTCTCTCAAGGAATTTCATCATTTCTCGACGTTTTAAGGTCCCAGGAGTCAAAATAACCATACTTGTAAAAATTTGTGTCCGTCCGTCAGGCGTCCCCCAAATCTGTCTACAGCGATATCTCAGAATCTATCCGTTCGATCTCATTCAAAATTTGCAGAGAACACCATGTCTACGGTCTCCTTACGCACGTCAGACGATTTTGGGGTACGCTAAAATTTGGGGGGGCTAGGGGTGGAGGTCCATTTTTTCTCTATGGGCTTGGTTTAGTTTGTGTTTCATTCCCCATCCTATCACAAAATTTTGGTTAGTTTTTTACCGTGAAGTCATACGCTCCTTTTGCCTTCGGCGGCGACAGGAACGAGGATCGGGAGTTGATCTGGCGTCGGGGCGTCGCGTCGCCGTCGGATCGGCGCGGCCGCGGCAAGGCGTTATTAGTCCGGCTTCGGCGTTACACAGCAATTACCTCTAATTACCTATATCATACAACAAATAACAATGAGCCTGTCAGGGTTATTAACGTCTATTATTATAATACGTGGGTATAAATCTGCCTCGGTCCAGGCTCGCATCGGGAGCGGTGCCGCTGCGGACGCCGCGCCACCGATTCCCTTCTTCGGAAGCCCCGGCGTCCGATCCACTCGACAATCGCCTAAAACTTCGCGGACGACTGTCAAGTCCCTTTCCCGAGCGCCGCGCCGTTGACGATAAGTCTTCCGAGGGTACTTTCACTTTGGTGCTTTTTAAGGAGGAGACGAGGCAGAAGGAGGGTAAAGTTGAATGCAAAGGAGTTTTATTGCAAAGAAGAAAAAATATACAAATAGTATTTATATACAGTAGTATTTTTATTACAGTAGTAGTAGTAGTAGTAGTAGTAGTAGTTAGGTATACATTTGTATGGTTTATTGTGCTCGATACTGGATGGCCTGACCAACAGGGCTATGCCGTAGACATTCGTGGAAGAAGAAGAAGAAGAAGAAGAAGAAGAAGAAGGAGAAGATGAAGAAAAAGAAAATGATAGAATAGGAAGAAGCAGAAAGGAAAGCAGGAAGGGAAGGAGGAAGGAGGAAGGAGGAGGGAGGAAGGAGGAGGGAGGAAGGAGGAGGGAGGAAGGAGGAGGGAGGAAGGAGATGAGGAAAATGATAAAGAAATAAGAGGAAAAAGAAGGAAAAAAGGAGGGAGGAGTTGGAGGAGAGGAAGATGATGAAAAAGAAGGGGAGGAGGATGATGAAGAGGGCAAAGGAGACGAAGAAGAAGAGGAAGGAGAAGGAGAAGGAGAAGAAGGAGTAGATGATGATGAACAAGATGGAAATAAAGTTGATGATGAAGAAGAAGAAGAAGAAGAAGAAGAAGATTGTGAAAAATAAGGAGAAAGAGGTAGTGAAGAAGAAGAAGAAGAAGAAGAAGAAGGAGAAGAAGAAGAAGGAGAAGAAAATAATGAAGGAGAAGAAGAAGATGAAGATAATGAAAAAAGAGAAGAAAAGAAGGAAGACGAAGACGAAGATTCCCTTCTTCGGAAGCCCCGGCGTCCGATCCACTCGACAATCGCCTAAAACTTCGCGGATGACTGTCAAGTCCCTTTCCCGAGCGCCGCGCCGTTGACGATAAGTCTTCCGAGGGTACTTTCACTTTGGTGCTTTTTAAGGAGGAGACGAGGCAGAAGGAGGGTGAAGTCGAGGGCAATGGAGTAAATTTATCGCAGAGAAAAAAAATATACAAATAGTATTTATATAGTTATGTGTAAAGATGTGAGCTCTATTAGCCCCGCGAAATGGTGTGGACCCATCACCATTACTCCACCTTGTTACATACAATTTCGGGCCACTTCTTAGTGTTATATTTTTTCAGTTATGGGTAAATTTATATGGTTCATTGTGCTCGATACTGGATGGCCTGACAAACAGGGCTACGCCTTGGAGTTTCGTGGAAGAAGAAGAAGAAAAGGATAGAAAAGGAAGAAGCAGAAAGGGAAGGAGGAAGGAGGAGGGAGGAAGGAAGGAGATGAGGAAAATTGTGAAGAAATAATAGGAAGGAGGAAGAAAAAAGGAAGGAGGAGCAGGAGGAGAAGAGGATGATGAAGAGGGCAAAGAAGACGAAGAAAAATAAGAGGAAGGAGAAGGAGCAGAAGGAGTAGATGATGATGAAAAAGAAGGAAATAAAGATGATGATGAAGAGAAGGATGAAGATGGTGAAAAATAAGGAGAAGGAGGTTACGAAGAAAAAGAATAAGAAAAAAGAAGATAATGAAGAAGAAAGAGAAGAAAATAATGAAGAAGGAGAAGGAGAAGAAGATGAAGATGAAGATGAAGATGAAGATAAGAATGAAGAAGAAGGAGAAGTAAATAAGGAAGACGAAGAAGAAGAAGAACGAAATTATGAAGAAGAAAGAGCATAAAATAAAGATGAAGAAGAAGAAAATGAGGAAGGAGAAAAAGATGATGAAGGAGAAGAGGGAGACGCATCTGAGCATTGAACTAATATTTCACTGACATAATTTTCATTTTATTAACATAAGAATGAGACGGAGAGGAAGAAAAAGAAAAAAATAAAAAAGAGGAGATGCGACGATGAAGGAGTGGAAGAAGGAGAAAGGAAGAAAGAAAAAAAGAGCAGGAAAGAAAGATGAAAGACTATAAGAAGATAAATAAGAAGGAAAATAATAATTTTAGTTTGACTCGTCAAATTTGTGTTTTACGATGAATTTAATGGACCACTGGACACGGTACGAATCTTGCATGTTTTCAAACCAAAATTTCTGAACTAATTGGATAAAATTCACTGAATCAACAGTAATAAACCCCTAAGTAATTGAGATATTAACTGTTTTAGTTTTTGATTGCGGGGATTATCTCGATTAGACCATAATTCTAATCAGTGGAGGATATTGTCCAATTGGTCCCACGCTAAAAAATGCGGTTTCCCTGCATTTAAAAATACGGAGAAGTTGCAGGAAAGTGGGGAATTTTTACGCTCACTTGCCCCCTCCAGCAATTTCAGAGATTAGCAAAAGAATGGTGGTTTCCGTGATGAGCCCGTCCTTGACCAACTAGGAGTTGTAGTTTTAAAGCACTTTCATTTTAAGTGTATAAAACGCCTGACAGCAGGCAAACAGCACAGCAGACAACGGCCAGTGATGGCACTGATGGCGTGATCGGAGCGCTGTAGAATAAACTCGTTCTCTAACACCTGAAGGCGAGGTCAATAAATTCATCATCAGTGCATTGGCCCGCCATGCTTTTACTCTTATGGGAGATCGCAAGCATCAAATGTAATGTAATAACTTATTTTTGTGGATTTAATGTCTTGTTATATTTCTGACGTACGAGCAACGCTTCATCTCTCTGAATGAATTTTGCTTTCAAATCGAATTACAAACAATAGAAAAGGTTACCACTTACAATGCCGTGCTAAGGAAGAACGCCATATAAACATTCAAGACTTGCCAAAAATTTTTTGGATGAAATGTTTATTTTTAAGGAATTTTATGAATATTTTTCCCTGAAATTTTCAGTAACTTAGAATGAAATGGCGAACAGGGAAATTCGTGTTTTATCAAAGAGAACTTGGCAACGCCTGAAAGTTCATACGGTGTTTTTCCTTAGCACAGCAGTACACAGAAGTGGAGAAAGATAGTTGATTAGTCCATTTGTGGGGATCCCCCTCGTGGGGATCACCAGGGCTCTACGGGAGTGTTGGCTGGGCCCCCTGTCTAGAGCTGCCGCGATTCCGCTTCGTTGCCGCAAATAGCGTAACGTCGGAATGCGTAGCTCCTGATCAGGAAGGAAAGCAGCCAACAAGGGCAGAAGAGAGCAACTCGCTAAAATTCGGATGACAATGACAAACCAAAGTGAGAGGTAGGGTTTTGGCTGTGAAAATTGAGTGAAGGAAGATCGCAGGCATGAGCCACAGCTAGATCATTTCTCCGACTGACTGCTCCTGCTCCGCCAGCACGAGACCAGCCTCGCTGGCCGCCGGCCTCCGCGAGTGCGCAGACGCAAACGCATGCGCGCTCGGGCCGCGATAGCGAGGCGGAGAGGGACGTTGCCGACAATCTCAGATTCACGGAAACGTCACTCTCCGACACATTCAGCTATACATGATCTTCAAATTTACCGGCCAGTGCCAAGACTGTCTTTTAAATGTGCTTCACTTTGGAGACTTAAACGCAGAACTAGAAAAGTAAACTAACGAATGCAAACGGTTGCATTCAACAGAAAACTGAGATTTCTTTTTTATTAATGAAATGAATGTACGGCTCGATCTCTCCGCAGATGCTTGTTCACTCGTTGGTCCTTTAAATGTGCGTTACTTCGCAGTTCGCAGACTTAAACGCAGATCAGAAAAGTAAACTAACGAATGCAAACGGATGTAACATGTATTTTTCAAATTGATAATTATTCGTACTCCGGGGGACCCTCCCGGGTTCGCTGTTTTATCGGCCATCTTCACACCCATAGGTTGCTATGGTACTACTTACTAGGTTGTTACGCCACTAGGTTCGGTGAACAATTGCTCTGGAAAGAATTAAAATGGCGGCGGAAATTTATGAACATCGCACAGTGGATCGGGTCAATTCGGGAGGTCGGACATGAGATTTTTGACTAAAACTGCAAACGTTGATGTTTATTTCGTCACATTTAAAATTTTACGGGGTGCCATTTGAAGAGAATTTCACGAGGAAACCAATGGAGCAACTTTTGGAACCTCTAAATTTTGTATAAACGGACTTATATGCGTTTAAAGTTACTAAATTTTGTCGGACCTCTCCATAATTGACTCGATCTACTGTGCGTCGTATGGCGCTTGTGATACTTCGGTCGGCAAGTGACAATGGAGATGTTGCATGTGTGAGGAATTTGCGATTTGATTGTTGATTCTTACGTAAAAGTTCGCGAGAAACACGATGGTGCCACTGGTTTTCTCTGAAATCATCTCCCAAGCTCAAAAAAAGCTCTCAAAAAGAGGCCTAAACGGAGGGGATATCCCACCCTACCCTGAGAGACCACCTCTACATCAAAACAAACTCTCCGTGCAAAGATAGGGAGCAAATACATCGACAGGGCTGCCACTTTATTTGGAGACTCCAAAACTGAAAACACGGCAACCCTGCTAATGTATTTGCTCCCTATCTTTGCATGGAGAGTTTGTCTTGATGTAGAGGTGGACACTCAGGATAGCGTGGGATATCTCCTCCATTTTGGCCTCAACTTGAGAGCTTTTTTTGAGCTTGGGAGTTGATATCAGAGAAAACCAGTGGCACCATCGTGTTTCTCTCGAACTTTTACACAAGAATCAGTATTCAAGTCGCAAATTCCTCACACATGCAACATCTCCATTATAAGCGTTTAAAGTTTCTAAATTTTGTCGGACCTCTCCTATTGACTCGATGCACTGTGCGTCGTATGGCGCTTGTGATACTTCGGTCGGCAGGTGACAATTCACCCGCGACTCGCCTAATTTTTGGAAATAATCAAAATATGACTCGGAATCAGTTATTGCTGGAATCGGTGAGGATGCGTGGGACTAGCTAGCTACCCAAGCTAAGCTCCAACCTCGCGGTCTGATTCTCATTGTCAGGTCACTCCACGTCCTTGCCGGGCGGCGGCGGCAGTGGCGGCTCCAAGTCGAAACCGAGAGCGATAAGTCAGAATTTGCATTGTGCATGAACCTCTCCGGTCTCAGGCCGGGGCGCAATGCTGCCGTGCTAAGGAAGAACGCCGTATGAGCCTTCAGACGTCGCCATACTTCCTTCAATACTACCGAGCTAGAGAAGAACGCCTTATGAACGTTCGAGAGTCGCCTAGTTTCCCTCGATAAAATGTTCATTCACTGGAAAAAAACACATTGGATCTAGAGTCCAGACTCTTGAAAACATTGACAAGAAAAAAGACTCTTGATTCAACCAATTTTAAGCTTAAATCAAAAGAAAATCCGCTCAAAATAAGAGGCTGGGTTCTCAATTTAAACTTAAATCCGATTGGTTCAAGAGTATTTTTTCTTGTCGATGTTTTCAAGAGTCTGGACTCTAGATTCAATGTGTTTTTATCCAGTGTTTTTCAGAAAAGATATGAATATTTTTCCTTGAAATTTTAAAGACTTTTCGGTGGAATTGCGAGCAAAATGTTCAAAAAAATGTGGGGAAAAATATTCATAAGTTTACTTGGAAATTTGTTTTTTATCGAAGGAAATTTGGCAACGCCTGGAGGCGCGTACGGCGGTTTTCCTTAGCATGGCAGAATAGAACAATAATTTACTGGGGGAATTGTGAACATTTTTCTCCGAACTTTTCAGAAAATTTTGTACCCAATTTTTTTCTAAAATACGTGATTTTTTTTCCTTTTTTAGAAAAAAAAGAATTCTATTTTACTTTAACGTGACTACCACAAATATTTCCTTGTATCTATCTACATAATTTAAAACTAAAACTAAACGAATTGCATTAACTTTACAGAATAACGTTAGATGATACAATGATTATCGAAAGTTTTAAGGAGCGATATCCATCACTTTTCCACAAAATACATGTGCTATCCGCGGCGGGTTTATTTTTAGGAAAATTTTAGTTAACCTATAATGAATTTAGTCCTGTAAATATAAAGAAAAAAAAATGTCCAAAAAAGAGACGGACACCCAGTGATATTTCAGCAGATCTCTCCGAGGATTGTGGTGTCCGCGCCCAAATTTTGGAAAACCACCTTGATTGACGCATAACCTTAAAAAAAGAGAATAAAATCGGGGTGAATTTGGCACAGAGACAAGAGACCCTCCACTAGTATTTTGGTCATGGTGGAAGCTTTTACTTTAGGGACTCCAGCATTCTACTGTTGACTTACCTCCATGGCTGATGTTCAACAACTTGTTGGCAGTGTCGTTTTGCAAACAAGCCGAAAATGGCCGACGTTTGGGAAACTTGTTTGGCTCATGACGTCACCCGAAGCTCATCAGCCACCATGTAGGTAGGTCAACAGCCGAAATTAGGATGATGACTGTTGCTCCCGAATAATTGTCCATAAGGAATTGTTGAAACTCCGAAAGTCACAACTTCCACCTGTCGCCAGGAGGCCAGCGGAGGGTCTCTTGTCTCTGATTTGGCAACTCTCGAATGTTCATACGGCGTTCTTGCGTAGCCCCAGAATGGCGGAGAGCGACGCCGGCATCGGGACTGACCATTAGACCCGCGCGGCCGATAAGTTTTAATCATGAACAAATGTAACAAAATCATTACCGGCCGGCCCATTAACCAGCGGTCGCGGCCGCTAAAACGTCCCGGGGAACGCTCGTACATATTCAATGCGTTTTATCGAGGTGTCGTCGCTGGCGTGCCGGAGCGCGGTAACTCTTGCACAATAATGGCTCCATTATCGGGAGGATGCGAAGACAATGCGGCCCGGGTCCCCCTCATTAATATGTATAAGTCCGAGTCATTAACATTTTTTACCCCCGCGTCATGATTAAGATGTCACGGCTCCCGTCTCCGCGGAGGGGGCGGGGGGTGGCGAGGG